>OZ023333.1:27476771-27541771 GCA_964007535.1 Brachyptera risi
TCAACATGGACATATAATATGCAGAATCATCTATCTATTCAAAAAACAAACAATTTGTCCGACGCATTCATATACCACGTACAATGTCATAAAATAAATGAAAGATGGCAATATATAACATACAAAGAAGTTAAACAATCCATAATATTCATAATTTTATCACTTCTTATTGGTAACATTTTTTAGTAATAGTACATTAAGTAAGTTAACAAACAATTTGTCCGACGCATCATGTACTACTTACAATGTCATAAAATAAATGAAAGAAGGCAATATAAAATATACAAAGAAGTTAAATAATCCATAATATTAATAATTCTATCTCTTTTCATTGGTAATATTTTTTAGTAATAGTAAATTAAGTAAGATCTCAGCTATATACATCTATACTTGAGATAAAGTATAACAGTTTATGAAATTATTACTATAGAATAATAAAGTGTTTTGATATGACCGCTCAAACAAATTTATATACACATATCCATATAAATAAAACATTCAAAATATTCCCTTTTTGTAATTCAAATTAGAATAGAATATTTTCTTTCATACATTTTTCTTATATAATGATATTTTCCATGATTCAAGACGTAGATACATCAACGTCCGAACGTGTAGACTACCAAAAATATCCCAGACAAAGTTTGAAAAGACGAAACGAAACTCGGGAACGTTCACTTGAGACGACGAACGAAATCAAGCAAGTTCGGTCGTCCCCCCGACGTCATTTGGGTGCATAAAGGGGTGCGAGGAGGTCTGTCGCGGGAGGGGGGGGGGGGGGGGGTTGGGGGGGCGGAGCGATAACTCTCAGGGTGGGTGGCTGCAACTCGACATTCCTCTGCATTCCGCGACGATCTCTCTCGCACGCACGCTAATCCCTCTCTCTATCGCTCTCTCGCTCGCCAGAATTCTCCCTCCCATACCCCCCACAGTAGCAGCTCACTAAAACGCAGCGCGCCGAGAATTAACCATCGGGTTATGTACGGCAACATGGCACAGTTTTTGTTTATGATAGCCGGCGATCCAATAGAGCCAAGAGTGCGCACTGTCCTCCCGAGTATCCCTTGTATTCGGCAAGATCGACAGGCAACGGGAATAGCACCTAGGTTCCCTAATATACGACACGACAAAAATATTATAATACAAAATGTGAATGTTTTATTTATTTTATTTTATTTATATTGGGTTTTATCGACACACTGTACTGATGACAACGATCTATTGGCGTCGGTGAATGATAAATGATGGGATGATGGGGATGATGAGATGAAAGGTTATTTTATGAGGTGTTTTTGTATAGCGGGAAGGAGTCGGTCGTGGCCTGTTGTTAAAGAACCATTCCAATATTGACCTGAAGGACAGAGGGAAACCATGAAAAACTCCTGTCAGGATTGTTGAAAATGTGTTAAATTGAATGAATGTATATCAAAATATATATTAAAGATCGCCCTTGTGGTGCCCCTTCCGAATTATCTAGCATGGTCATTTTTGGTCTCAATAAGAGAACAATTACGAATTACATTGAAATTATGTCAATTTTATGTTTATATAATGACGGTGATGAGAAAAAATATATACATAGACCTAGCACACAGAGTGACTAGCACACTGAACCGTCATTCGAATCCCACCTTGGTCGACCATCCTGACAGGGCTTTTTCGTGGCTTCCCTCTGACTTTCAGGTTGAACTGCGATACTTCCTCAGACCTTAACAACAAGCCACGACTGAATCCTTCCCACCATCCAAAAACACATGATAAAATAACCTTCCATCTCCGTCATTGATCTCGATCTTTCCGTAATCTCATTCATCATTCACCTACGTGTGCCAATAGATCTTAGTCATTGGTACAGTGCGTCGTTGAACCAACTATAAATGAATAAATGACTATATAAATATAAATAAATGAATAAAGAAATATAGATATAAATATAATTAATTTTTTTTTTTGAAAATACGACTGAAAAATGCACAAAAATAATTTATTCTCATATATATATATATATATATATATATATATATATATATATATATATATATATATACCATATATATATATATATATATATATATATATATATATATATATATATATATATATATATATATATATATATATATATATATATATATATATATATATATATATATATATATATATAGTATTATTTCTCTCAAATTGTCAGCAACCCCATTGGCATTCAATTTGACGAACGATGATTGCAATTGTGTCACTCTAGAAATTATTAAAACGAAAAGCGATTATTTCTCTGTAACCGTTTTAATATCGCGTACTATATTAGACTAACCGCCTTCGGCTATGCACACACGTTCGAGTATATTGGCGGTTTCAAAAGACCGCCTCCTCTATTAAATGCCATTGAAACGTATACGTTTGGAACCGCCAACACTACACTACACCTCTTCGATTCAGATTATTGTTGGCGGTTCCTATCGACCGTCTCTCCTATCAACTATTATCAGTGATGAGGAGTTTCCACCCACCAAATCTTCTCAGAGCTAATTGGTATATATATATATATATATATATATATATATATATATATAAATATATATATATATATATATATATATATATATATATATATATATATATATTTATATATATATATATTTATATATATATATATATATATATATATATATATATATATATATATATATATATATATATATATATATATATATATATATATATATATATATATATATATATATAGGAATGTTGGCGGTGTTTGTTGACCATCCCTTCTATAAAATATCATTAACGAACTAGCCGCCAATACTTTTGATATGAGGTTCACATGTAACAATATATGAACCAGTTCACATTGTATTTTTAACATATAGCCATTGTAATAATAATAGTTATACGTGCAAAGACAACATGCAATTCGAGTTACAATAATACATGAAAGAATTGGTAGGTTTAATTGTTCTATGGGGAAACGCCAAAGGCTGTTTATAATTTCGCTGTGATGAGTGAGCGAGCATGAGGTGGAAAAATGTTCAGTTTTATTTTCTCGAATATAATTTTATTTCCCACGAATTTCACGAGTTGAAAATATAACAAAAATGTCAACGTAAAAGATATGTAAACATTTGATTATGTTGACAGAGTTTTAAAATCATTATGTTGAACTTTATTAAGTTTATATTAACCATGGTTTGTGATATTTGTTATGGTAAAATAATCATTATTTCATTATATTATGATTGTATTGTGATAAACCAAAAGCCTCCCTCCGTTACTCAGTCAGCTAAATCACCACTTTGAAAACTTTAGTGATGTTTGGCTTGGGTTCGAGTCCTGCATTAGGCATGAGTGCCAATCCTTTTCATCATCAATTGCCTTTTCGTGCCCCCATAAAAACCAGCTATTGTTGGGGTCGCTGATCGTCATTATAACAAACAAACAATAATAAAATTATTTGTGTCAATTGTAAATGAATGTAACCGGCATAGTAGCTCAGTGGTTAATGCACTCGCTTCATGTGATCCGGGAGGTGAAGGGGCATATCGGACCCGGATCGATCCCTGCCACCGTCCATCTTATAGTTTTTATTTCGTGGTTTCTCTCTGTAGTCTAGACTAATGCTTGAATGGTTCCTACAATATAGGCCACAATCACTTCCTTCCCACTGTTCTTCCCAATATCTAAGAAACCTTTATCTCATCATCCCATCATCTCATTAATCATCCATCCGACGCCAATAGATCTTAGTTATCATTATAGTGCGTCGTTAAACCCACTATAAATAAATAAATGAATACATAACGTTTTCGTAGTTTGAATGCGATAAGTCGTTAGTGCGGGTGACATTTCTTTTCCTTTATTTCGATGATCGAATTGTCAAAGAATGATGATGATCATCACCATCATCATCACCATCATCACCAAAGACATCACGACGTCCCAACTTTACTATACTATTCTCCAAAGTTATAAAACTAAAACCTATTATTTCTTAACACCACAATACAGACAATGCACGTCAACAAAACTTGTTCAATCTTTCCAGCAACGATCGTCTGCTCCCCCTACTTGTTACCACTCACGAGTATAAGTTTCGACCCTTCAATAATCCACCCAACTGAATTTAAATATTGAAGTTTTTATTCGGACGTCTCTCCTATGTAACATCACTTACGATTTGATGTTTCGATTCTTCAATACGCTCATCGTGTTTGTGGGGAAGGCATTTACTTGTGAAGGTCATTTCAGTCAGGACAAAAGCGCCATCATTAATCATAAAATATCATTATAATTAAGGTCTGGTAAGAGCGTATTTGAAAAATGTTAGGATAAAATAGAGTATAATTTAGAAAAATGTCCAGTATAGTTTCGAACTGTGGATCAATTTAATTTAAAATAAGTGTTAAAAAGTGTCAAGTTGTAATGAGAATTGTTATTACATTTCCGATTAGAATTCACCGTAAACGTCATTCATCCCGACTGTGAAGATTTTTCGTGGTTTCCCTCAGTGATTAAAGTGAGGTGTCGTGTTTTGTAGAATCAGAAATAGATCGAATGAATAAATCGACATTAATCAAATAGACTGATATTGTAAATAAAAATACATCAAATAAAAAATAGTAGCGAAGTGATATTTTTTTATGAATGAAAATGTAGTTTTTTATTTTTAAATATTTATTTCATATATTTTTTTCAATATATTTTTATATTGTTTTACCACTGAATGATGCATATAATCAAGACGAAATATTCAAATAAATGGAAAAATCAAGGAAGAAATGGATGGTATGGAAGACAAAGATGTATCTAAAAAAAAAATTTGAAGACGAAATATAGATCAAAGATTCCTTTCCAGAATACAAATGTTATATTTGTCGTTATATGCAGGATTTAGAAACTCATTATAGTTTCCTAAACGTAAGTGTGTTAAATTTGTTACATTGTAGGCCCTACTACTATAGTAAATAATAAATATTTCCTTCGGAGTGGTAAGATCACACCTGTGTTCACCCCCTTCACCCCCTTATTTGCTAATTTATATTTATTGGGTTTAACGACGCACTATAGGCCTACTAATGACTACGATCTATTGGAGTCGGTGAATGATATATGAGTTAGTGAGATGATGATATGAAAAGGTATTTCATTAGGTTTTTTTGGATAGTGGGAAGGAGTCGGTTGTGCCTTATCGTTAAGGAACCTTCCTAGTATTGACCTGAACGACACCTAGGGAAATCACGAAAAACTCCTGTCAGGATGGTGGACCATGACGCGTATTGAACCTCGGTATCCTGGATAATGGTTCAGTGTATTAACCACTTGGCCACTCGTCTCAGACTCCATTCACCTCCGCCGGAACGCTCCTTCCTTGCATCCTAATCCTTACCTGGGCAGAACAGTGACTTTATGACAATAATAAGATAATATTAGAATTAGAGAAGGTAGACGAATATCTAAATACACCAAAAAATGAAGATGGAAAAATAATGAATCAAATTAGTGAAAATCATGTGAATAAGATCCTCGATGGTAATGATTTCAATTTACGTTGTTGATTTTCACCTTTTAAAACTTCAATTTTGATTTTCACCATTTCAATATTCTTTCAAAATGATGTGAAAGAAAATTATTGATGTTGAATTCTAACACTGACACGTGCAGGTATACAGCTAAACATTTTTTTTGCAATTATTGTCACAAATTAGATTATATAATATACAATGTATTATACAATTCAAACTCTCGTCCACTAAGCCATATCTGGCTCATTTGTAGTTTAAATAAATATGCGATTATTGTGATTATGCGCATAGATTGAATAAATTTAACTTAAATTTGTGTTTTTCCCGCATCAGAACTTTGTTATTTAACCTTTCAATAGTTATCACCCCAAAAATTTGACATTTCGCTTAAATAACATCGAATTCTAGTCCTAAGATCATTTTCAAACAATAACACCTAGGATCATCATTATCATAATATAATTACGAAATGGCTTCTATATAATTGTTAACTGTCCATTATCAAGTCTAACAATTTGTTTTCATTTATAAATTCTTCTACAAGAATCTTTTAAAACTATATACTAAATTAAAAAATCAATTCGTCCCGGACAAATCTTCACTTGTTTTTAACTATTCACTGCCCATGCAATTCCTCTCCACAATCTACAATCTCCATGTATTTGTATCCACGAAAGAAGAAGGTCGTCTACCAACACAAACGTTGTAAATAATGGGGTAATTATACTCAATCATTGCTGCAACTTCAAGGATCTAACGCTTTTGAAAGCTGTAGTTGCGTTTATTATTCAGAAACCTACTAGAAAATCATAGCACCTAAAAAATACAGCATCTAAACAAGTATAACGGTATATTTGTGTTTGTTTCGTTGGTAGATGACATTCTTCTTTCGTGGATTGAAGTATAGATCTCAAAACATTTCATCTCTATTAATTCCACCGTAAATCTGAGCTTTTGATGTATTTTCACATTAATAATATATGCACATGATTCAAAAGACCTCTATGTATTAATGACCACAATACATGACATCTTTATAAACTTTTAGTATACATTGCTCAAACAAAATTCGCACTTTGTATTTTTAATTGATCCCAGATCCTTGTGCACCTCCCCGCCCTTCCTCCCCCCCTCACCCCTCTCCAGTCTCCACTACACTCCATCATAATTACCATAATCACTAATGCTAAAACCACCGTTAGGAAAATCTTTAAAACGCTTCAGCCTCTACTTATTATATGCACCATCATAAACTCAGGTTTCTTTCATTTTATATCTGGCTCTTCAATAATCGAGAACAGGGGTCAGCAATAGTACATGCACGGTATATATATGACTAACTGTAGATGTTTCTGGTGCAATTATGCAGCACTATATATGAGCACCGATGAAAAATTAAATTTCGGGACTGTTTTTATTATTAAAAAAAATAAAAAATGAAATGGAGTTGCTCATATTTCATAAAATGAATATTATTTGTGTAAGTATTTTTCATATCAGGCTACTGTTTTAATACTCTCTCATTATTTTCTACAATCTTTTTTTTTATCAATCATTCATGTGTGATTTATTATTATTATGTGTTTTTTCTACTTCATTAATTGTTTATTTGATTATTATTATGTGTCAAAAGGCAATCATATATACCATGACATAGTATAATAAAGATTTACATATATGGTGGTTCTAACTATATACCATTGCCCTTTGCGTTATCGCCCTTGTTTAGTCTCATTCCAACGATTGTATTCTTTCTCATCCTCAGATATAATAATTGGGGAACATGGATTTTGTTTTTTGTGGCATGTTTTCAATGTTATTAAATTTAAAAATTGAATATTTTGGAAACTATTACAATTTCTTTGTGTTCCTGAAATGGATTAAGTTCATCATTAACATTAACATTAAAAAATTGAATTTTACAAACTAAAATCTATTAAAATAGATAGATCAACATTGATTTGTATAGGCCTATACTTCAGCATTTGAAAAATAAATGTACTATATATAGGGTCTATCTATATCATATTGAATTTCGTACAACCAAGATAATCTGAATAAATATTCACCAACAGGATTCCACAGAAAAAAAATTGAATTCAATAAAAACTGTGAAATATCTTCAAACATCATTATTTCTGAGGCGATAAAGTTATCAGGTAATGAAAAAAAAAGAAAAAAGAAAACCGAAAAAATCGTCATTTTTAAAAATTGAGGTCAAAACATTGATCTGTTTTGAAGTTTGTGTCAAAGTTGGATGTCTCAAAGTTTGTGATTCCAATGTTCTCAATTTTCACGAAACTAAATTCCCTACTTCCTCAATCATTCAACCAAGATATCTACTGATGTTTACACCCATTCACATCGACTTTTTATACCCCTGTACCTCGATACCGACAGCAGTTTCTTGAATAAGACCAAACTAAAGTTTTAATTAGCCTTTGTATCGGGCTAAATAGTCAACGATGTTTAGTTAAGACTACACCAGAGAGTGACGTCATTCCTGCTGCATAACGACGCCGGCGTCGCGACGCTACTTTGGTCACATCGACGCTGACGTTGCACTTGCATTCAAGTACGGCGTCGAACATTATATATGGGTATACAGTGTGATTTGTGGGTATTGCCTGTTGTATACCAATATGATGGGCTTGAAACAATAGGAGGAAATGTATGGATGAATATAGTTGGTATAGTGTTGGCAGCACTGGAAGTGGGCTGTGAAAAAAAAGTTGATATTGAATTGAAAATATTAATTTAATTTCGTTATTGGTATTTTATCATGATGGCTTCATTATTATTGCTGATATTATTGATATTATTATATTGCTGTTTGTAATTGTATCATTTGAATTCATACAAAATTACGAGTTTTGATATTCCAATTGTTTTAATTTCTTCCATTTTTGTGAATTATCAAAATTATCAATTAGTACAGAAATTATTTTTGTCTGTAAATAAAAGGTGAAAAAAATGATCACAAAAGCGAATTTTTTTTTCAAGTTGGGAAGTGCATTTTTGTAATAAATATTCTGATTACATAAAAACGGTATAATTAAATTCGTTTTTTTTTCCTGCTGGCAGCAGACAAAACATCACAACTGTCTCAAGATACTCATTGTCATTGATACTCAAGACTCATTGTCTACTGATCCATTTGATGAATGATGATTCAAAAAATAGTTTCAACCGATTCAAGTTTGAGATCAAATTAATTGGTGTGATTTTTGGAAGTCTATTTCATAACTGATCGATGACAGAAATTGCTAATATAATTACAACTCTTGAAGAAAGAACTAAAGTCGTCAAAAACAAATTAGACATAAAACAAGAGTAAGAGAGTCGTAACTTTTCCCTCGCAGTAAATAAAATACGAAACTTTTCTAAATTACATTTTCCATGCTATTGCCAAGAATATATTAACGTCATATCCGAAAGTTTAGTGAATGAAATAAAATAATATGTTTCCAAGATTCTTAGTGAATAAAGAATTTTATTTCATACAGCTAATAAGTGTTTAATGATAAATAATATATACCAATATTAGATTCCTTCTGAAAATAATGATTTTGATGGAAATACAGTTTTATGCATAACAAGATGAGTCTACACGTATTTTATTTTCATAAAAGAAAAAAATGACTCAAAAAGATTTCTTCCAACATCGAGATTATCATTTCTTTAAAAATCTTTTTGATGTTTTCAAAAACCCGCTTCCGGCATTCTCGTCTAGCCCAGCGAGACCTAGACAGGAGCTAGACCAGACCACACCAGACTCGCAAAGTGCATACAGCACGGTAGCATCAGCTAGATGCACTTGCACAAAACATCTAGCTCGAGGAAGAGGGTTGGGGGGGGGGAGACGGAGGGTGCAATACCCCCTTTACACCCCCGCCCCATTACCGGGCTGCATATCCATCCACTGCACACGGTTGCAGAGACCCCGGACCTGTTCAATCGACATCAAGCACACCGCCCTCCCTTGTAAAAATCGATCTTTTCAAAAATGTGAGATCTGGCAACCATGTTGTCGTCGCGACGAGAATGAGGTAACGTCCTCCATTTCCTCTTACACCCACACCTACCCTTCTTTACCCCCTCCTTCCACCTCACTCTACCAAACCACCCCCTCCCCCCCCTCCCCACCCAACCATTCTTTTCCCAGGAATGAAAAATGACCGTGTGAGAGGAAAAGCTTGTGTCATTCTATATGGTGTATCTATCGACCCGCAAGAGGCTTTTACGTCAGGGGTGCGATTATGACGAAGATCGTCAATGATCGAGAGGTCGATTTAGAGATGATGAAATTTCAACTCAAAAAGGGATAGAATGTCAAGGCAGAAAGGGTTGAGAAATATCTTTGGGAATTGGTAAGAAAAACACTCGAGGTGAATTTTTTTCGATATTTTTTTTTTTCAAAAAATAACGTACTTCTTTTTATATGTATAAGAAGATGAGTTTGTTATTGTTGTAGGATGTTCATCATGATGTTTTTGAAGAAGAAAAAGAAGAAGAAAAAGGAGAAGAAGATGAAGAAGAAAAAAGTAGAAGTTAACTTGTTGACGAAGTTTATGATTAACAGACACATTCATTGATTTTTTCCACGTTTTTAAAAGATGGACAATTCTTATAAAGCAAGTTTGGTAGAAAACAAAAAGTTTTGTAAAAACTAAAAATGGGAGCAAAAAAACGTCAAGACTTTTTGAGGTCAGTCGGGCTGTGTTCTTATCGTTCCCACTTATACCATCGATCACTTATCACGAGGCAAAGTAACATCAAATTGATTCATTTGAAATCAAGGGAACGATCGATTGATCAATCAATTGAATTTAAACAAAAATTTTATAATTATAGTAGCTTGAAGTTTTAATAAAAATCAGTTAATCAGTCGAAATACAGTGTGTGGTTCAGAACATGAATAAAATTTATGGAATACTTAAATTATTTTTATTGGAGAGAAAGTACAAAATTGCATCTAAAAATGGTGATAAAATTGTCGTTAAAAATAACTCATTCAAGAGATAATTTCCTTGATGTAATTTAGTTTTTTTATAAACACAGAAAAGTTTTTATTAAGCTTTAAATAAAATGACGCCGCTTACTTGGTTGCTAATGTGCAATAACAATTAACGATTCAATAAAACTAATCGGACAGTATAAAAATGAAATGATAATGAAGTTACCCAACATTATAACATTAAAAAATTCCTCTTCAAAAAGGAAAGAGGAAAAATATTTTTTATTATACAAATAATTAACAAGTGATGTCTATAAATCATAATATTACGTACATTTAGTTGAGAAATAATAAAATTTCATGGGAAATATTTTAGTGCCTTATTGAATGCTTGCTATAATTTTATTTTAAAATAATTTTAAATCCAAGATAGAGTAGATGTTGGTATTTTTTCTGTATAAGAAACGGTTGAAATAAACTAATTTCGAAAACGTGTTTCAATATACGTAATAAACCATTCAAATTAATTGAAAACTATTCTCATCAATTAATTTCTTCCAGACAATCATTTTTATTTAAATCTTGGTATTTTTTCTGTATAAGAAACGGTTGAAATAAAACCATTTCGAAAACGTGTTTCAATATACCTAATAAACCATTCAAATTAATTGAAAACTATTCTCATCAATTATTTTCTTCCAGACAATCATTTTCATTTAAATCTCGGAAGGAAGGATTTAATAATCTGAAGAATTGGACGAGGAGTTACAACCCGATCATTTCGTACCATACAGAAAAATACAATGCCAAAAAAGTATCACAATAAAGTAGTGAATTTTTGTTGGTGCAAGGGGTATGATTTCCAAGTTCTTTCATCAACTCTGATGAAAAAAAGTCAAAAAAGTAATTAGAAAAGTCTCTTAATAAATAAAGAGACAATAAATCACATAAGCATGCTGATAGGTTTAATTGCTATCCTTAGAAATCACCTGTATGTCAACAGCTATAAGTCTGAATATAATTTATATAAAACAAAAGCTTTTATGTTGAAAATTTTTCCAGTTGTTCTATGGTATTCGATTTGTTTCACCTATTTTTATTGTGTTTTAGATAATTCCTCTACAGTGTATCAATTATTTACTATGTAATTATTAGTATTTATTCCTACAAATATCGATAATTTTACTCTGAGATTTTATTATCATCATTATTATTATTATTATCATAGCAATATTATTTTGCATTCTTGCAATTATTGTTATTGTGTCCAAGTGGTAATTGTATTGTAGGCAGTGTTTTAATAGAAACTCATATAGGGCATCTATTTAAATAAAATTAGGTTACATTATAAAATAACACTTGAACAAATACATATGTTGTTTTATAATACTTATTACTTGATTATAACTTATAACTATTACTTATTATTACTATTATTATTATAACTATTATAACTTGATTTTTTTTTGTAACCTCCCGTTATTGCCTATCAATTATAAATGAAACTACTTTATGACACAAACCTTTTTTTAATTCATCCTGACTTGGTTTCTCGTGGTTTCCCACAGTCCTTGAAGAATATGCTTGGATGAAGTACTAATTGGCTAGCTGAGTGGTTAGAGCACTTGCTTCGTGTGACCCGGGAGGTGACGGGACATATTGGACCCGGTTCGATCCCCGCTCCGTCCATCTTTACAGGGGTTTTTCGTGGTTTTCCTCTGTAGTCTAGGCTAATGCGGGGATGGTTCCCACAATATAGGCCACGACCGCTTCCTTCCCACTATCCTTCCCATTACCCATAAAAACCTTCATCTCATCATCCCATCATCTCATTAATCATTCATCCGACGCCAATAGATCTCAGTCATCATTACAGTGCGTCGTTAAAACCCAATATATATAAAAAAATTAGTAGAGTGATAGGTCTAATTATAACATTATAGGCCTATCACTCATTTTTTTCCAATTTATATAATGACAAACTTTACATCTGCTGTTAATGGAAAGAAGTGATCATTGCCTAAGGCACTTAGTTCAAAGTGGAAGATATCAACATTTGTGTGTTTTGACTTTTGTTTACTCTTAATACCAATGCTGGTAATGTCCGGATATATCACAGAAACGGTTTTTACTTATAATGTGTTCCGGACTTTTGGAAGCTGAAAGACTTTTATCTGTGGCGGAAAATTATGGTCACAGACAGCGCAGTCTTGGTGCTGAAGTTAATTGGTTTTAAATAATTAAAATGGAGTGGTAAGATTGCCCCAAACGATCCTATCTTTATATCATCCATAGCCTTAATTAGGGAACAATGATTTTGTATCAAGTTTCGATGTTCTAAAAAAAAAAAAAACTTTCTGAAAAAAGTCTTTTAAATTCATAATGGCAGAGGGGCGTCGGTTCGAGTCCGTTTACCCATCATCAATCCATCGTTTCATTAGCTCATTCGTACTACGTTGAGCACTGACAGAAAAATACATTAGGTTATCCTTTTTTTAAATTTTTTTATTGGGTTTTTAACGACGCACTGTAATGATGACTGAGATATATTGGCGTCGGATGAATGATTAACGAGATGATGGGATGATGAGATGAAGGTTTTATGCGTAATGGGAAGGATAGTGGGAAGGAAGCGGTCGTGGCCTATATTGTGGGAACCATTCCGGCATTAGCCTAGACTACAGAGGGAAACCACGAGAAAACCCCTGTAAAGATGGGCGGTGGCGGGGATCGAACCGGGTCCGATATGTCCCTTCACCTCCCGGGTCACACGAAGCAAGTGCGCTAACTACTCAGCTACTGTGCCGGTTTAGGTTATCTTCAATTACAAAACAAGCTATTCACTAAAATAAAATCTACATAAAAAAAACTGTAGGTAATAAAAACATAAAAATAATTCAATTCCATTTCAAACATTCATGTCACAATTAAGATGATTTCTTCTAATTTCAACTTAGTCATTAAAACCATTCAAAGTCATATCAAAATTTATACCAACCATATAATGACAATAACACAACTGTTCTATCTCACCGCAAATTTTAAATAAAAGTCGTTACTTACAAAATAACAACAATGCAATACTAAATGTACAAAGTTCATAATGCACTGTTCCAAAACTATGTCAAAGTTGATCCACATACTAATAATAACAAGTCTGAATAGTTACATCAATAACTTAACAAACTGTTAACCAAGTAAATAACCACCTCATGAATAACTAACAGGCACGCATGGTCGGGGGGGAGGGGGAGGGGGAGCAAGGTAGGGGTGAGGGGGGGGGGCAGACAATATAGGATACTGACCTGGGACAATGGCGGCGGGAGGAAAGGGTAAAGGTCACACACGAGTCGTTAACGGACGCGTGCGAGCACGGTGAGCACAGGGGAGGAGGGAGGGGGTAGTGCCGGCGCCGTGCGGGTGGTGGGGGTGGGGGGGGGGGGGTGGGGGTGGAGGGGACATCAGTGAACTGTTGGTGTGTTAACAGGCGTGTTTGACGGGCCAGACTAATTACTCCCAGCAGCAAGTTAGATTGGAGAAATGATGTATTATGGTAAATATGGTATTTATTGTAATTGTATATATTATTGTTGGGTATTTATAGAGAAATGGGGTTGATTTGTAGATACGCACGTTTAGTTCTACGAATGGTTTATATTATTACATTCCTGATTAAGTTATTGAAAATTTAAAATAGCGTGAGTGCATGATATGTATCATGATATATGATCAACAATCATTACCGATTGGTGCAACATTTTTTATGTTCGATCGTGCCCATGTTGAGTTTAGGGCTATACATCACGGTATGAGAAGAATAAGATAGGCCTGTTCAATTACACTATACAAATTGATTAATCCATCTATGTAGGGGTGGGGTGGGGTGGGGGGGGGGGGAGGGGTTACTACGGTTTCACATTACAAGTAGTATGATTAAAAGTTATATGATTTAAAAAAGAGAATATAAGAACTGTACTAGATAGTTTGGGGGCAAATCTTTCGAGAAAAATGGAAGAGGAATTAAAAACAAACTTTTCAGCTTAAAACGTTTTTTTTTTCTGTGGTAGGCCCAACTTTCACTTCAACTCATCGCATTTTCGACCATAATATTTTTTGTCTATGGATACCACTTGGTCGAAATTATATTTGTTTGAAAGAACCGAATTGACGAAAAACCCAACCCAACCCAACCCAACCCAACCCAACCCAAAATGGCCTTTCAACGATTCGATATTTCGACGAATCCATTTTCGACTGTTTACCATGTCGACAATTTGACGTGCACCCATATTTTTTATATTTCCATGTACACATGCGGTCACATAAAGTGGTCGATAAAGCTACATTGAATTACATCTCGAAGAAAATGTACTGATATTACACGCACTAAAACCAGATGACAATATGCATACGCACTTCACGCATAATCTATACAAAAATTAGGTGTTCAATTAACTTGAAATTTATTTGAATTAAATTTCGGTTCAAACCATTTTATGTGTCATCAAGTGTACCTGCTGTATTCTCGTCGCGTTTTTTTCGTAATCAACTGGTATGGTTTCTTTCAAGATCAAAAAGTAACAGCAACAAGTAAGAGCAATCTGATATTTTATTGAAGAGTCTATCGGCTTAACTGGTGTTTGTCAGGCTTGGCACGTAAACGTAAAGCACTCATGTACACCTCTATGATTCAAGTAATGACTGCTAGGTTTGCGATTGCCGCTAATTGATCAAACTGTTCGAAGGACGGTTCATGTTATATTTAGGGCCGTATTAAGGCCTAGGTCAACGAGGCTCGCGCATGGGGCGGCAAATCATCAGGGGTGCCAATTATTTATTTTCTAGTTTTTTAAAATTGTATTTACAATTTTAGAATTTAATTTTCTTTAAATTGTCATGAATCAAATAATTAGTGAATATATTTCGAAAAATCTTATATTTTCATATAATATTTATTTACGTTTTGAGATACCAACTAATGCATAGAAAACATTAAAAATAATGTTCTGTATTTGTACCGGTTTCCCTCTAGTGTACAATTTGGTTTTAGTAAAAATGTTGTCTTGCCACTTAACAAATTTCCATATCATCATTTCAACATATTATTCAGTAACAATAAAAACGTATGCAATGATCCTTCGTATCGATAGGTTATAGGAATATTCCAACACAATAATTATAAATGTAATTCTGAATAAAAACCTAGTGCTTTTCATATTCCTGAGATAGTGCGCGCTATACTGAATTAGTTACAGTTGAGGGGCGGGGTAGGGAACGCCAAAAAACTTCCCGCCTAGGGACGCAAAATATCTTGATAGAGCCCTGGTTTTATTAAAGAGGGACCCATCATGTCAAACATGACCGAATGCGCACCAGTGGGGAATGCGTAAATAAGAAGGGAATGCAAGTTATATCGTTGCATCATTAAGATAATATCTGTAACACATTGTTTCGAGTGGACAACTTGGGAAAACTAGCAACCGACAGATTTTGCCTTTTTTGTATTTTTTTTAGTACCATCTCCCAATGGACGACTCGAAGTAGGCGTGACGTCTTCATTAGGCCAGTTGGATCCATATCATTTGTGGTCATTTGAAGATACCCCGATTGGATATTTGAATTTCACCACAGTTCTAACAGCCCTGTTGATTGGACGGTATGATTTGTGACGTCAAGAGGGCGGAGACTGCGAGACGTCAATTGTATGGACACAAAATGAAAAACTCTTTCGGCTTTGATTTGACGTTTTCACAGCCAGTTGGAACATGGATTGCAGGAACAAAATATGAAACGTAATGTTTGACATATGTTTTTCTTCGGTAATTTCAGTTTTCCTGTGTTCCAATAGTTGTGTTACAAATACAAAAGGATAAGAAGTGCTTTTTAGGTGAGTATCGGTTATTTCTTTGATCAGCGAAAGCAGAAGACGTAATTTTAAACATAACTGGCGATGTCAAGCCATCCATTTATTATTGCAATGAGAGTGTGCGCGTGCCGGCGTTCATGACATACGTACAAACACACACATAACTTGGTATAACTATTAGGCCCGGTATTACCAAGTCCAGTTAGCCTTTATCTGACAGTTCAAATTTGTTATCACCATGGTTACCTATGTTATTTGTTTTCACCAACTCTCAGATAAATACTAACTGGCCGTGGTAATACTGGGCCTTAGTATAATGTATTTATTCATTGGGCTTAACGACGCACTGAATTGATAAGAAGATCTATCGACGTCGGATGAATTATTAATGAGATGATGGGATGGTGAGATGAAGGTTTCTTTGGAAATGGAAAGGATATAGGTAAGGAAGCGGTCGTGGCCTATATAGTAGGAACCATCCCAGCATTAGCCTAGACTAGAGGGAAACCACAAACAAACTGTAAAGATGGACGGTGGCGGGGATCAAACCAAGTCCGATATATCCCTTCACATCCCGGATCACATGAAGCGAGTGCGTTAACCACTATAGGCCTACGCTGCATGTGCTGGTTTTTAAAAATGTATATCTATAATCAAATGAGATTCATACTTTTGAGCCACCCTCCATGGATGAGTCAATTAAGACACCAATTTAGAAACCGAAATCACGGTTGGTAGTGGGTTTGAATCCCGCATAAGTCATGGGTTTTTGTGAAAATGTAAACGTTCTTTCACTTATCATCAATTCATAGTTTCATTATGAAACCTCATTCGTATCCCCAAATAACCTACTTGTTGGTGAGGTCGTTAAGCAAACAAGCACCATAATTTTGTAAACTTTCGTACTTTAAGAAAAACCTGCCTCCGTGGCTCATTCGGCCAAGGCACTGCTTCAAAAAGTGAGGTCATGTTGGGTGTGTGTTCTAGTCCCCGGATTTTGGTAGATATGATTAATCTAACATCCGCTCAATCGTAAGCGCAAATTTAGAATGTATATTTTGTTTACGTTCATGTTTATGTTTAATTAATTAATTAATTACAATTTGTTTTTAAAACAGGTATACAAATAATGTACAGCTGTTGGTGGGGTTGTTAAATAAACAATAACCATCAACATCAAACATTATCATTTGTATTAAACAATTAAATACAATAAAACTAAAAATATAGCAAAAGTTAGACAGCCCAAAAGTTCAAAATGGGAATATAGGTCAGAATATTGGAGAAAAAATACAATATTTCTCGATGAGAGTTGAAAAAAGTTCGCATTGAAATTTTGAAAAATTTTCCACCAAAAGTTTCCGATATATTTCCAGACCAAATTCCATTCTCCATTCAAACTTTGAAATATTCTTCACAAAAAAAAATTATCCATCAAATATTTTATTATACATATGAACATTAAACTGACGTCATTAAATGTGGACAAAATGCTTCTCTGACCTCACCTCTCGAGTGTTGCTCGGGTCTTTCTATATAATTGTAATTAATTAGTTACAAACGTGTGGTTGAAACTCATTTTTTGTTTCGCTTTTAATTATAATTACACGGAATGAATTATATACTCATATAATACTTTGAGTTCACACCTTTTAATATATATTAATTACATTTGTGGTTTTCGTGAGCTGGAATTGTAATATCATGTATATCTTCCTTTATCTGTGATAGCCCTATATCTTTCAACAGTTAGTAAGAAGTGAAAACTAATCAATACCGATCTGGCGGTTTCAAAATGGTAATTATCGGTGATTTAAATACCTTGATATCGAGGCCTTGGTTTTTCAATAGTATGTTAAAAGTTAATCAACTGTTAACTTGTTATCTCCCTCGACTACCCGTGTTATTTTATTGAACAATCATTCAATCAGCCTAACTGAATATTTGCGAGGAAAACTAGGCTTCATTTATGCTCTTTTTATTCGTTCAAGACACAGTTGAGTTATTATTTTTCGATTTTTTTTTTACTCTCCGACATTGAAGACATAGGCCTACATAGGCCTACATCACATATTTCATAACATGAACAGTTCACAATATGTGAATGATTTAAACCACTACATATTCCATGTGTCCCACAAAACTCTTTAAATTCGTTTGATTAGTCAATAAAAAAAACAGGTAACCAAGGGAGATAACAAATCAACAGTTTATTAACTTTTGACGAACTATTTTAAGATATCTGTGGATCAATACACAACGAAATGTAGTTTTCTTATGTCTGAGGTAACTTGTGCTTGCTTGATATCGTCAAGATGGACGTGATCTGATGTCTAACAAAATTTAATATTATTTTTACAACCTCTATTCATCGGACCATGTCATAACATGCGGACGTTGCTGTTGTTGTTGTTGTCGTCACGCGCAGGCTAAATCAACCGTAATTAACCCATTCTAATCAACTTAATCAACTGAACCCATTTAAACTAACCCAACCTAACCTAACTTAATCTAATCTAACTAAACCCAACCACCTAGGTCTACCAACCTCCATCTACCATCTAACCCGATCTAACCTAACTACCTATCTAAGCTAGCAAACAAGCTCAACTAATTTAATATAAATTAAAACCAGTCTAAAACCTACTGTCGGTCAGACAAACAGCCACTTTGAACAATTTTGCACTTGTATTTACACGCCTCGTGGATAGACTCCGCAAGATCCGCGGCAGATTGCGAAAAGCTCCGCAGCAATTGTAAAGTCGATCCAGTGCGCGTTGCTTGCATCCACGAAAGAATTGTAGGTCGTCTATCAGACAATAATTGTAATCACTTCGGTAATCACTTAATCTCTGTACAACTTAAAGGATTTAATACGTTTGTAAGATGAAGTTGCATTTTTACTTGTAAATCTTGTCTTAGAAAATCATAATACCTGGAAAATATCACAACTATACAAATCTAACGGTGATGCTATTTGTGTTGCTATGTTGGTATAGAAAGCCTGCTTCTTCGTTCGCGGATACATAGTTTGCCAATTGACGACTCGAAATAGGCGTGGCTTCACCAGTAGGTCAGTTGGATCTATATCATTTGTGGTCATTTGAAGATACCCCGATTGGATATTTGAATTTCACTTCAGTACTAACAGCCCTGTTGATTGGACGGTATGATTTGTGACGTCAAGGGGGCGGGGACTGCGAGTCGTCAATAACGATGGTGTATTTAATTATTAATGATGATTTTTGTTTTCTCAACGACTCTTATCATCAGATGGGTTATTTCGGGAAACGAACGAGCAGATGATGATGATGAATGAGTTTTACAAAACCCTTCGACTTATGTGGGACTCGAACCCACGTCCAGCTTGACTTCATCGCCCAAAACAGAGCCTCGACTGTCACAGACAAACGAATTTAATTGTTTTCCCCCATAAACTCAGGCTGCTATGACAACGATGTGATATCACGTGACTGCGTATAGAAAAAGCCTATATATAGGATGAGTTCACTGTGAATTCGCTATAATCTGTCTGGACCCCGCGGACATTATGCATAGAACAGTTTATAATTAACAAGCATCCAACGGGAATGTTCAACTATAGAAAAAAATGGACAGAAAATTCATTTTCTCGGAGAGCTTTCACGTGTTTTTATTAAATCATATTTTTCTTTTTCGTAAAAGTTTTTAGCGTTCTAGTTTCTGAGAAATTTCATCTTCGAAAACACGAAAACTTCTATGAATATGAAAATATAACAAATTTAAATAATGCTTCAGAGAAAGTAGAATATCGTGTTGTTATTATAAGAAGTTTTCAGAATAATATCATGTTTCATGATATTCAGTGGAGTTATACTATTCCCCCAAATACCCCAGCTGTTGGTGGGATCTTCAAGCACCATCAGAAAAATAGTGTACTGATATTCAAATCTTAATCCTTCAACGTTAAAATGTAAGTACTAGGCAAACGCGGTATGTGTTTCCGCGTTGATGGATGAGCTAGAACACATCAACTTATATCTTTGGATTGGTTATTATATATACATCCTTGAGATCCAAACAATTACCTCATTGCCATCCTATTTCTTAATCAATTTCTATGATAATAAGGAAGGCTTTGTTTTAATCGTTTTCAATCAATTGGTGACACCTGTTGCTTGGATTTAATTGGTTTCTTAATAGCTTTGAGTGATAAAAAAATTGGATCATATATTTTTTTACATCAAAACGACTGATCTAATTGGACTGAAAGTTCGGAATAAGGTGTATAATTTTTATATTGAAATTCCCTGAAAATTTGAATTCTCTTGAAGGAAATATTTTCAACGATTTTTTTCCTCTGGGTTATTCTCATGAGATTTTCGAAAACTTTGTGATCAGTTTTCTCAGAAGTGGTTCGACTGATTGCCTCTCAAAACTATACAGTATCGAACTAAATAAGGGCACTTGTGTATGCCAAGTTTCAACTGATTTTGAATTTTCGTTTGACCTGTGGAGCTTGAAAAAAAACAGGCACTTTTTTTCGGGTATGGTGAAATTGAGTCTTCGCTTCGCTCATCCAATCAAGTCCACATAGTAATGTTTTTTTTTATTGGAAGTCTGTGAGTACTTTGTTTATTTACTCTGTCTCACTATTCCGAGTAACAATGAACACAAGAACAACAATGATGATACCTTCTTATGGCTTCATTAATGCTCGTCATTGGAGTATAAACTCGAGCCTAGATCCTATATGAACCATTTACCAGGAAACGCAATGTGTGCATTGCTATAGATGAGCAAAGGTACCCAAAAAAAAGTTGTACAAGTAATAATAATAACATAGTGATACATATTTCTGTATCTTATATGATAACTTAGAATAGATGATAACTTAGATGATATGATAACTTATAATGATAAATAAGATCTATTGGCGTCGAATGGATGATTGATGAGATGATGAGATGAAAGTTTCTTAAATGTATTGGGAAGGTCAGGTCGTGGCCTATATTGTAGGGACGATCCCGGCATTAACCTAGACTACAGAGGGGAACCACGAAAAACACCTGTAAAGATGGACGATGTCGGGGATCGAACCGGATCCGATATGCCCCTTCACCTCCCGGATCACAAGACACCCATCAATAGTCTTTTAATTATTGTGGAACCACGAAGTTACTATCAAAAGTTCATGATGGAACAATGATTTTAGGTATCACTGCCAGCTTGACGGTGTCACCTATATTATCCAACGACTGACATCATTGGTCAATTTTTTGACGACTCGAAATAGGCGTGGCTTTACCAGTCAACCAGTTGGATCATATCATTTGTAGTCATTTCAAGATACCCCGATTGAATATTTGAATTTGACTACAGTTCTAACAGCCCTGTCGATTGGACGGTATGATTTCTGACGTCACGGGGGCGGAGACTGCGAGTCGTCAATTGTTATTGTCATCGACAATAAAGCCGTGATGCCCTGATTGAATTTCCAGTAACAAAATGTAATACGGTATTCGATTGTTTTTTCTTCACAGTTTCTTCAAGTTGCTATAACGACGATGAAATGTCACGTGGCTGTTGCGAGAAGTTTATTAGATTAGCGTAGCGAAGATTTCCAATTCATTTTGTACTGGAAAAAACTAGTTTTGTTTTCATTTCATTTCGTTTATTTTTTATTTTTCGGCACGCCAGGCGTGTCAGACAAATTGTGACTTGAAACCTTTTCTGGACATTGGTGTCGTGCCAGAATAGATCAGTTTTTCCAAAAATAATCGGTTTAATTTTTCTTTGTGAAAAAAAAATGAAATTCTGCTAAACCCCCTTGACAATAGCACTGGGTAATATTTTCAATTTTTCAATTTGATCCTTCTGAAATAAAAGTTTTACGGAATGTTAATATTTTCCTAGAAATGTTCAAAAAATTTACATGAGATGTTTACAAAAAAAAAAAAAAATATTAGAAAAATGAAAAAATATTGAGAATTATAGCTGCGCAATAATTAAAATGATAATCAGGTAGAAATAGTATAAACCAGCGTAACGAACAGACTTGTTGGTTTCAAAATCAAGGTGAAGTTTTTAAGAAGGCTTATATTTCATAGTTCCCCTAATCGCTCATCTTACAACGCACATGTTGCGGCTTCCTAGTCATCATAATGAAAACCACGCTGAGTCACAGCCCTCTATAACACCAAACTTGTGACTGTTATTCATAATAGGTCGTACCAACTTTTTACTGCTAATCTCTGCCACTTATATCTCCGCTAGTACCACCGTCTTAAACGTTTCTACTGTGCTTAAATCCCCCCCCCCCCCCCCCAAAAAAAAAGAAACATCAAAAAAACAATGCCAACAAAACACATCAAACAAAACATACATAACACGAACTGAAATGTTTCTCGTACATACGCTCAACACTAATTAGCATACAATTCGGTTGCACCACGTAAGAAGCCAGAGGGTCGTCGCTTCAAAACCCGGCGGCGAATATCACCACTATCCTCACTCGACACTTCCCATCGCCAATACTAACACATAGGCGAGACGGTCACTCGTCGCCGTCAAACACCGAACAGTGCAGTGGATTGCAAGTCGATGACCGTTAAAGCTTGGGTCCTAATGCATGTGACGTCATGCATTATCTGACCGCTCTAAATGCCCCTCGGGCGCCCCGTCATGTGGATGTGTGGATAGTCGAAGGGGGAGGGGGTAGGAGGGGGGAGGTGCAAGGAGAAGGGACGTGGTTTCGACTACTCACTAGAGAACAGTGAGTGACTGACTAGGTGCATATACAACCTCAACATAGATTATATAATTCCAGTTCATAGTTCCGCTCCCGAGCGATAGTCTCCCCTATCTATTAACACTAACCTTAAGGGTTTCGATCCATCAATAATCATGTATTGACATGATATAGATTCCCACTTGACCATCCCGAATGGCCGTCTTCCATATTCGTTAACACTAACCTTTGATAGTTTCGAACTGAAAATGTGCTGATATAGAAATATCTCTTGGAACAAAGAGATGTGGAGGATCGGAACTCCCGAGGGATTTATAGTAAAGGAATGGGAGACGGTCGATCGCGATCATCAACTATTGTGAATCATATTGGAGAACAGCGTACTTAATTATATTATGTGTTGGATGGTGTACGAAGCTACTGTAGTGGCCACAATGATTGGGCTAGAATTGCAATTGGTGATTTCGTCAATTATAGCTTGTTCATCACCATGGTTACTGAAGAAAACAGGATACGGCACCGAGGATGCAAGGATGAAACCGAGGGGTTAACAACTCGCAAATTTGGTGTACACCTGGTTACAAGATTTCAGGGATTTCAGGGATTTCAAGAGATTTCAAGAGATTTCAGGGATTTCAAGAGATTTAAGGGATTCAAGAGATTATAAGAGATTCCAAGAGATATCAAAGAGGGATATCAAGGGATTTCAAGAGATTTAAGGGATTTAAGATATTCAAGAGATTTCAAGAGATTTCAGGGATTTCAATTGAGATTTGAGGGATTCCAAGAGATTTCAGGGACTTCAATTGAGATTTCAGGGATTTTAAGAGATTTCAAAGATTTCAGTGATTTCAGAAATTTCAAGAGATTTCAGGGATTTCAGATAATTTCAGGGATTTCAGAGATTTCAAAGGGATTTCATGGCAAGTGTACACTAAATTTCAGGATTTGTTAATCCCTTGCATGAAATATCTCACTGGGAAGTGATTTACCTGTATTGTATATTGGGTTTAAAAGACATCACAACCCCCAAACTAGATTTTAATGGATGATAACATTATTCATTTACCTAATTTGAGAGAAAACTAGAAATCATCAACTTAATTTCGCAAATTATAATTAATTTGTTTGGCCTCTAGAGACTTATGACTCATGACGTAGGCATCGCCGATTCTGTATAGAAACATTAATCAAGTAATGTCTACGTCATGATTCAGAAAAAGAGCCGGCCAGGTTCTGGAGGACTAATATATTAATTATAATTTCTGATACTGAGAATATGATTTCTAGTTTTCTCTAAAATTAGGGAAATAAATATTGTCATTATTCATTAAAATTCACTTTCAGGTTTGTGATGTTCTTTAACGACGCACTGCATTGGTTGATGACTACGATCTATTGGCGTCTGTGATCGATGAATCTGTGAATGATGGGGTGCAGCGGTATCAACTGTTATTTTTTTCAGGTGTTTTTGGGTGGTGGGAAGGATACGGTTGCGGATTGTTATAAGGCTTTGTTATAAGTATTGACCTGAACGGCAGGGGAAAACCACGAAAAACTCTTGTCAGGATGGTTCACCATGGCGGGAATCGAACCCCAGTCTTCTGAACGACGGTTCAGTGTGCTAGCCACTCGACCCCTCGTATCAGTGCCCATATTGTAATTTTTGTCCTTATTGTACTTCACATTTGTAAGAAGAATTGCGGAAGTTTATACAATTGCGAAAGTAAGAATTGTAGCAAATCACAAAAGTTGTCAAAAGTTTGGTGAAAAGTTGTCGATCAAGATGGGAAGAGAAAGATTAAGGTTGGTTCGGGGATGAGAAGAATGGATGGAAGAGGAATACCGAGAAAAATGAGTTAGAGTAATCAGTAAGTTATCAAATTGAGAAAGAAGAGAGTTGGTCGTGCAACCGAAAGATGGCCGACTGGGATAAGAGAGGAAATTGAAAGAAGAGGAGTGAATTGGGAAAAAGTATAGGGAACAAGAAGATTGTTGGTGGGTGGGGAAAATAGAGATAAATGGAGGGAATTTGTTGGAAGAAGAGAGTAGATTGGGTAAGGATTTAGTACTATAGGGGCTGGAGGGATATACTCAAGGGATAGGTAAATAAGGGGAAGAGGTAAGAGATGTAGAAGACGGTGGGTGGTAGAAAGATGCATGGGGAAAGATGGAGACAATTGGTTGGAAGAGAAGACAGAAGACGAAGAGTTATAAGAGAAGGATGGAGAAGAAGGAAGACTCTGGACTAGCAGAATCAGAATCAGAGAAATGATGCCCTTTAGATATTGGTTTTCCCAACGTAAATTTGGTCATATGGGTATAAATAGAAGTTATTATATGGTACACAGTGAGATGAAGGGACCAGTTGCTGATGCATTTAGGAGAACAGGGTTCGATTCCCGTCCTGGTCGACTATCCTGACAGCGGATTTCCGTGGGTTTACCTTTGTCGTTCAAGTTAATAATGTGATGGTTTCTCTCGAGCATGGAACAGCCTAATGACCAACACACCTAATGACTTTTTCTCATTTTCTCTTTTTCCATTCATCATTCACCAACGCCAATAGACCTTGATCATCAGTAGAATCAGTATTATCAGTACTAAGCCGGGTTCAACTTAATATAAATGAGGAATACTAAGAAGATTCAGGCGCTGTATTACCAAGTCCAGTTAGTTTCTATCTGAGAATTGGTGATTTGATGTTAATTTTACTTAATTAACAAGAAACCAATGAAATTAGAAGATTTTGTGCAAATTTAATCTGACGTGACAACTAAAATAACTCACCATGATTTGGACTTATCTACAGGCCTGAAATAGTTCAATCTTACTCCAAACATAATTTATCAACTTGAAACCTATTCGTTCTTGATTGGATTTCAAGATGAATCACAGAAAAAATTCAATATTCAACATCGCTAGTACAACACATCACATCAAACTACAATCTATGCACAATCGAAGTTACAAATACACTTTTTCAAGAAAATCCGAGAAGAATAGATTTATTTTTGAGAGAAAGAATTTCACAGTGGCCCTATAACAATTAAAATATCACGGAATTGCTGTTTTGACTTCGAAATTTCGGCAGATGTTTTGCGACATAACACGAATATTTATCTATGAATATCTCTAAAATATACCGTTTTTCTATACCACTAAAACTCTTTCAATTTGTTTTCGATTTATTTTCCACAATTAATATTAACATGAAATTACAAACCGTAAAACAAATGTCCCAGTCATTCTCCTCTCCATCAACTTCACTACACCATTAAATATAATAAATCGTTAACTTCTAATTGCTTTTCGGTCTCCTTTTCCACGTTTCCTATACTTCCGTAAAAGAATGTCCGCCTCGACTAACACCATACTCCCGCTAATTAACCCCCAGTGATCGATTTGACCAGACAAGTAGAGACAAAACCATCCCTTGTTGACCTATAATCTACCCCCTGGGAGGCAGAATGGGGATGAATGCATGTGCACCCCCTCCAGTTCTCATGCATTATATCCTCTAATGTCTGAACCAAGCAGAAATCGACGTGGTTATCGGACGGGAGTGATATTTATCGACTGTCTATAGATCCGTCAGGGATAATTAGATTATCTATACAAATACTACGGAGACCTATCATTTCGTAAATGTAGAGACAGTTATTTAAGTCACTGACCATCACCCCCGTAAATAGTGATCGCCAATGTTAAGGTGGTATTGTATTGTAGGAAGTCATTGTTTTCAATTCAAAATAGTCTAAAGATAATGATTTATTTGGTGACAAAACTGCCTCGGAAGTCCTAGAACAACAAGCTTCAAAACGGTCTTACTTATTGGGAAACAATGGTTTTCAATGATATCAAGATTTTGGTATTGATATAGGAAAAAAAACTATTGTGTGAACGCATTTTACAGATGAATTGACGGGCGCATATACTCAATGTTGAATACAACTCCTCACTATAATTAGTAGGCCTATAGTGCGTTTTAGATTACTTTTATTATTGCCATTAAATTATTATTCGATTACTATCGAAATGATCATTGTCGTTGTTTATAAATCAATTGATTTAATAATATAATATCGCAAATTGTTTTACTGGTTACTGTACACCGTTTAAGAAGAGTTTATATACTAGAGTACCGTATTAAACAAGACCAAGACGCGTGGCCGAGTGGTGACACACTGAACCGTCATTCGGGAGACCGGAGTTCGATTCCCGCCATGGTCGACCATCCTGACAAGGGTTTTTCGTGGTTTCCCTCTGTCGTTCAGGTCAATACTGGGATGGTTCCTTATCAACAGGCCACGACCGACTCCTTCCCACCATCCAAAACACCTAATAAAATAACCTTTCATCTCATCATCTCATTCATCATCCACTGACGCCAATAGATCGTAGCCATCAGTATAGTGCGTCGTTAACCCCCCCCCCCAAAAAAAAACAAAAAAAAACAAGACAGTACCAGTATATATATTTTCACGGTACACATGTATGTACCGGTACATATGATATGTAAACTGTTCAGCAAACCCATTCCAATTTCCTCGAAAGATGGCTTGGGGAATAAATAAATACAATGTAATATCACCTCATTTTGTGCACGTTTGTACATCTGTTTGAGAATCTCTCATTTGCTGTACGCGATTCATGTTTGTCTGCCCATCCAATGATCTCTGTCTTTATCTATCTGTAACTTATATGTATCTTCATCTTCTTTCATGAGTTTATGCACTCCACGGGTCATACGAAAATACTTATTTTCAACCATCTCCCTGGGGACTACCTCAGGAACTATATAGATTTGAAAAAAAAAATTATGGTACCTATGGACCATAAAGAATTGCCTATATCTGACGATGATTATTTTCTACTTGACCCTATCAACAGCTAGGTTCATTTAGGGGTGATAATGGAGTGATGATAAGCGAAATCCCTGATACGAGACTTGAACCAAACTCAGTTTCTAAAGCGGTGCCTCATTTGACTGAGACGTGGATAAACAATCTAAACAATCTTATACCTAAAGACTTTCACGAAAAATATTGATTATTGTGGAAAATTTCTTGAAACGAATGGTTAAAAAAGATCGTTATCAAGCTCCAATTCTTCTTGAAACTCGATTTTGCCCAATTTTCTATGTAACTATACTAACTAATCCAATTGATTATTGCTTGGAACTCTCAGAAAGTGTGCTCTAAAGTGCTAACACAAAATGAACTTTGGTCAATCATCGAGCGGCTATATAATTGGATATTTTGCTTCAAAGTACTCTATAGTTGCTCCGACAACAATGACAAGTCACATGACAAAGTTTTCCCAACACTTCGAAAATCCATTTTATGTAACATGTCTTTGCAGACACTGCCCTCTAATTATCAGCTTGTTCTGGTGTCGTGTTTGACTATAGCAACTGCCTTCTATTTCAACCTTCTTTCTATCGGGTGACTAAAGTCACTTGACTACAGCAACATGAATCTCTAGACCCTGCGGTCCTAAGTTCGATCTCTGAACGAACCAAACTAATTAAAACCTGAACCATTTATACCACACACATGCACTCGATGTGGGTGAAAAGTTACCTGGATGTTGTATGTAGCACAGCGCAATGCATCTTGACTTGGAACATCTAGCATTTTTCAATTAAATTTCGAAAAAATCCTAATTAGTTTCTGGTCATAAAAGAGTTCACGAAGTAAATACACGGACAGCGAGAATAATATATTATGAAGATAAGATCTTGAATACATTTCTATTTATAATTCAAACTGTAATTAATGCGAACAAAATAAAATATGTTTGTCTGAAATTAATTTCCGATCCTCAAGTTGTATCTTTTACAGCTTCAAATTTCAATTCGAAATTCGTATCAGTATAACAATAAGTATTATCACACTCAAAATTACGTGTCATGCATATTATTATCATCGTTTTATTCTAAATATACCTCACTATTCGTTCACAATGAAGAACATATTATATTTATTTGGTGTATTACGAGTGTAGGTCTATATTATTTGAGATGCAAGAATTAAATTATTTAAAATTGAATCAAATTGAATTGTTACACATAATTTCAGAACTCATTGTGGTTTTTATTCAATCATAATGAATATATTCCCGATTACTATTCATGAAAATACCACGTGCATATATTATTGTGATGAAAATATCAAACGTATCTAATCTATTTGCTACTATAATATCACATTCAATTAATTATTGTCAAATGTTAAATCCAATAAACAAAACAACGGCCGGCGCCTTCCGAGTCTCTATCCGGGTCGTTCCGAGTTGTCTCTTTCCGGCCTCGAACCAGGGTCCAGTGCGTTCAGAGCGGGAATGGCGGGTACAGATTTGACATAATCACCTCCTCTCTTCGTATAACACCGCCAATATATCTTTTTAAGCGCATTGTCCGAGAAGAAACTCTCCGGAAAACAGTTTCGACAATAATAATGGTGTTGTTTAGTGCAGTCTGTATATCAGTCACTCGAGACATTTCCTTCGAAACTGGGGTCAAGTCAAGCATGAGTTCGAATCCCGGACAAGATATGGGTTTTTATTATTCATATGATGAATATAATAATTCAATAATATAATTCGTATATAATATTCATATTATTCATATTGTTCGTTATCAAATGATCTAGCTGTTGGTGGGTCGTTAAACAAGCATCAGTCAATTAGGTACGGTAGGTGGTGCCCTAGAGAATTTGGATTGGATTTCACTATTTTGCCCCCAAAAACGTATTTGTACATTTGTATTTTGTTAACGTATTTACGTTTTTGTACGTGATGAAGACAAATATGTAAAACCATATGATTGATAAAGAAGCTATATACTTCGACTTGAACTAATGAAATAACTAGCACCCC
The DNA here is from genome assembly GCA_964007535.1 of Brachyptera risi. NCBI lineage: Eukaryota > Metazoa > Arthropoda > Insecta > Plecoptera > Taeniopterygidae > Brachyptera > Brachyptera risi. The sequence goes on from OZ023333.1 coordinate 27,506,729, forward strand.
TATAACCTAACTGTTGGTGGGATCGTTAAGCAGCATTAAAATGAAAATAGCTAATTGACTTCTGATATAACTACGTACGGTTATTCAATCATTACATTTTTATACGTTTATGGAATTAACGTACATCTGCATTGACTTATTCATTTGTAATAAGTATATACATTTGTAACATTTACAACTCGTTTTCAAATGGGCACGCATTTCAGTGGTATTTGCCGCGATATTATTGGAACAACATCAGGAAATGATTTCTTGGAGAATGGTGAATTATTTCATTTTCAAATAGAGAAAGGAAGAATGAAAGAAAGAATGCAAAATGAAGAATCTATATGGGATATCAATAATGGATGAATAATGGATGGCTTCTTATATACATGAAATATATTTGTATATGTAAATATAAATATATACATATATATATATATACGTATAGATATATATATATATATATATATATATATATATATATATATATATATATATATATATATATATATATATATATATACATATATATATATATATATATATATATATATATATATATATATATATATATATATATATATATATATATATATACTGAGACGGGTAGAGGCGAGTGGCTAGCACACTGAACCTTCATACAGGAGAACGGGGTTCGATTCCAGCAATGGTCGACCATCATCACAGTGGTTTTTTGTGGTATTCCCTCTGTCGCTATCATGGTTGATACTGGGATGGTTCTTCACAAAACAAGACATGACCGATTCTTCTCACCATCAAAAAACACCCAATGAAATAAGCTTCCGTCTCATCATCCCACCATCTCATTCATCGTTCAGCGACGCCAATATATCTCAGTCATCAGTATACAGTGCGTTTTTTAAGCCCAACAGAACACGATATATGAAATCAAATGGAATGAAGTATGAAACCAGATATATAAAAAATACAAATACTATCTGAAAATGCATGGATGATTCTACCCCTTGTTTTATGAACGTGGCAACATGAAACTCGGGTACTGGAGTGAATCCAACATCAATAAACAGTAACTGTCATCCGATTTGGCTCGGCTTCCGGTGATAGATTATATATGTTGTAGGATTCACCCCATAAATTACTATGACCTGACCGAGTTGGAATAGGGTTGAGGTAGGTGACGACAGCATGGATAGCTGTGGATGTCTGTAGGGTAGTCGGGAACAGTGGGGTGTGAGTTGAATGAAATTAAAAATTGAAACCGTGCTAGTAGGTTTGGAAGAGTCACGTTTAGGCTTATAGTGGAGCGCGTTTTACTATATAGGCCTACTCGTGGAATCATATTAATATTATAGGATAATGTTGTGGTATATTCAATTATATAGTTTCTGATGGATTTTATCTAGCCAGTGTGACCAACACAACTGAACAATTTTAAAATAAACGTGTTTTATTCGGTGTGGAATAATTTTTTTTTTTTTGGTGGAAGGGCCAGGTTTTTGAAAAACGTTGACAACAAATGCATGCCAAAGTACATCACAACCGTGAAACTAGATTTCAATGAATAATGACGATATTTATTTCCCTAATTTTAGAGAAAACTAGAAATCATCATCTCAATTTCAGATTTTTTTTTGTCCAGCTACCGTGAGTCATGAAGTAGGCATTACCAATTTTGTATGCAAATATAAACAGAATCGAGTAATGTCTACGTCACGACTTGGGAAAAAGACCGGGTCTTGAAGGACAAATAACTCAATTTATTATATTTGGTTTTAACGACGCACTGTAATGATGACTGAGATCTATTGTCGTCGGATAAATGATTAATGAGATGATGGGATGATGAGATGAAGGTTTTATGCGTAATGGGAAGGATAGTGGGAAGGAAGCGGTCGTGGCCTATATTGTGGGAACCATCCCGGCATTAGCCTAGACTACAGGGGGAAACCACGAAAAACCCCTGTAAAGATGGACGGTGGCGGGGATCGAACCGGGTCCAATATGTCCTTTCACCTCCCGGGTCACACGAAGCAAGTGCGCTAACCACTCAGCTACTGTGCCGGTAATAACTCAATTATAATTTATAAAATTGAGATGGTGGTTTCGAATTATCTCTAAAATTAGGGAAATAAATAATGGCAGTATTCGTTGAACTCTAGTTTGAGGGTCCTAACAATATTTAAATGTTGTATATTCTTGTATTCAAGAAAGAAAGTCGTTTACTATGACTAAAAATGATAAAGATTGAGTAATATCACAATATATAGCTGCAACTTTGAGGATTTCATGCTTTTGAAAGATGTAGATGCGTTTCTCATCATACATTGTTCTGGAGAATCATGAAATTTTGTCAAGTAATTTTCTGTATTTTTCAACTTGAAATCTAATTATCAAAGTAATAATTAAACCCTTAGTTCGGTTCTCATTTATCAAACAACGTCACTGACAGATTTGTCACAACTTTATTTTAAAAATAACTGAACGATTATCTATTCTGTAGAATAGAAGTTGAGAAAATAAAACGATAAATTATTACGAAGAATATTATCTACACTTGATTTATGATTTTTCTCATTTCACTTTCACGCCAATAAATCTGCCAAGATGAATTACCATCATAATTCATTGTATTTTATAATAATATAATAATTAGATCTCATTGATTCCAAAGACGTTACATAATACACAAAGAGATGAAATAATTTTAATTGAGATGCATATTTCTTTTCTTTGGTTCTATCGTGTATGGCACACACTATAGTTCATAGGGTTTATAAACCCAAATAATCAGTTTTCAAATAATCACTGCTTTGGACACCAAAGTCAAGTTTATATTATAGGTTCGTATTATTATAGTATAATGTATGGGTTTTTCTAAACTACGTCATCACTCTCTCTCATTCGTACCCCCAAATAATCTAGCTGTTTGTGGGGTTGTTATACAAACAATCATTATCGTCATCATTTAAGTTCTCTAAATTCTCTAAAACTGTGTAAATGCTCAATGCTGTATTGTAAGTAGGCCATATACAAAAATGAATCTACTTTGCACAAATTATTCGCTGAAAGGTTGGTAACCTGTGAACTCCGACTTCACCATATTGTTTTAGAAAATGACATATCTTTTTCTTCTAATACAAGATTAACATAATTGGCCAATGAACCTGTTTTTTTCTACTTGTTTGTTTTGTTTATTTATGTCTTAATCTTCTCCATGACGTACGGGCTAGAGTCATATTTTAATTAGTGGGTAATACATGAATGTAATGACTGGCCCATCCCAAGTTATTTAAGATTGATCAGGACTATTTAAGAGACTAATAAGGTTTGTATTACATTTTAATTAAATTTGAAATGTTGAATGATTAGAAAGATTTGATAACTGTTTACGAGATTGATTCTCTTTCAAGCGATCTTTTATCTATTCTTTGTTCAAAGTCTGTCCATAGTTTGGTCAGCAGAGTAAAAAGTGATTATGAAAATAATTCTACATTGGGTGAATATAAGTTAAAATTTATTGAACGAGTAGAATATTCAATAGAAATTGCATCAGATATACTCACATTTTTCGCCGAAGTTATAGAATCTGAAAGAAATATTGAGTTGCTATTTTGACTTCATTTTGGAGAACAGTCATCAATTTTGCTAACTCAAAATGAACGTGATTCAAAAATGAGATTGATTATATACCTATATATTTAGTTTCGCATATTTCTATTCATGATATCATAATCTTGAATAAAACAAGATTTTTGATTGATTATAATTATTTTGAGTAAGCTTATATTTCAATAGTCTGTCAAATAATGAAATAACATTAAATTTGAAGGTTGCATGTTAATTGAAAGGGATATATTCAATATTTGAATTGATTTTTCTCAACATTCAGCCTGGCCATGGCCTAAGATTTGTTTGATATTATCATTCAACACTTCAAAACAAATCAACATGACAAAATATATTTACAATTTTTTCATTTCTCTGTGGTTATGATATGAATTGTGGAAATTCTATCATTCTATCATCTTTGACATGGATAATATTATTATTATATAATAATTATATTATTATTATATTGTGATATATATATATATATATATATATATATATATATATATATATATATATATATATATATATATATATATATGTATATATATATATATATATATATATATATATATATATATATATCAAATCAAGTACTTTTCCACTCTACACACATATAAATATATCATGAATAATAATTCCATAAACTTATTATAGTTCGGTAGCATATCAAATTTGTTTTGGCTTCACATTACTCTCGTATACTCAGTGCTATAAATCACTGCAATAATTCAATTTATATTTTTTAATTCAATTCAATACACTATTATCATTTATAACGGTATCTGTTTGTAAACCAAACACTCAGTGAAGGCGATGCTTTGAAATCTGAAGCCGACGGACGCGAGGCTCAGGCAAGCTTTAGAAATGGATATTTCTGAAACGTCCATTTCAAAAATGATCACATTCATGGTTTCATTATACCCGCTCATTCGTATCCTCTCTTAATGAACAAAACCCGCTGTTGATGGGGTAGTTCAGCAGCATCATCGACTTTAAAAAAAAAGTATACTCGTAAATAAGTTAATAAAATCACCGAACATAGTAGAATATGAAGTAAAAAAAAATCTAGAAACATGTCTATAGAACCAGATTCGAATTCCGCTCAGGGCATTGAATTTGGTCTATCATTCATCTCCATGCATTCACCTCGATCAAACCTTATTGTCGGTTAGTCGTTAAACACGACCATCATTTAGACTTCAGAACATATAACAAATTTAATATCGGGTAATAATTACGGTACTAATACGTCCATCAGTCTTCAACCGTCTTCAATCAACCAATCAAAATGTTCTGTCGAGATGCTCCTCATCTCAAAAGCTAATAAAATCACGGTCATAAAATTAAAATAATAGTTATATATACATAATAATCACAACAGAATACGATAAAATCATTTCAGAAAATTATTTTTGTAATTACTATATGGAAATGGATCAATTTTGAAGCAAGTAATTAAAATAAAGAGATGTTTCGTTATACGTATACAGCTGTTGTTAAATATTCTCATCATTCCTTTTTCTGAGAGTCCAAACACCATTCGCCCCGCGGTTTCAGAAAACGCAATGTGTATGCATCAACTCAAATAAATGATCGAAACATTTGAACGCCAGTGTAGTAGTATACGTAAGAACAACCAATCGTAACTTAGTCTAACACAAAGAAAATGAATACGAATGTTCGAAGGTTTTGATTGTCAATGTCGAATTATACGAAACGACGTGCGCTCGTCCCATGATGCAGAAAGTTCGAGTCAAGTTGGTGTTATCCTACCTTGAAATAATGTTGACCACGGACGGCGGAGGCTGTAATCCGTCTCGCCTTGGGCGTTGCACGGCCTTACTCCTTCAGATGCACACGTCATCTCTCTCTCTCTCTCTTTCTCTCTCGCGCCTCCTTTGCCCTGGGCGGCCAGCGACTACTGCAGGGCCGGTTTGATAGACGTGCTGTTAACAGAGATTTAATGGCGTTCTATGATGGGTATTTCGTCTCTTTGCATGTTGTACGTACATGGGTCGGTGTTCGATGCCCCGGTCGTGTATTATGTGTTGTATACGTGGGGTTTAAACTCTGTATGTACATGGCATGGGTTAGATTACATACACGTGTAATGTAGCAGAGATAATCATATGCACACACTGATTAACTAATTCAATCTCGATGTAACAAACACCGCTATAATGTTGAATTATTTGTTTTACAATTCACAACGAGGTGAACTATTAATAATGATGCATAATAATTTGTATGATGAATATAAGATTAGTTGAACTATAGGCTTACATATTTTTGAGCGAAATCAGTCGAACCAATTTTGAGAAAAATGAGATTAGAACTTAAAAAACGAATCATTTGAAAATATTGAAGATATAATGCAGCTGGTATAATTTTTTTTTTTTTTGTAACGTCGTAACTTGATACGAAATCATTGTTCCCCAATTGATACAATATGGATGAAAGATAGTCTCATTTGAACGGGGCACCACAAGGGCGATCTTACCACCTCAAAGAATAATTAAAAATAAGATAACTCATTTAACAAACAATAAATTTAAGGTAATAATGCAAGGGTTAGAAAACAATTCAGACATTCACAGTGGGGAGAAAATCTTGCATAACCTTGTATATAAACTTGTATCTTATGAAACTGGTACAATGGATTGGAGTTATTTGGACATTTAAAATTCTTCCTAATATGAAACGAAAATGACACGTTTTTAATTTAATCAGTGTTTAATCATGTGGACCACTAGCCATGTTGACTCGCGGAAGGGTTATCGCGGGTTATACTTCATAACGTACTACATTATATTCTGATTATTGGAATAGATTTGAATCAATAACTATAGACACAATATGTGCTTCTTATAAACCGAATAGGGGGTATTTGGGTTTCAGCGGGGGCCAAAAACGTCCCTGAGACATCCCAGCTTTACCTGATAAGTTACATGGATGACAAAATGCCATTTTGGAGAAAAAAATGCCAAGGTTCCGAATATATCGTAAGATACGATTGGGGGGGGGGGGGGGGGGGGTTATCACCCTCAGAACGCGTTTCACAAAAAATGCAAAAATGGGCCTCTTTTTACGTGAAATGGTTCGTTCATGAAATTGGTTCCATAGATGGTTTCATGGGAAAAATAGTAAATACCCAGATTACAGAAACGTATTGTGAAACACGTTTGCAATTTGTTTCAAGTGGGTTTTGCCCCCAAAACCACTGTATAAAGGGACGATTTTTGGTAAAACGCGTCGTCGAGAGCAAATTCACACGATAAGCCTATAATATATTCGGAATGCAGGCAGAGGAATAAGAGATGAACCTGGGACAGGTTTTGACTCTTTTTACTGCGTCTAACTGGGGAAAAAGCCCCTAAAAATATTTTGTGATTGGGTATTTTTACGAATAATTTTCTATAACAATGTCATGCATGTATCATTTCAAGTGAAAAGGGCCCATTTTGGGTAAAACGCGTATTAAAGTGCAATTGTCTTCCAAATTCGTGTCTTGTGACATTCCAACTATGGGCGTCTTTTCCTACAAGATGGCATTTTCTCCATCTATGTACTTTATGATGTCAATCATGGGATATTTTTGGACTCTTTTTGACCACCGCTGTGGGCCAAATGCCCCTTAGGCGGTTCGTGAGACGCACATATTGTGTCCATTCTCGTTGATTCCCAAAAATTTCAATAATAAGAACATACGTACTTTATGAGGTAACTCTCGTAACCGACTCTCAGTAAACAGGTTTTGAAGAAATGAAAATTTCCTTTCATTATTTTCTTTCAGAATTATTTCAGTGAGACTGTAGATCGGTTTGTAGCTTTCTGATCCGTCATTCGGAAGCCCGGGATTCGATTCCATATACCCAAAGATTTGAATTAAAAAAAAAAAAAATTTATTGGTCACATACACTGATACAGAAAGAAAAACACAATTACAAAAAAAAAAATCCACAAAGCCCTTGAAAAAAGACTTATCTGTGGGTTGAAATAGTGAATTATAAGTTCCAATTCAATTAAAAAATGAATTGAAATTCATTTTCAATTGTTCATATTGAATACAATTCAAATTCGGACGTATTTCTCAAAGATTGAAAGTAATAAGGTAGTTGAAGTGAAAAGAAAAAAAGAAAAACATTGAGTGATTTGTTACATTCTATTTACGAAGTGTAAGGTATCTTTGATTACTATTAATTTTGGTTCCATCTATTTCTCACCCCATCAGGTTAAGACCGAGCCATTCCATCACGTTACGAGAAGATTGTTTAAAACTTGTGCACTCCTTCCCAAAAGTACAAAAAAAAGAGCACGTAAAATGTGCAATTGAAATTATCATCATGAAAAAAATATTTAAATATGAATTATCGTATGTGTGAATGAATATTACAAAGTCCATTTGTATTTCTTGTTCTAGTTTGTTTATTTATTTATATTTAGTTCAACAATGCACTGTACTGATGACCACGATCTATTGGCGTCGGTGAATGATGGGATGATGAAATGGAAAGTCATTTTATCAGGTGTGTTTGGATAGTGGGAAGGAGTCGGTCGTGGTCTGTTAATGAAGAACCATCCTAGTATTGACCTGAAAGACAGAGGAAAACCGCGAAAATTCCTGTCAGGATGATTGACTATGGCGGGAATCGAACCCCGGTCTCCTGAATGACGGTTCAGTGGGTTAGCTACTCGTCCACTCGTCTCAGTTCCTAATTTGTTCATTTTCGTGGAAATATACAAACCATAGCCTACAGTACGAAAATACGTCGAAATATTGCCTGTTTTTTTTATTGCAATTTCCACGTATGTATATTGGTATTTAGATTATTTCACTCGCCACACACATTTGTTGGTGATAAAACAGAAGATTCTTCCACAAAATACTCATCATCAACATATTTAATTAATTGAAGTAAATATTTTGAAAAGGAATGGTAAAAAGTCAACTTTGATCAAATAAAGGGAGGGAAGACCATTAATTGTACTGATTAAAAGTAAACAATTATCTCATATATATAAAACGGCTTCCTTTTGTCAGCAAACAATGAGTGATGTTCAAACAAAGGTCCGATCGAGTTGCGAAGCCAGAGATAAATTGCTATTGGTTGTTCAGATTTGTAAATATAATGTGTATTTACTTGTTACTTCAAATAAATGTTATTTCTTCTTTTTCAGGATGGCGTATACGAGGAATCAAAATGATGAAATGTATAATGTGCTTTTATGAAGAATATAAAAAAATCTTTCGGCTATTTATTTTTAGTTTGAACATTTTGAAGTAATTGCTTAAATTATTTCAAAAGGTTTTTGTCATCAAGTATCTGGGACATATTTATTTCAAGTATAGATAGACATTGATTATCAGAGAAAATTACTTCCAGCTGTAAATCAGTATATAAGTTTTTGAATATTTAAGATGATTAAGAAAGATCTGATTTTTTTTTCAAAATAAATAACGAATCACAACGTTAATTTGAGGGAAACAAAAATAGTCGAAATGTTGAAAATTAATTAAATTGAAATATCTACAAATTTATGCACACATATTTGAAAAAACTGAGAGAAAATTGTCGAAAAATGTTCCTTAACAATTAATCAATCTCCGAATTGGAAATTGATTGATACTCAGTTTCCATTTTTACTAAAAATGAGAATGTACCTTCAAGCTAACTTATGAAGACAAACTAACAGAAAATACTATATAAATAAAGATACTAGCAATATGACATCAATGAATGTGCATACAAAACATATATAACGTCTTTCTACAGCCATGGGCCAACTGAAAAAATAACAATTTTCAAAAACGTTTATTTTAATTATTTGCATGTTGAAATTTTTGAATTGCAACAATTATATATGTCATCAAAAACACGATCATTAAACAATCAAACGTATAGAAATAATTAAAAAATATCGCATCTTCCATTTTTTTTATATCTTCATATATTATACAAAATAATTATCTCCAAAACTTTTTCCCTCGGGTGATATTTTCAGTATTTAATAAAATAATTATCATAAAGGTATTCATTCTTTATTATATACTCTAATTATCATACTTGGATTTTTTTTAAATCATGAAAAACTTATGCATCGGTAAAATTAAATTATACATATTCATGTAATTATTCTCCTCTATTTTGAGAATGCACACAAGTTCTTTGAACTCAGATAGTCACTGGATTTTGTTAATTACTCTGAAATGTGTCTGTCAATGGAATTATAATGGCAGGTTTTATAAGCTCCAGTCTAGACACATGAGAGTTGCAAGCCCTCAATATTGAAGTATTGATCGTAGCTACGATCGACCGCCTCCCCTATGTACAAGCGTCAGAGTTGGGGTGTTTCGATCCGTCGATATTAATGACAGTTGCAAGCCCTAAGGATCAAACTAAAACCAGGTAATAATAGCGGAGTGGTGCACGGAGCTGAAGTGAGATAAGGATAAGCTTTATATATTAAATATTGGGCAAACGCTACGTGAACGTCGTTGGTAGATGAGCGAGTCATTTGTGGAAATAATGGGGTATAATTTTTTTTAGAAGAACGAGATTAAGATGTAAGAATGAAAAATTCAGGATAAAAATTTAAATTAATTTGAATATCATTCTAAAAAAGTAAACTTCAAGATTTTAGGATTTTTTCAATGAAATATCTTTCTTATCATATTCTCGTAGTTTACATTTAGTGATTATCCTAATACTATTGTTTGCTTAACGACCCCACCAACAGCTGGGTTGATTGAGGGTACGAATGGACAGGTAATAATGAAACTATAAAGTGATGATAAGTGGAAGGACAAAAAAAAATTGTCGTATGTGGGACTCGAACCCATCGCTCATCGCCCAACAGTGACTTCAGTTCCTGAAGCGGTTCCTCAGTTGACCAAGCTACGGAGAGCGGCACATTAAAGCTGGCCTTCCATGAACGCGGAATTCGCTTAGCGAATTCGCTAAGCGTTTTTTCAAGCCACCATGATGATAAGACGACCAATCAGTGACGAAAGTTACGCGATTTCTGATTGTTGAGCTCGCCTCAATTCCACCGCCTTGCGAAAGCGAAATGCAAATCGCGTTCATGGAAGGTCAGCTTTAGTTAAGTATTATCACAATATTCAAAATGCCATTTTTTTTCAATAGCTGTTCATTTAACTCTTCAATCGAAAGACGTATATATAAATACACACCAGATTGTTGATTTTTATGTCGATTAAAATTGAACACCTTGAACGTATTCATTATAATCAATGATAATAAAATCCAACTGAGATGAATGAAAGTATCGTTGCTTCATTCATCCGGTTCCAAGAAGATTAAAATATGAAAAAGGATGAACTATTATTGATAGTGTATACAATTATATATTCACGTGACTTGTATAATGACGATAAAAAATTGGAAATCACTAAAATCAATATAAGTACAGAGTTGTTAATATTTTATGAGCCACTATTCTGTATTGTCCATAGAAATCAATGCGAGTACAAAATCTTTAAAATGTACTATCATTTTCTCAATTTTGTTTATTATATAATAATATTGAACCATTTGAATGAAAAATAATAGTCTTTCGGATGTGAACATTTCATGAGAATATTATTATTCATATGAACATAAAGGTTATAAGAAAAATGAGCCACAAGAATCACAAAATTTTATCCATTTCACGGCGGATTTTTTTCATAAAACAATTTATAATAATAAATAATAATTGAATGTACAAAATATTAATGAGAATCGTGTAAGTTACTTTTTTGAAAATAATTTTCTAGTACGACACAAAACAATGTATAAACAATTATCTATGAAAGTTGATTGTATTTCTATCTAAAATGTGCTCCAATTGCGATACAATTCAGAACATATATGATTTAATTATTTATATTGGGCTTGATGACGGACTGTAATGATGTTCAAAATCTATTGTCATCGATGTATGGATGATGAAAGAGATGATAGTAAGATGAGATGGAAAGTTAATTCTTTTTTCAGGTATTTTGGATAGTAGGAAGGACCCGGTCGTTTCCTGTTGTTGTGGAACCATCCCACTATGGACCTAATCGACGGAGTAAAAACACGCAGAACATCTGTCAGGATGGTCGATCGTGTCTGGGATCAAACCTAGGTGTCAATGAATGATGGTACAACATGCCAACCACTGGTCCATCCGTCTCAGTTCATACAAAATAAAAAATGTATAAATTGTATCCATGACTGATAGAGGTTGTCCGTACACCCTAGTCGATAATACATATCACAATTAAATTAACAGAGCTGTGATATTTGAGGATCAATGATTTTTCAGGACGAGATTCAAGTTTAGCAACAGAACTACATATTTCAAAAGCGTTAAATGTTTAAAACTGCATTTATATTTCTCTTTTCATTTGTCGAAGTGTTTTCACATTATCATTCAGTTGATCATAACTTCATAGCTTGTGGATGACGTGTTAATTGTACGTATTGGACGCTTGGGCGACGGTCACAATCGACGAAATAGTCCAAATAAAAACTGAAGGGAAAGTTGACAGAACACAATTATTTCGAATCATTTAAAATTGAACAAATTCTTGAACAAAATTATAGAAAAAATATATGACAGTGTAAAAATTATTTAAATCTGAAAAATACAATTTTTTGGAAATGAAGAGTCAAAACTTTAAGTGTTCGTCGACCAAGTGTTCGCCGACTAAATGTCCATGACCCCATATGTAGCATTCAAAAATTATACGACGTCTCTCAGCTTCACAGATCTTGATAAGGCTTTTTGTAAAAATCACTTTTAAAAACACATCAATATATCATAAGTTAGCAAATGCAACACTTTCAAGTGATATGGCAAGTATAAAACCTTTTAAACATCTCAATTGATTGTTCAATTTGCGTTCAATCCATTTTATAGGCAATGAATGAGAAATAATCTAATCCTTGTGATCCTTTATTTTGCAAAGCACGTCTGTTACAAAGAAATTAATATCAAAGAAAGATAATAAAACGATATAAAAAAGTAAGAAAACATATAGTAAAAACTTTAAAGATCAAGCCATAACGTTTAGAACGTACGGTAGCTTATCTTTCGTATATCTGTCTGATATCTCTCTCTCTCTCTCTCTCTCTCTCTCTCTCTCTCTCATTCTCTCTACCCCCCCCCCCCCGCCCTCCCGGTCTCACTCCCTCTCGCACTAACACTTCTCGTACACACAAATTAAACCTAAATACGTTAATAAAGTAGTCTGATTTCTTCAATGGGATAGCTGCAGTTCCGATCGACCGTCTTTCCTATCCATGAACAATAGCGATAAGGAGTTTCGACTTTCCAGCAAGGTAAGAGACAGAATCGTTTATCCTGATATACGATTTCCCCTGTTGAGGTTTACGATGTCTAATTGCTATTGGGTTTAGAATCAGTCTAGTTAGAGCATGATAGAAAAAAATGCAAAAAACATATAATTGCTAAAGTACGTACGTTTCGCGCATGTCTCGAAATTATATTTTAATAGATACCAGATATATTAGCGAGCAAAGACGTTTTTTTATTCTTTCAAATAATACTTATATAGAATTAATCAAATCCACTTAAATACAGAAAAAAACTACCGCACAAAATCGTATTGCTAAAGTACGTTTTCAATGTGAATAAGTACATGCTAAAAAAATAACAAAACATCAAAAAGGAAATGATATGTTGAACGAATTTGATAAAACTCATTAAAACGGAATATATTTACTATACATTTAATTTAATTCGTCGTTTAGAAGAATTCCTTACGTCGAAATGAGAATGAATTCGTGATAATAATGATAAAAAAAACATTATAAAAGCACTTATGATTTTTAATTAACACTGTTAAAAGTCAAAACTATATTACACTCTGATACGCGCCAACCTTAATGTTCCCCCTTCCCCTTCTCCACCCTTTCCCACCACATGTATAACACCTAGATCTTGGTGGTGATCGCCGACTACTAATCTATCCATTATGACTACAAGTCCCATTAGTCACTTTTCCTTACCTTAATGGGAATCCGGAGAGTAACGTAATTACAAAATAAAATGTTAAATAATTAAAAAATTCGCCATCATTTTGTCATTAAAAATGCGTCTAGTATATTACATATATATAGATGATGTTAATATAGTTTTGATCACATACTTAATGAGAAATGATATCAAATAAAAAGAGAATGACATCAAAGAATTGAGAAATATTTTTCAAATGGTTAATTAATTACGGTTACAGGGAGTGTTTTTCGGTACTAACGAATATACCTATAAGGTGTTTGCATTGTTGGATGTAACGCTTATGACTGCTAGCTAATGTATAGTAATAATAGTATAACATTTGCCGACATTTTATTTAAATGAGAACATTTTGATAATAAGTATGATTACCATTTGAATGGTTAAAAATATGGTTTGAGAGATTTTATCACGACAGTTATGGTCGAGATTATTTTATATTGGTTTCGTGATACACCACCTATCTCAAACGATTTCAATAAGAGAGCACAAAATATCTCGGACAAAATTCAGGTCATCATATCTCGAAAAATAAAATACAAGTTTCAAAAATTCGAACTGTTCAATTGTTTTGGTTATTCAATAAAATTGAGATAATTAAGTGTCTTGAATCAGCTATAACAACACATTGTTGTCTTCGACGTATTACATTGGAAATTTGAATATTTGCATACAATAAATTGACAATGAACAAATAGAATAACTGATGTAACAAAATAGCATGACCAAAATAGTACACGTCTTTTTGGTTTTCTTTCCTTGACTTTGGGATTGTTTCAAAATATATACACTTTGTTGTAATAATTGGACAACAATAAATATATATATATATATATATATATATATATATATATATATATATATATATATATATATATATATATATATATATATATATATCAACGTTGATTTTCGAATGAACAATTTGTCATCAGTTTGTTCGATCACGAATATTCTGATCAGACTAATTCAATTAGTTAAGTTATTAAATATTAATCCAAAATTATATAATAATGAATTTAATTGGTTGGAAAATTTAATCTCATTGTAATTCTAAAATTGGTAAGTTGTTGAACAGATGAAGGAAGGGTTGTTGTCTGCATAACGAACAATGAAGCTTTCCCTCCCCATAACTTTGCAGTCTTTAATTAATGTCAGTAAGATGATTGACAATTTCGAAAAACAGTGCAGTTATATATTAACTAACACAGACCGTTGAAATCTGCGTTGGAATTTGTTTTTTTTCTGAGAAAATTTTGAAAAAACTGTCGTATAACAATGAGCATTATTTTAACTAAAATGATTGTACAATAATTCAGTGAAAATAGAATTTGTTTATGCCAAAGTGATTGTTTGAACTCGCAAAATTAATAAAGAACGTAAGTCCACACAGCGGAAATGATCCTATTGGGGTTCTATTTTTTCTATTTTACTGTTAGTAACATGTAAATTAAACTTGAAACAAAGTCAGTTTAGGCTATGAGGATGAATGACAAGGAGAGATTACACGGGGTACCACAAGGGCGATCTCACCCCCCCAGAAGAAATAATTAATTTCAAAGTAACTCATAATAACAAAAAATAATTCTTAAGATATCACAATTCCAGAAAATAGTGAACAATTCAATCATATAGAATAAGTAAATATTGAATTTTCTTCTGGTCCTGATCATCTTTCTCTTATTCTTCTTCAATTCTCTGAGTTTCTTTTCAAATCTCAATCTCATCATCTATTTATTATAAAATTGGTAATTTCACTCATCACTTTGAAAAATGTATTCCGATCAATTTCATTTTATCCCTTAATATTCTTTTATTTAATGCCTATATCGTGTCATAAGAACATCAAAAATTGCATCGTTAAATCAACGTCAACTACAAGTCACGCTAATAAGCCTTGCTGATCTATTGATGGCTCGATCACCAGGTGTCGAGGTCACCGAAATAATGGTGTGTGGGCGTGTCAACAACGTCTTGCCCTCGACTGTACCACAGCATCCCAACGATGACTCTCATGGGCCGTGGACCAAACCAAGACCAAGGTTATCACGGCAGGCAAGGCGACGTGCACAGGACCGGAGTGGTGATTCAAGAAAAACATTCGAATGCAGGGAAACGAGAAGATTGTCGTGGTGGAGGTGTGAAATGGGATTTTTATCACCTCGCTGGAACGGCAATTATAATTGTATGCAGGGCCGTGTCATGATATTTTGCACCCCTAGGAGCGAAAATTATTAGCATTTCCCCCCCCTCATTTACTTTTTAATAATTTATAATCGAATAAATAGTTTTGAATAAATAGTTTTTAATACTATTTTCATTCACTAGATGAAATCTCATAATACAAATGTAATATCAAATATCTTTTTTTAATGAGTATAACAATAACGACTTTTTTTTCCAAATTACCATGGACTGTGGTGCCCCTTGAAAATTTGGTACCCCTAAAATATTTTGCACCAGAGATATTTGAAACATTTTGACACAGGCCCGCCCAGCTTCACGTCACAAATCATAACGTCCAATCAACAGGGCTGTTAGAACTGTAGTGAAATTGAAATACCCAATTGGGGTATCTTCAAATGACCACAAATAATACAGATCCAACTGGCGGGCTGATAAAGCCACACGCAGCTATTTCGAGTCGAAATTATTTGGAATTACTTGGTCTAGATGGCAGTGGAACATAAAATTTGGTGGTTAACAAGCATGGTCACCATGATGACTACAGATAATAAGAAAACAAACAATAATCTAACTTTCAATATTTATTGAATAAAAAAAAAACAGAATCCATATATTGACGCTGAGGTCGTTAAGCAAACAATCAGAATGTGAGCTGCAGCTTCCATAGAATTCTCTATGAGTTATTATTGAGAGATTTTTCAGAGGTTCAACTTTAATCCCATTAAGATTAGGGGTGACAGATAAGATTGCATTTATGAGGCCTCGTCCAAACTGGTCGTAGACCAGTCTCTTCATCCCTAATTGGGGAACAATGACTTCATTTCGAGTCAAGTTTTCAATTCTGATCAAACAATTAAAAGTGATATATGACCGATTATTCACATAGTATTGGTCATTATCTTTCTATTCTGCTATGAGATCCACCATTTTGGGAGTGTTTAAATTTATTCATCCTATATTCTTGAGAATTTCATCAGATTATATCTACACAATGTGCATCGCTCATTTTGTAAAATGAGTTGGAAATCACATATTTACAACATGATTCATCAAATGATTTCAAGAAATGTTTGAGATCGGTCATCACCACATAAATTTGGGGTGTCACAAGTGTGTGGTGGAATCTAAAGCCGTCTACGTTTATAGCCTCTATGGTTTTATTCAAATCGAATTCCGCTGGTTAAGGTACTAGTATGGGTTTGGAAAAAGAGATTTTTTCCAAAAATGCAAATTTTCTGATGTTGGTGTTACTTTATCAACTGATTCATTCTATTCATGAAAAACGAACCGCATCATTGTGAGATGCTTAGTTATTTCACAAGTAAATCTTTTGCAACCCTCCCACATTCATGATTATAAAGAATGTTCTGAATTCCATAGGCAACCAACTGATTTGTAAATACATTCATAATACAAGTTAAACTTTGCCTGCAATTTACTCAAAACTAAGATTTACAAACACAACCATAATTTCCAACAATGGAAAAATATATTAATATTTATAGGTGGAAGACTATTTTTTTTTCATTCCGAAGCTTATTAAATGAAGCTTGTTCTGACAGTGCCACAATTTTGATTCTCCAATACTTAAATGAGATTTTTTTTTTAGTTCATCCTGGATCCCCCCAAAAATGGCAAAATTGAAGCCCATCAATCAACATTTTAAATTAAATACTTTTTTATATTGGGTTTTAACGACACACTATGATGGCTACGATCTATTGGCGTCGGTGGATGAATAATGCGATGATGGGATGATGATATGAAAGGTTATTTAAATAGGTGTTTTGGATGGTGGGAAGGAGGTGGTCGTGGCCTGTTGTTAAGGAACCATCCCAGTATCAACCTGAACGACAGAGGGAAACCTCTAAAAACCCCTGTCAGGATGGTCGACCTTGGCGGGAATCGAACCCCGGTCTCCCGAATGACGGTTCAGTGTGTTACCACTCGGCCACTCGTCTCGGTAAATTAAATACTTCTTGTAGTCATAGAAATGGAAACTAAACGTCAGACACAGGTTTGACCCTAATAATCAAAATCAATTATGAAAAAATTATCTAAAACAAACAGAGTCAAAGGAATCTCTGTTGAAAACATCCCATTGCTAAAACAATGAAAAACTAATCGAAAATTCAATCATGAAAAAAAAAATTCAAATGTTTGTATTCTATGTTATGTGTATTGAAACTGGAACAGGAAGAAAAAAGTAGAACATCTAAAAACTCTGGAATTATTTTCCAAACCCATACTAGTACCTTAATTTAAAAAAAAAATACCAGTCTATTATTATTTCTTTGGATACCACCGAGAGCATTTCGAAAATTATTTCTCTGCTTGAACTTGTCGTCCAAGTTCAACTGTAATTAAACAATTTCGTTGACTAATTACCAGGCATAATTATATATACATTAACAGTTCCCATCAATTCACACTTAATTCTTAGGGACATTTTTGAGCACATGGACAACTATACATCTCGTTTTTTTTCATCAAATAGCAATCCAGTTATTCCTGTATCCTGTTATTTTCAAATATATAGATAATAATTAGTACAGTTATCATTTCTATGACTAATTATAATTGTACAATATATAATTACAAATCGAGTGGTGGCTTGCACTTATACATGTGAGGAAGCCGAGTAAAGATAATTGTGTAGGCTCGCCGTAGGAAATAAGATGTAAAAGTCGACAATATTGTACTTATTTTACACACTTCATATTTCATATAGTTGGATATTTTGTCAAATCATCCTGACTTTTAAGTTTTGTTTGTTGATTTTCATTTAAAAACTGTGACGGATGAATCAGTGGTTATTATATGCTGAATTGTCACTCTGGGGTACGGGGTTCGTTTCCTGCCATCATCGACCATCCTGACACAGGTAATAATCGTTAAGTCTATTCATCCATCCTAAAAATGAGAATTTCTTCTTCTGATAAATAACTAGATTTTGAGTCAACTAATGCATGACCATTGAAGGAAATTGATATTAAAATGATAAAAAAAAAATCGAAATATTTTTCCTTTTTTTTCCCGCGTGCCGGAAAAATAGCTCAAAACGCTCGCTAAATACTTTGATTGTAGAGTTTTGAAACTTGCCAAAGTTATTGTTCACACTATTGACCATCTCAGCGGATGATTATAATTTCCATAAGTCTTGCCGTTCTATCGATACATATTTAATTAGAATCGCATAAAATTTATTAAAAACTTTCAGGCAACTAAATCTTTGATGATGATCAAACGGTAGGACTTATGAAAATTCTAATCATCTGATGACATGCCCAAGATTGACATCCCCTATACTTGATAATAATCCGCGGTTGTTCCCTTCATCATTCAGCAATCATCAATCATCAATCAAACCTCAATCATCATTCACCGACGCCAATAGATCTTAGGCATGCAGTATACAGCTTGCTGTTAAACTCAATATAAATATAAATACCAATCATTTCAAAGGTAAAATGGCTGTGGTGGAAATTTTGTGTTTGACGCGACTCTAACAGAAGCGCGAAATGGAACTCGAGTTTGTTTTGTTTTTTCCGTGAAATAGAAAAATCAATTCAAACAAAAAAATAATTGACGACTAGTGATTGGGGACCCGCCCACAAACGTCACAAAACAAAACATCCAATCAAATGGGCTTTGTTATGTGGGAAATTTGACATTTACCTATCAGAGTATCTCTAAATACCCACATGAAGTATAAAGATCAAGGTGGCCTGGCGATTAGCCACGCCTATCACTAGTGGTCAATTGAAGACACGCAGTCTTCGCCCCCTTGACGTCACAAATCATACCGTCCAATCAACAGGGCTGTTAGAACTGTAATGAAATTCAAATATCCAATCGAGGTATCTTCAAATGACCACACATGATGTAGATCCAAATGGCCAACTGGTGAAGCCAATTGCCTATTTTGAGTCGTCAATTGTAGGCCTACTATATTTTTATCTATACTCGAATGGATTTCAGTAAATTGCAATACATTTGAATCCACGAAGAAGTTGTATTCGCAACGGATGTTGATTATTTGTGCCCAATATAATTTTCGAAAGGTCAACTCATCTTCAGACGCGCATGCGTCTAGGAATCAAGCCACCGGGTTCGAATCCACATCGCGCATCTTTTTTGATTTTCAAATGTTATATAGGCCTACCACGAGTTATGGTAAGGGATTTTTTAGCGAGCTATATCGGAATTTTTTTAAATTTAGTTTATATACTACTGTTTCTGTGTCACTGGCGCGCAAACTAGAACCAACCTACTGGGACTATAAATAAGATATATTCTACCGAGATAAGATTCGGGCATGGGGCCACGCTGTCCGCGAGCGAATAAAAGCAGCCTTATGAGATAATATAGTGCAAGACATCGCTCGGATTTAATTTTCCTTGTGAATATTTCTCACCAATTATAAAGTTGTCAATTAAGATATTTCAAATATAAATACATCATGTTTTTCTTTTTAAATATGTAATATTCATTAAAACACTGTTGTAGTTCGTATGTCAATAATTGAAACTTTCTCTGAACTTCAAAAGAGTAGTTCCTTAATTATAAACCTTCACTCACATAACATATATAATACATATATATATATATATATATATATATATATATATATATATATATATATATGCCTATATGTATATATATATATATATATATATATATATATATATATATATATATATATATATATATATATATATATATATATATTACGTAAGTGAAGCTTTATGATTAAAGAACTACTCTTTTGAAATTTGAAGAAGATTTCAATTTTGACATACGAACTACAACAGTGTTTTAATGAATATTACATACTTTTTTATAAACATATGATATTTTTATATTTGGAATATTTTAATTGACAATAATATATGAATATAAATATATATATACATATATATATATATATATATATATATATATATATATATATATATATATATATATATATATATATATATATATATATATATATATATATATATATATATATATATATATATATGATAATTAAACTTCTTGGATACGATCCAATATCGATCACATATATATATATATATATATATATATATATATATATATATATATATATATATATATATATATATATATATATATATATATATTCATAATTAACGTTCAAAAGGTTATAGAGGCTTCTTATATAGTTTGATGAAAACAGATTGTTTGAAGACCTATTGCTGGTATCAGAAACTCTCCTACTGATGTCATAAAAAAACACTTCAAATATTATTTAATTAACTTCTAATCGCTGAATAAACCTTACGACCATCATTATAGAAAAAAACGTAGACAATCAAATAAAATGCTTGCAGTTTTTGATGGACGGTAGCCTCCAACCTTTAGTGTAATAATTCATGTCCCTAATGATTTAAAACTTTCAAGGTGTCGGTATAGTGCTAACCACACGACAAGTGTCGGATATAGTGCTGACCACAAGTCAGGTGCAGGTGCCATGTTGGCTATGATTTGCGAATCGAGTAAATTTCAATACCAAATATTAATTATACCGGTTAAGCTAACAGGAGTTTGCGAAATTATTGCATAATATTGAGGTTGATATTGAGAGAATGAAATGTCAATTAGTTCTATTCGTTCATTTAATCTTGATTTTGATTAACTTTAACAAGGATTAGTGTTGTGAAGTATAGTCAACAGCTTTGATAATATAGCTATCTTTGTTCGGATTCGATCTGACGTCGAATTACAGTAGCTGCCAAAAGCGATATAGAATAATAAAAATAAGAAGAATTAATAATAAATTAACTGATTGATTGAGAAAATATTAATATAATTCAACAAACCATAATATCATTTTTCAAATTATATTATCATTTTATCAAATGCATAATGAGCCGATTAAGAGAATATACAAAACGATACATGAATCTTAATCAATTGAATATAATTTTCAAACATTATAATTATGTTTGATTATTATTATGCATCAACTCCTGAACGCGGTTAACTACGATTGGCATAGTACTATTACAGCCGCTATTATCAAGTATAGGCCTACAGAAGAAATTGAGGATAGTTTAGGAAAAATAACAACAAACATCACTGCCGATGGGATAAGGTTGAAATAAGTTATTCGATTGATATGAGTATTCAGTTGGGCTTTATACTACCGGGTCTTGATGCCAGAATTACCATCGAGGGAGCTCTAACGGTCAGTTAAAAAGTGGTTATCACCATGGTTACCCTTGTTATTTATTTTCACCAACTCTCAGATAAAGGCTAACTGGACTTAGGCTCTGTATTACCAAGTCCAGTTAGTATTTATCTGAGAGTTGGTGAAAACAAATACCACAGGAACCATGTTGATAACAAGTTTGAAGTGTCAGATAAAGGCTAAATAGACTTGGTAATACCGGGTCTTAGTATAATACCGGGCCTTAGATTGGAAGGATTTATATATTTTCAAAATTATTTTTGATATTATTCATTTGTTGAAAAATTAAATTTGGTCTAAATGAATGGTTAGCCGTCTTAACAAGTCACCAGACCAACCAGCTATATAGTACCAGTCACGCCTGTCAGTCTCCTATAGTGCCAGCCACAAGTCAAGTGCCTGCCAGTCTAGTCGAGTCTTCACAGTTTCTAATACCGTCTCCCCAGTAAGTTATCCATCATGGGTGGGTTTTTTTTTATTTCAGAAAAAAGAATGACAGTTATCTGGACGACGTCCAAACTTACAGTTCGTGCAAAACAACGAGTGAGAAGAAAACAAAACAAGGTCCCGTGTCGACTTGACGTGGTTTGTTGTGCGAAGAAGAAGAAAAGAAGAAAGAGTTGACTGTGATTTGGAAGTTTGAACTTTCGAAAAGATTAAAAGAATGTGTTATTATTATTATTATTGATGAATATGATTCTATAGATATGAATCCAGACACTGAAACTGACAAATTTGAGGAAAAGAATTTAATTGTATATATACATACAATGCTTTTGTTTATAATGCAGACATATCAACATGAGAGTGAAAAATGTAACAACTCTTTTCTTATCTTTGTTTCACAGTGAACTGATTTCATAATTAGAAAAATATTTATGAAGTTTTTTCAAGTCTTTATACATATCTGATATGTTTTATTGTCCATTTGGGAAATGTGGTGTTTTATGTTTTCAAAAGTCGTATCACATTTCTGAAAATGTAAAATGTGTCAAATTTATGAGCAAATAATAGGGCTTACAAAACGCTATTTAAAAAAATCAAATTAACGTCTTTATGATCAACAGAAAATAGCGTCGTTTGGGAAAAGATAATGGATGTAATGTAAATATGATGACAGTAATTTTTATATTACATGTCTGAGAAAATATTGAAAGAAAAAGATACATTTGAAAACATCTATAAAAAAATATTGGGGAATGCTACTTACTGGTTGTACCAAGTGATGGCTAGAGAGTTTGGAAAAAAAATACGAATTATTTTGTTACTACCCTTGGTTTCGTGTACTTCAGCTAACAATAAACTAATTAATATTCAATTTTAGCTCGGTAAAACCACTAAAGAATGATTGTCGTTAATATATTTTTAATCCAATTATTATTGAATCTACAATGATTAAAAACCAAATTCCACATAAAATCCTAATTATATGATTTATGTTGAATAACGATGTTATATACGGAATTAGATTACGACTTCGATCAGTACTATAGCGATGATCCAAGGATACATGAAGCGAAGGAGACGAAGCATTCAATTTTCCATTCTTAAGGGGGGACAACACTGAAAATCCTAATATTGTTATATCAAATAGTAAATACTTAATACGAGGAATACTTCAAAATAAGATTTGGTTTAAAATAAAATATTGTCGTAAATCGGTAGACACGCAGAATACCTATTCGTACATTTCATTACTACTTATAAATAGAGACATCTTATTGGCCACGTAATATGCATCAATTAGTACACACATACCTGGGCTCGTATACTCTCAACATTTTTCAAATCTTTTTACGAGTTTTTTGCCCAATTAAAAAGAATGAACGCGAATAAATATATAGACAAATAATTTTATATTATCAGTCATTAATTACTAATCAGAAGCTAACTTTGACGGCGAGAATTTTCCGTATTATTTCATTTCCTCATTATTATTACTACCAGACGTCTTTTGATTATAATAATTTATAGCGTGAAAAACGTTTAATAAAACGGTCTGACGGTTTTTGTAATAGCCGCCGACGAATAAGATGAGAACTAAATATGTTTATTATTTCTTGACGATTTTTATGTTGGATTAATAAATTATATGAATATATTTTATACTCTTTATGTTTTTCAATATAGGCCTATATATATTCAGTACATTTTTTATCCGTATTTCAACATTTAATATATCATGAGATTGGAATAAGATGTATCAGAATGTATTGGAATATTATTGGAATTAGTCATCTATAGGCTATAGGCAATGGACAATTTCTGATCAGAGAATAAGAACGGTTGAAAAAAAGTTTAGTATTCGAGAATAAATCTGTAATTAATTGATAGTTCAGTAATTTTCGAATCATACTGTAGGTATTTATAGTGCATAGTTTATGATTGAGAAAATGTAGTGATACCCTCCTAATTATTGCATGAATATATTTCCAATATTTTCCCTTATACTTTTAGCCATGAAGCAAATCACAAATTTCTTCAAAATGCATCTATAGGTCTATAATCTATATGACGTATCTATTTATACTAGGCAAACGCAGCATATGCATTGTAAGATGAGCGATAGGCCTACATCTATATGAAGTATAATCGAAAACTCTACACACCTTGACTCCTATCAAATATACTCCATTCGGTAAATATCGGATCTAGAAAGCCGTGAATCTAAGCAATGGTTCTGCTATTTGTTGATTACAAAACATGTATTACATAATTTTCTCAAAAATAGCTGGTTCGAATTTCAAACAAAATAGTAACGATGTGTAGGCCTATCATTATTGTTTTTTTTTTTTTTTTTTAATAACATCGAAACTTGATACAAAATCATTGTTCCCCAATTAAGGCTATGGATGAAAGATAGGATCGTTTGGACGGGGCACCACAAGGGCAATCTTACCACCCCATTTTGATTATTTAAAACTAATGGTCTTCAACACCAGGACTGCGCTGTCTGTGACCATAATTTTTCGCAGTAGATAAAAGTCTTTCAGTATAAACACACGAATGTTGATATCTTCCACTTTGAACTAAGTCTCTTGGGCAATGATTACTTCTTTCCCTTGACAGCAGATGTAAAATTGATCATTATACAAAAAGCACAAATTAAATTAGTGATAGGCCTATAATGTTATAATTAGGCCTATCGCTCTACTAATTAATGGTCGTGGCCAATTAGTACTTCATCCAAGCATTTGCTTCGAGGACTGTGGGAAACCACGAAAAACCACGTCAGGATGGATAAAAAAAGGTGTTTGTTGGTCTTGAGCTTTTTCTTCCAACTTCTTCTCTTCTTTTCTTCTCTTCTTGTTGTGTTTGATATATATGTTTTTTTTTTTTCTTCTGCTTACTTCTTTTTTCTTTCTCTTTTTTTCCCCTCTCTTTTCCTTTATTCATTCATTCATTTCTTCTCCTCATTCCATTTCATTTTTTTACTTCATCTTCCTTTTGTCTTTCATTCATTAATTAATTTATTTTTATTCTTTTTCATTTTTCATTTTCTTTTTTTTTCTTTTTTTTTCTTTTTTAATTTATTTTTCTTCATTTTCCTTCATTTTTTTCATTTTTTTAAATTTTTTTTTAATTTTTTTTTAATTTTTTTTTAATTTTTTTTATTATTTTGCATTTTTTTTATTATTCTATTTTTTCTTTTTCTTTCTTTCTTCTTTTCATTTTTTTTTCTTTTTCATTTCATTCATTCTAGTTATTGTATTTGATTATTATTCAACCCTTTTTTCTTTCTTTTCTTGTTTTTTCTTGTTTTTTCTTTTCTTTTTCTCTTTTTTTCTTTTTCTGATTTTCTCAATATTGAATGCTTGTGAATTCTTGAACGTCTGAGGGAAACCATGGAAAACCATCAATCAGGATGAAAAAAAAAATGTTTCAAGCTGTTGATGTAACTTGATGTATGATAGTCAGAACTGCTTCTCCTTGAGAATATATTCGTCACGATTGTAGTAGGAACTCTACTTCTGATATGTCTCTTCTCGTCTGCCAGTACAAAGCTGCCATTAGACAATCCCCAGACAAATCTTGATTTTTCAACAGAGCTCGGTGTTGATCAAGTGCTGGGCATACAAGTAGGTGTTCTGCATTTTGATCTTCCAGCTTGCACAGGGGACACATGGAACTTGCTGTAACTCCTATTCTCTTCAGATGTTTGTAAAGAAAATCATGGCCTGTTGTAATCCTGAAGATCGCGACTGCAGTAGAACGAGGCAGGGTATTGCAATGTATCGGTTTTTCCAGCAAAGACTCCCATCTCTTTCCTCTAGCGACATCTTCTTGGGCCTGATTTAAAATAGTTTTGGATTTGATTTTGAGCATATTTTTGTAGGAAGCTATCGACATTGGTATTGTGTGCTGCCTCTGATTGGATCCCAATTTGGCGAGTTCGTCAGCCTTTTCATTTCCTTCGATTCCGCAGTGACTCGGGATCCATTGTAAAATCAATGACCAACCATCCTCTATCAGATCGTGGGATAGTTTTTGACATTGATTGGTGATTGAACAATCAGTTGCCTTTGATGTAATAGCTTGAATAGCTGCTCTGGAGTCGACAAAAACCACAATTTTCCGAGGAATGGTACGCTCGCGTATTAACTCAAATGCTATCTTAATCGCTTCCATTTCCCCATCAAAGCATGAACCATATCTTCCTGCTGCAGCCGATTTTTGGAACATGATGCTGTATACTCCAGCACCAGCATTCGATTGAACAGCATCTGCCGAACCGTCGGTGAAAACATGAAGCCACTCATTTGAAGGGTATAAAGTATGTATTGTACGTAGAGACAGTTGCTTCAGTGCGAATACATTCATCGTATCTTTCTTATTCATCTCGTCAATCAGCTTTATTCTCGTCTTGGGTAATAAAAGCAATGACGATGAAGGAGGTGGAAAAGGTTTCCTTGAGGCCACGTCAACTTCTATCTCAAACTTCGTCTTCATGTTATTGACAGCAGCACTGAAACCTATCTGGGATGGTATTCGTAATACTGGTGGCTCATATGATTCCCAGTACGAGTCGTTGAGTCTCAATTGTTTCTCTTGTTGAACAATAGCAGCTCTTTCTCTTCGAATAGATAGTGGCTCGATTTGTGTTTGAATTTCCATCGCTGTGATTGGAGTAGACTTTGCGGCGCCACATATCATTCTAAGAGCTTGATTTTGAACTAAATCGAGAATTTTAATATTGGTTTGACTAGCAGTACAAAAGGCCTCTCGGCCATATTCCAGCACCGGTCTGACGTATGTCTTATACGTTGTAGAAAGAACATCTTGTGTAGCACCCCACCGAGTGGAACTTAGTCTTCGCAGTATTTTCAAACGGGCTTTTCCAATGTCAGCTAGTTTCTGGGTATGTTCTTTCCACGTGAGTTTGTTGTCCATATGCACTCCCAAATACTTGCTTTTAACTGAACTTAACTGTAGTCCATTATATTGAAGCTGTATCTGATGTTGTGCTGTACACATTGAAAACAATTGGTATGTAGTTTTTTCGGTGTTGACAGTCATCTTATTCGCCTCCGTCCAGTTTTTCAGTGTTGAGAGAGCTTCATTGATCTTAGTTTGCATTGTTACTATGCATGATCCCGTCGTCCATATGATAAGATCATCAGCATACATCAGTGCATTAGCTCCTCCAATGCTTTTGATTTTATTCGGGAGATCGTTAACCATCACGTTAAACAATGTGGGACTGGAAACTGCTCCCTGTGGTAGACCTTGGTGTGTTTGACGGTATCCTGAGCATGACTGATTAACTCTAACTCTTATAAATCTTTGTGCGAGAAACTGCATAACCCATCGAATGATCTTCCGTGGGACATTCATTCTCCATAACTTTTCTATGAGAATTTGTCGACACACCGTATCATATGCAGCTTTGAAATCCACTAAAACTGCCAATGTGGATTCTTTCCTTTGAAAACCATCCTTCACATCTTGAGAAACACGCACAATTTGGTCGATCGTCGATCTGTGTTTTCTAAATCCAGACTGCTCAGGGGCGACGAGATTGTGTTCTTCAAGGAAAGAATTCAGACGGGACATCACCATTCTTTCTAAAACTTTGCAGAAAGTACTTGTTAGTGCAATGGGTCTGTAGTTTTCAAGTTTATCTGCTGTTTTGCCTTTTTTTGCGAGAGGAACTACTTCCGCCTTTCTACATACAGCAGGTATGGTAGTATCCCACATCATGTTCATCAACCTGAGAATAGTATTCTTAGCCATGAGTCCCAAATGAATCAACATCTCTGACGTGATACCATCAACTCCAGGAGATTTCTTGAGTTTTGTCAATCGAAGTGCACTCTCCAGTTCAGCAAAATGAAACTTTCCATTCAAATCATTGTCAAATAATGTATCACTTGGAACGTTCTCATCTGGTTGAAGTCCATCGTTCTCAAGTTTTTTATACACTTTGCTGAGGTTGCACTTCTCGTAGTTACTCACTGAAGCGTAGTATTTACAAAACGCTTCAGCTTTATCTTTATCTTCGACAAGGAGTCTCCCTCGTTCCAAAATTGGTTCATTCTTTTTTGAGTGTTCATTGTTCAATGTTGATATCAATCTATGAGCTTTATTTCCATCTTTTCGGTAGTCTATGTTCTTAATGACTTGGTGGAATGCCTCCCTCTTACTTTTCAAAATGTGTTTCTGTAAGCTGGCATGAAGTTTCCTCAGATGAATACCATCTTCTTTAGCGCCTGTAGTTTCAGCCTTTTTTCTTGCTTCATCCCGTTCTTCCTTCATAACTTGAAGCGATGCATTCCAGAATGGTTTGTATTTCCTTACAGCTCCCCTTGGAACACACGCTTGGACACATTTCATCAGTGCTTTTGTTACATTATCTAAGGATTGATCAGGATTGTCGTTTACCAGGTCTTGAGTTATGCATTTGTCTGTTATGTTCTCGTAACTTTTCCAGTCTGCCTTATGAAAATTCCATTTAGGTGTAGTATCAATATATTCCATTTTCTTTGTCACATTAGGTGCATCGATTGAGACAAGGATTGCTCTATGTCCGGTTCCGTTGGCATCTCCCTGTGGCTGCTGTGAAACTCTATTGCATATACTATCATGGGCAAGGACTAAATCCGGTGTTGATGTATATCCAGAGTACGATAGAAAAGTCGGAGAACGATCAGCACTATATACTACAGTAAAGGGATTACTATCAACGAAGTCTTCAACATTTTTGCCGATACCATCTGTTCTTTTATACCCCCATCTTGTCGAGGGTGCATTGAAGTCTCCAATGATGACTGTGTTTCTCTTAATCGGCAAACTTTCAAGATCAGGTGTATTCCTGGGTGGATTGTATAACGCTATAATGTTGGTATAATAGCTGTTTTTCCATACCTCGACTTGCGTCGCCTCCAGGCTGTTAGGCGTGGTATTTGATTTCTTTGTAATAGTGTTCATTTTCGCTGTTATCGATTCTTTCACTCCAACAAACATACCGGATGCTATTTGGCGGCTTCTCTTCAGTGTGAAATGTTGAAATCCTGGGATACGGTACTGACCTTCATGTTCGGTTGACTTCCCTGCTTCTACTATGGCATAGACGTCAGCCTTACACTCATCAACCATCTTTTCAAACTCCACAAACTTGGCACTGTTTACGCCTCCAGCATTCCAGAAGAGTATTCGAAGAGTACTCATCTCTAATCGGAGCCAAAAGTAATTTGAAAATTCAAAAGTAAATGTTCATCAATACGTAGAAAGAGGTTATGAGTTCAATATTGAAATTGTCTTCGTTTCACTTCCTCTTCAACCTTGATCACTTTCAAAACTTACACTGTTTTATCACTGAATTTACGTATTAAGGTGTTCGCTCAATGTTCAAAAGATTAAGTTTATCAGTTGTAGAAAGATTTAGTTCTCACAAAAATTCGATATTTAAATCGTCTTTGTTTCACCACTTTCAAGACCTTGAACACTTTGACACTCAACTGGCAGTGAACTCTTGAATTATCTTGATGGCTCTGGAGTAGAACCACGAAGCTTATTCTTTCACTGAAAACAGATTGAAAAGTGTGGATCAAGTAAGCCTTGACTATAATTCTAAACTAGAAAACGTCAAAAATGAACCAAAATCTTATACACTAGTACTTCCCTTGTTGATTTTCTTGAAGATCGATGCTCGCCGAAGATGTTGAATTGAAAAATTCAGGTATAGTGCACGTAAATACTTTGAAATATGATTTTTAATCAGGAGCCAAGATTCAACGCGACTGTTGTTATTCCTATGTTGCCATAGTAAGTTCATATTGTGTTCACATTCGCAGATTTTTTTTTTTTTTAGAGAGATTTTTTTCTATCATTTTTCCGACTAGCCAAATCTTATGGAATTTTTAAAAACTTTGACATGATATTTCTCAGAAATGGTTCAACTGATATGACCCAAAAACTATACAGTTAGTACAGTACACTGTATCCTACATCAATTTGGATAACATCTACGTACACAGAAAAATTATCATGTTGATCAGTCAAACCGTGCGACCTGTGCAGTGCTTACAAACAAAAAAACAGACAAAAAAAAACACACACACAGACAAAGCTCCATAAGAGTAGGATGGAGGTCCTCGCTATCACTCATCCAATAAATGTATCTATACTAAAACTTGTATACGAGAGGTTAACAACTCCTGAAATTCGGTGTACACTTGCCATGAAATCCCCCTGAAATCCCTGAAATCACTTGAAATAACCTTGAAATCCCTGAAATCCCCTGAAATCACTTGGAATCACTTGAAATCCCATTGAAATCCCGAAATCACTTGCAATCCCCTTGAAATCCCTGAAATCACTTGAAATTCCTGAAATCACTTGAAATCACTTGAAATCTATGAAATCACTTGAAATCCCTGAAATCCCCTGAAATCCCTGAACTGACTTGAAATCCCCTTGAAATCACCTTGAAATCCCTGAAATCCCTGAAATCACTAAATCCCCTGAAATCACTTGAAATCACCTGAAATCTTGAAATCTGAAATCAGGTGTACACCAAATTTGCGAGTTGTAAACCTCGCTTATATATGACAAATACAGCATCAAACTTGTATTAAAAAAAAATTAGACCGGTAGTTTATAATTTGATAAAAACTGCATCAATACATTTCGTATGCGAAGAATGATTTTATATTTTGTTACAAGATATTATCTTTCGATTCAACACGAAGAATTCTCATCCCAAAATGAACCCTTTCACAATAAAATTTAATATAGTAATAATCTACTAATACAATAGTAATACTAGATGTAATATTTCTAATAATGGATAGACATCTTTACCCCATTTACACATTTTATCCGTTTTTTCATAGGTATTTAGTTGCACACAAGTAGCCCCGAAGCTATTAATTTTTTTAATACCCATTAAATAATTGCTTCAATTCTTATTTGTTTACCTTTCTTTTTTCCTACAGTTTTTTCTACAGTGGCGCATGCTAGACAGGTTAGATGTTAATTTAATAGTAAAATCACGACAAAAAGCTCCGGCTATATTTGTAAGCAGGGTAAGCGCGGGGTGAGCGGGGCAAGAGGGGCCAGCTTGTATATAGGGGGGAGTGGGGATCGTGAGCCCTACTGATCATTATTCGTGCCTGTTCTGCTCCATCATGCAGTGCTGCAACCTTGGCCATCAAGTCAGCAGTCTTCCACGGCCTTCTATGATTCAATGTCCAGTACTCCCCCCCCCCCCCCCTTCCCACCTTGTAATGCCCTTGGACCAGTGATCAGTGAGCTAAGACTATAGTCGGTCGGTTGTAAGACTATTCGTGTAATAACTAACTCGATAGTTCCGATTGGGTGTCTTCCCTATGCGTTAGCAATAACGGTCGGGTGAGTCGACCCGCCGACAATCATAAAATTGAGAGGTACAGGCTAGACTACTAAAATTATTAGGTTCAAATTTTCTTTCGTCTAGATTATTGTTAATGATGTAACATTCACGTTTTTAGAATATTAACTCAACAATAATAATAGTAATAACAATATTAGATCAGCTCTGTTTAGAACTGCTACTCCAAAGTCCAGTTAGCGTATTCTCAGAGTTGGTGAAAACAAATGGCGTGGGTTACCATGGTGATGAAATAATACTCAACTGCTAGTTAGGACTGTTTTAACAATTCCGGCCCTCAATCTATTATATAATATATATATATATATATATATATATATATATATATATATATATATATATATATATATATATATATATATATATATATATATATATATATATATATATATATATATATTAATTATATATATAAACTTTTATTGATCCCTGACTCCTAATTGTGTACAGGATAACAATCAACATAAAATAATGAGAAAATGTGATAAAATAAATTTGAATAACTGATGAATATCGAAATTATATGAAAATGAAATTAATTAATTGAATTAATGAACGATAACATGCAAAAATTATGGCACTAATGATGCATAATGTGCATAAAAATGCATTTAATGACACCAATGTGCACACTGAATGTGCACAGATTTGCAACGTATTTTTCCATAGATTTGCATAGATTTGCAATACAAAATATAATTATTTTCGTTGTTTCTGGAAAGTAAAAAATTTCTTGAAAAAAAAAAAAAACAGGTAACAAAATGATATTTGATACAATATAGCGCGCGCATTGATGATATGCCATATTGGCGTCGTTTCTAGTATTAATTTGTGAGTATTTGGGGTGTACTGCAAATAGTATATGTTGTAATAGTGACGACCCACGATTGTACAAAGTGATGGATGAGGTAAGATATGTACAGATGATAGACCGCACTAGATAAACTTCAAACAGAATGTGTTTTACATTTTTGTTCCTATAAATAAAAAAAGTCAATTAAATTGTATATTACATTTTTATCCATAGTAATTCGTTGTCTTGATATAATGAGGTGATGTCAGTTTTGTTTCATCCTGAAACCACATAATTACAAATTATGATGAAGCATTGCAAAGAATGATATTAGAAATTTCGATACATTAGAGTACAGATAAATGAGATGAATAGATAGTAAAAATAGTCTATTGTCTAGTCTAGTGTGAGTATTTACACTCTATCTCCACGATCCAACAATTTGTATTTGTCAACATTACACTTCGGTGGTCAACAAGAATAATAATCGACTATTGTCGACTCGAAATAGGCGTGGCTTTACCAGTCAGCCAGTTGGATATATATCATTTGAAGATACCCCGATTGGATATTTGAATTTCACTACAGTTTATTCATTTTATTCATTTATTCAATTTTCATTCAAAGATGACGTCACATTCTCAGCGTTTTACGAGGAAATAATAATTTTTAATGTTACGTATATGGATAGTCTAAAAATACATTCGTCACATAGTCACAATATACAAAAAATCGAAGATACATTGAAGTATATCAAATAAAATACATTGATACAAATCACATCTAAAAAAACAAAAAATACATCTAAAAACACTTTAAAATACATAGGGGGGATTTTCATGAATCTCATTTTAAAATATTAAAATGTGTTGATAAGAGTCGATTTAACATTTGTGTCTACATACGATTAAAAATGTATCCATATTAAAATTACATTTTTTAACGATGAATGATTTTAGAGTTTTTTTGAAAAAGTTTTGATTGGTGATAGATTTGACACATGGCTATTCATTACTATATATGAGATTAACTTTTATGATGAAGTATTTAGTAGAGTAATTTTACTAATGACAAAATGCAAATACTTGAATTTTACGCTCCTATATATTCATAAATATAGAAATTGAACGATAAGACAGTCGTTCACAGAAATGACGCCCTTGAATTTGTATTCGAATTCAGAAGCTCCCAATCTACTTCGGTCACCCCTGGATGGTAAAAATAAGTCATTATAATGAACTCGGCCGCGAAAGATAATTAAAACGTCCAAGATACTAATCTTAAAATGCTGGGTCCATCATTAATGAGATGCTGCTGGTGGTAATATGAGCTCAATCTCTCGTATCTCCCATATGTGCATATGTGTGTGAGTGTTTGTATCTCTGATAGAGTTCCGGGTTCGAACCTTTGTTAGACACGAACACGAAATTATACTGACTCATCATTCAGCTGTCGAGGAAATTATAATAAGATTCCGTTTGATTGATTGTCGAATAAATAATTGGAAATTTCCAAAATATGTTGTAATGAAATGATCTAAGAAATAACGGACAAAGTTGAAGACGAAAAAATAAATATATATTAATATATTTTAGAGAAACAATTGTCATGAGATTTAATTATTTATATTCTATATAGTTCAATATCTTTTAATGCATTTAGATATAGTTTTGAGAAATAGAAATCAAAGCTCCAGTATTACCAAGTCCAGTTAGTTTAGGTTTAGCAAGTCCAGCCTTATTCTGAGAGTTACTGAAAATGAATGGCATTTTGGTAACCATGGTGATATCTGGTTATAAACCCCAGTTAGAGAAATACTCCCACGTTGATAATTGCATATAATTACTATAATTTGTCGATTAGACGATATAACTAGCAGATTCACGTTTTATAAACTTTGATTATACATATACACTGTTAAAAATCGCGTTCACCCCGGGGAGGGGGGTAATACATATTTGGCTCTTTTTGGGCGTCAAAATAACTCCACCACGCTAAAAGCCACAGGAGTCAAAAATAATCTGAGAGAGATATTAGCTCCAGTTTTTTTTTCATATTTTGACTCCTTTCACGAAAATCACCCCGAATCGGCGTGGTCCCCCGAAAAGAGTTGAATCGGATTGAGATCTCATGTATCATTTCTAACAGTATAGATGTCATTTTTGTACCTCAATAAATAATCAGCTCAAATCAAACATTTAAATTTTAGTAAAGTACGGCCCTGATGACTATTTCAACAAGTGACCATAAAGATATAGAGCACAATGAAATTGTCTTCAAATTATGGTTTTACAATGATATCCGATAGAACATAGCCTACATAGATTCGTTCAAAACTAGTGGTGAATGTATTAGAAATTAAAAGAGGAC
>OZ023333.1:27544271-27551771 GCA_964007535.1 Brachyptera risi
ATATATATATATATATTGATGATGTAATACATTGAAAGATTAATGAATAATGAATGCATGAATAAATGAATGAATAAACGAATGAATGAATAAATGAATGAATAATTAATGCATGAATGAATAATGAATGCATGAATATGAATGTGTATGGTTTCAAAGGCGTGTCGACAGCTGCTATAGTTCGTTTTGCGCCTCGACTTTTACCATTTAGACAAAACGATCTGTTGACAAAATGGTAGTTTTTCGACAAAACGATCGACCATATTCCGACCATTCGACATTTTCACAGTCCGTTTCTGCGACTGAATAGTATTTCGACATTTATGCCTGTTCTCTCAATTTCCCGTTCCACCCTGTTGAACGGATCCTGAACCAACACAGGATCCTTCCGTTATAAAATCGTCAATTGATTTCATTTCGTGGAAATCAAATTAATACAAAGTCTATGCCCCGCAGATAGAAGAGTTTTTCGACGAGATATATATTTATTTTATATAAAATTTCCACAAAATTCTCGCTGCAAAGCAAAACGAATATATAAAATGAAGGCGCATTTTGAAATGAGATAATATATAGAATGTTCATTAAAAATCTACAAAAAATCGTTTAATTACGCAGCGGTAGATGAAATGGGATATTTTAAATGGAACTAAAAATATAAATGCACGGGCCATTTATGTTGACACAATTTTTCATTAATTAGCACCACGGTGAAATCGTAATGTACCCTTTTGTATTTCAAATGATATAACAAAATATGAAAACCATTTGATTATTTTCAGATCCTTTTATGGAATGATATAAAAAGTGGAAAAGGCGCCTAATGAATGTTATCCCCTTGAATTTCAATAAGCTACCCCGCAATTTTCAGAATCTTAACAACTATAGTTCTGTTAAAAGATGTGTTAAAGAGTGGCTCTTTTGACTCGGGTCAGTTTAAAAGTTCGTCAAACCGATTTTTTTTCTAAATTTTATGTTGGCCATCTTTATTATATTTGGTAGGGTGGAGGCTTGAATCTGAAAGCTCTGAAACTGCTTCCGTTTACGTCTCTTGGGTGAAAGGTCCTGATTTAACAGATTCAATGAATTGAAACCAACATGAACTACACAAAATAAAAATAGGTCATCACAGTTTTTTTTCTCCATGCAGCAGCATTATGGTCCATTTGCTTCCACTTAGGAAACGCGTCCATGCTCGACGCAGGTAGTACATGCATGATGTCGGATGCAGCAACATCGAAATATATTTTATATAACACCTATACAACACTCTCCCACCCTTCTCCTCCCCCCGTCACCAACAGGAGAACAATAACAGCAGGTCGCGTCCACTTTGAGAAGAGTTAGGGTTTTGGGTTTAGAAAGAGTAAAATAACTTATCCCATTACCTTGTTGACCAAATATCATTTTTATACATTCAATTCGAGTATAATGAAAAGTAGCCTGCAACAAGATTGAGCAAGCACGCAAGAAGTCCGGCGAGCATGCGGACAGCTATTCGAACCTATACGGACAGCAATACGATACGGACAGCCAAATGGATTCCGACCCACTCGTAGAACGAAACGGGGCACTCTGGTTACGCCTCGACAATTTGGTGTGATTTGCTTTGTAAAAATAATTTTCAATTTTCAAACTGACATTTAATATATACTCTTTTAAATCATCTGTTTATTTTTTTTTATATTTCATTCATTTGTTGACTTTTCGTTTCTGCTTCCTATTTAGTTGGATATGTTCTAGTTGAATTGAATTATTACCTCTTTCTTAATTTAAAATTTGTAAAATGTATAGATCCAGTTATTGATTTTTTCGCTACTATTTCAATACTTTTCAGCAGTGTATATGTTGAAACCGATTTTCTGCGTTCGTTATAATGAATCGTAATATATTAAACAATTTATAATTAATTAAATTATTCTGATAATTTATTCAGTATTATTAAATTATTATTTATTATTATATCATTATTATTATTTATTTATTATTATTATAGTGTATATTTTGAAACCGATTTTCTGCGTTCGTTATAATGAATCGTAATATATTATACAATTTATTATTAATTAAATTATTCTGATAATTTATTCAGTATTATTAAATTATTATTGTGAGGGTATGGAAGCAACGTTCACCCCGTCTCAACTTGTTTCAAGAATAATGCCAAGAGTAAGAGTGATTAATAAATATTGTAAAGTATTTATTTTAATTTTAAGGCCATATCATCCATCTGAAAATGAAAGAATCTATATGTTTCTGACAAATGACTAGATTCTGAGTCAACTAATGCAGAACAATTGAAGTGAATTGATATTAAACTATAACAAAAAAAACTCACAACATTTTGACCCGTTTTTTTCGTGTACCGGAAAAATGAAAGAAAATGTTCGTTTAGTACGGGAATGCCACAAAAATGATTGCAGTAAAATTTTTTGAAAATTGCCAAGTTCATTGTTCACACTAATGGGCATGCCATAAGATGATTGGAATGAGTATAGGCCTAAGTCTTGCTGTTCTATTGATACAGATTCATTTAGAATCCCATAGAGTTTTGTGAATTTGGTCTGGCTACTAGAACGTTGTTAATAATCAAACGGCAAAACTTATGGAAATTGCAACTATCTTATGACATGCTCATTAGTTGCTCATTAGTTACTGGCACATCT
Source organism: Brachyptera risi (assembly GCA_964007535.1). Classification (NCBI taxonomy): domain Eukaryota; kingdom Metazoa; phylum Arthropoda; class Insecta; order Plecoptera; family Taeniopterygidae; genus Brachyptera; species Brachyptera risi. The sequence goes on from OZ023333.1 coordinate 27,546,938, forward strand.
AGCTGAGTGGTTAACGCACACGCTTCATGTGATCCGAGAGGTGAAGGGGAATATCGGACCTGGTTCGATTCCCGCCTTCACCCATCTATACAGGGGCTTTTCGTGGTTTCCCCGTGTAGTCTAGGCTAATGCCGGGATGATTCCCACAATATAAGCCACGACCGCTTCCTTCCCATTATCATATCCCACCTCTTCATGATGAGAGTCATACAGACACTTGTGAAACCCATGAGGTAGGCCCACAAAAAAAAAAAAAAAAAAAAAAATGGCCAAGTTTCAAGAGTTTACAATTATTGCTGTGGAATTCCCATATCAAACGAGCTTTTTAATTTATTTGGCCAGTACACGGAAAAATAGACCAAAATATTGTGAGATCTTTTTATCAATTTAATATCAATTAACTTAAATGGTTCTGCAATAGTTGAATTTGATTCGAAACGAAGATATTTGTCAGAAGTAGTTTCTCTCATTTTTAGATGGATGAAAATAGTCTCAATGAAATGGCTTTAAAAAAAATCATTTTTGAAACCAAAAGATATTCCGAATGATCACACCCGGAACTTGATATATAAACACAACAATCGAAAATCAAACCATCACAAAAATAATAAAATAAAATACGGTCCATCCCACGCGTTTTCGCGGTTCCTTAAATTTATCTCGCACGTCTAAGCTTGATCTTGAGATCACGAATTAGCTTCGAATCGATCAATCGAATGGTATCGATCAAGGTGTCGGTAGTAATCGAAACTAAATCGATCAAGTGCAACAGTTTGTGGTTAGTAATGCACGTTTCAAGGCAATTTTCAAAGTGTATTGTTTAGTAGTGGGTTTTTTCATGTGAAAACAATTGAATCGAAGAAAGGTGCCGTAAGGCCTTGGAATGACTTATATTGTTGTGAAGGGTGACATTTGGATAAAAGTAGTGAAGCGTAAATGTGGATATTATTAATATTGTCAAATGGTCTACTTTCGAAGTCACCAAAATTAGACAGCAACTATAGTATTTTTTTCATCCCAAATCAATTAATTATCCTCAACTATACTAAAGAGATACACTATTTAAAAAATCAAATCTTCCAACCAAGTTATTCTGAAAATTGATCTGAAAATAGATATTGCGCCTGGACATGTCAGAAATTACAAATATCATATCAATAATTACAATTAAAAATATAAGCCTACATACCGGTACAGATACTGATGTTAAACAACAGAAATTATAATAAGGGCAAATTAGACTTTATCGAAACAGAACTTTATCAACTATGTATAGGCATACTTCACAACCGATGCATTTCCTTTCATTCATTTATTTTTGATATTGATAAATAATTCTACAAACACGTCTAAGTGATTGTGTTTATATTTTGATTAAAAAAGGATTCGATATAAGTCAGAGGGTTATTAAAATACAATTATTCCTAATTCACAATAACAAAAGTTCAATTTTCAAAAGAATTCTGAGAAAAGTTTCATAGCTTTTGAGTAATAGCAATTATTCCGTCTCTAGTTTTAAAAAAAAATGAAAATTATGTTTCCTTCATAAATAAAAAATAAATGAATAATATGCCTATGTAATAACTTAATTGATACAATGATATTTGAGAATATTGTATTATTATTTTTTAACAGCGTTTACCGAATTATTTCGAAGGATCATCGTTATAAACCATTTAAATACAATCAAGCAATTACTTTACTTCATGTTCTTCCAAGTAATGTAATATTAAAAAATGATGAACCAAAAATAACAATAACAATCGTCTATGTGACGTTATTGTTACATGTGGACTATCAATGCCGTTTGGCCAATCACCTGAAAGAGTTGAAGGCCCATAGCAAGATGCATTGAGGGTTGCGTTGGTTGCCGGTTGGAGATGATGTCTTCACTATCCCTCCCATATTGAAAATATGTACCAATTCACAGCCCACATTTAAAGAACTATTGACCGTGCGTAGATAAGTGGTGATAAAAGTAACTAACTTCACTCAATGACGTCAGCTTAGCGAATAACAGCTGTCATCGAGTTTGTCAGCCGATCAGCCGTTTCTACAAAACAACACTAGATAGAGCAGCGATCAATATTTCTCAGGAAAGTACTCAGGAAATGGAACGTGTTTTCGAATTAGTGAAGATACCATCTCCAACCGACAAACAAACGCAACACTCAATGTATCTTGGCCTATAGCAATACTTGAATGAATATTAGAGTTTTAAGGCGCATCGACAGCGAGGTCATTTAGCGCTATATCTAACGTTATCGTGAAATTTCGGCAGAGTTCGATATGAATTTTTTTGGAATCTAATTGGAATGACTGTCCCTAATTCAGTCGTCAGAAGAATCAACTATCTGATTAATCTGCATAGAAAACTAGAAATATGCGCCAAACTTTTCTATTTGTTCCTTTAATTCTTACCTTTAATCTTACGGTATATATTTGAGTCTATAGAGAAAAACTAAGTGGGTCTACTAACGATTTATTTAAAAATTCTGGGCATTGAAAATATAGATACAGATAAAATATTGCAATATCAAAATAGTTCAAAATATCGAAGTACCGAAACGTCGATAGATCGAAAACATGTTCATATGTAGATTTAACCGGGAAAACGTCAATATATTGAACAAATCATGCTAAAATCGTTTTTTTATTTGGCATATAATCAATATTTAATTGAATAATTTTATCCATAAGAAAACATTCAATTGCTGCATCCTCTTTCAAGCTATTATTTATAATAAACATATGTCAGGCTTATTTTAATGGAATTCAAAGCAATTAGGAGTCAAATTCCGTGCAATTCCTTTTTTTCATAATACAAAAATTGTCATGTCACAAAATAATTCGCACATTTTCTTACAACCACACTAATGGGTAACGCTATTGAAATTTATAATACCTATTATTAAATACTTTAAATACGGTGTTACATTTCTTTTGTACTCGTTTTGGGTTCTAAAATGCACACAATTCACATTCAGACTTGGAAGACTCGCACCATATTTGGTGCTAAGAATGATGTTGGGATTATGCATATGTATATATACCATATTAATTCATTAGTGTTGGCGGTGATAACGATCGACTGTCTTTCCTATCATTCAACTCCAACGCTCGTTAGTTTCGACCCTCCAATATATCATTTTGTGATACAAAAAGGAAGTAGACCATATAAGTGATTATTATTAGATGGTATATTCTTGTATAAAATAATAGTCGAGGGCCATTGTGGTATATTCACCTGAAGAATGGAAAACCCGAAACAGCTAATGGTAAAGAAATGACGCACACGTTGAATTCTATTCAGATTTGATTCCATTCGGTTCACGAATTTAATAATGTTTTATTAAAAAAACTATTCAAAATATAAAATACAGAATTTATTTTTATTTTGAAAATGAACTATTACAAAGATAGTCTAAGGCCCGGTTTTACGAAACTGGATTAGGCAATAGTTAGCGGATTAACTTGTTATCACCATTAGTTACATATGTTGTTTTCGTACTTTTAATTAATAGTTAGTGGATTAGTACCCTGACTAAGATTGGTAAAACCGGGCCTAAATGAACTAATGTTGATGTATACTATAATACTCGATTTCGAAATATAAAATGATATTTTCACTGATAACATGCAAATACCAATATTGGACGGAATCCATTCTTGGGTCAGACCACCAGGCTCTGGAATGACCTGCCCCAAGACCAGATGGAAGTTTTTCCCTAAGATCTCGTTTACTTCAATACAATTATAAATACTATCTGTTTGTAATTTATATACCCTGCTTCTTGCCATACTTCACCAATGTGTATGTATAACCAAAATCTACAACCACAGGATTTTTATAATCCAAAGTTGTATGTAAATAAATAATAATAATGATAATAAAATGATAATAATAAATATAAAATAGATAACGCTCGTCCATACCAAGATATACTCCAGAATATCTTTCGGTTTTGCAATCCATATTTACAAGGTATATGATGGAAGCAAGATGCATTGAGGGTTGCGTTGGTTAACCGGTATAGGAGCTGGTGTCCTCACTTCCTATCCCTCCCATGTTATAAATATGTTCCAATTCACGGTCCACGTTTAAAGAACTATTGACTGCGTAGATGAGTGGTGATAAAAGGAACTAACCCTTCTCAATAACGTCGACTCAGCTAATAAAAGCTGTCATCAAGTTTGTCAGCCCATCAGCCGTTTCTACAAAACAACACTAGTTAGAGCAGCTATCAATATTTCTCAGGAAAGTACTCAGGAAATGGAACGTGTTTTCGAATTAGTGAAAAGTCACCATCTTCAACCGGCAAACCAACGCAACCCTCAATGCAACTTGGATGGAAGATAATCCCAGTGGCGTTTGTTTTATGGAGTTTGTTGGCTGATTGCTTTCATTACCGGCGCTTGCTCCACCGCTCGACTGCTCGCTTCATTTCTCACTTTTGACGCGTAGACACAGACACTGAGCTGATTACTGTCAACTGAACCCAACCACCCACCGACCTAACTCAACCCGAGATATAATCATATAATGTTTTTTTTTCAATTTCTGTCCACTAGTTTTTTAGTCTCAGTTTCAAGTTTTGATATTTCCTAGTTTTGTATTACATGCAAATTGTGGAAAGAAGTATTTAACAGTTAAAAAAGCCTTTATGGATTTAGTGTCATGTGAGAAAGCAAGCTATACCAAACATATAGCAATGCGAGCTGCCAAATAGCTAACCAGCACATATTTTAATTCATTATCCGTATTTGATCTTATTTGACCTTGCGTTATTAATTATTTATTACATAATCTCTTCATTAATGCGCCTCATCGAGC
>OZ023333.1:27556771-27606771 GCA_964007535.1 Brachyptera risi
ACTCATTAATATAATATATAGGCCATGCATAATCGTTTGATGAGTGCATATATACACATCACTGTAATTGACTTATTTTTATAATTTTCTTTCGCACTAAATGGTGAAGAACTATAGAAAATGCCACACTCGGTAGCTCGGTCAGCTGAGGCACCTCTTCAGAAACTGAAGTAACGTTTGGACGTGGGTTTGAGTCTCGCATAAGGCATGGGTTTTTTGTTAAGGTCACTTCACTTATCACTACTTAATAGTCTCATAATAACCTGCTCATTCGTATCCCCCTATAACCTAGCTGTTGGTGGGATCGCTAAGCAAACAATAATCATCACCACTATAGAAATAAATTTATCATCATAGGAGGATTAACATTATCTTAATCTGGTAACTACACAATTATGTTCAATTTGTTTATACGGTATGTTGAAGCTAACGATTGCAAATTATAGATATGGAAGAAACCTCTTAACTTATTTTGTATGAGCCTACCGATCATAGGAGACCGTAACTCAACGGATAGATGATCAGTTTTTCAGCTTCTTGCAGACCGGTTTATATTTTGATGGATTAAAGATTTCAATTACAAGATCAATTATACCGGAGTAAAATATATTATCTAAAATAGTACTTAACTGAGAGATGAAGCCGCCCAAATTGGTAGATAAATTAAGAGCTTTCAGCTGTTTTCGTATTTCAATTTAATTTGAATAATTCATATACAGTTTCATGATTGACATTATCACCTTTCTTGAATCATTGTTGAAAGTGCCAAACTGAATGTCGGCCTATATTAGTCACAATTAGAGTTTGTTGACGCTGGATTTCAGTAGATTCATATTACTCATCAATTTTACTTTTCTGTGCATTGACATATTTGGTAATTCGTTCTTCATTATTATTCAACTGATTATCTATATTATCTAGTTATTTATGTCAATGTATCAACGTTTCTATATTGTAGTAAAAGTTCTATTGATTTATCTCAATTCTGTATCAATCGATCTGAAAACTTTTAATGTATCATTATTTGTTGTATTATTTGTTTGATATATACTATAATTACTAATTCGTTGATAAATTATGAATGATGGCTTACTGCTGCCATACTCAATTGTGATGCTGTTTATAAGTTAAAATATTGGAAAATATGTAAATTGTGTACCGATTTCCTCGAAAGAGAGTTAAAGGAATACACACTAGGGCCTACTACTAATAAGTACTACCATTTGATCGAGAGCATAATATACATTTTTGGTTTTGATGTTGGAATTGTGACCATGCATTCGATGAAGTTATTGAAATATCTGTCTACTTTTCGGTAACTTCTGTCAATTTTCGGGTATAGTTCAAGGTGTCATGTTTATAAAATAGATACAGTACTTATTATTGGAATAATTAGCAGGTGAATGAATTCGTCAATATCATAAAATGGTGGTGAGATCGCCCTTGTCGTGTCCTGTCCAAACGATCCTTCATCCTGAGCCCAAATTGGGGATCAATTTCATTGTATTAAGTTTCGATGGTAATAAAGTATATATATAATTATATATATATATATATATATATATATATATATATATATATATATATATATATATATATATATATATATATATATATATATATATATATGTATATATATATATATATATATATATATATATATATATATATATATATATATATATATATATGTATTTAAAAAATATATATATAAATGATGTATATATATAAATATATATTTTTAAAATTTATTTATATTGGGTTTAACGACACACTCTACGGATGACTGAAATCTATAGACGTCGGAGAATCATGAATGAGGTGATGGAATGAATCAATGAAAAGTTATTTTATCAGGTGAATTTTTCGATAATGGAAATTGGAGTCGGTCGCGGCCCGTTGTTAACGAACCAATCCAGTATTGACCTGAACGACAGAGGGAAACCACAAGAAAATTCTGAATTCAATATATATATATATATATATATATATATATATATATATATATATATATATATATAATTTTTCATATATATATATATATATATATATATATATATATATATATATATATATATATATTCTCCTCAAGACTACTATTCAGTTCATACGGAATACGCAATCTCTATTATAGGAGGTACTTCACTCAAAATCGTATTAAACTATAAATTGTGTTTCGCTTAATTAGAAATATCATTCTACGGAACAAAACTAAATGCATATGATGAATTATAGTTATGACTTCTGAAGGTAGGTATTTTTCACTTTGAGATTTTGTCCTAGCAAAACCAATTTAAAAATGCTTTCATGTTACAACGTCGTGAAATTCTGTTTTTATATAAGTACAAGAACAAGGATTGTCATTATAATGTATATATATATATATAAGAAAAAAAGGACATAACCTTCATGAAGTTTCAAATAACATTGTATTATATAAGAAAAGCTTCTACAACACTGAGGATTTTGAATCAAAATATAATTAGACACATTAGTAACACAGTTATGACTAAAAAAATTGCTCATTTTTCTTGTACTTTTAGAATATTCTAATGTGTCAGGAGGAATAGATTCCAGTCACTTCAAAAACGACCTTCGTTCTATAAACTAAAGTGTGGTGTTATTTTGTTTATTGCAACAATATCTGTATTTTTCATTTATAATCATCAACAATGAATCCAATGTGGAGTAACTGACACTTTATAAGACATAAGAAAGTTCAAAAGGACGTCTCGTAATAATATTTTTTAGTTTCAAGCTTTATATAATATCTATTCACAAAGAAACTCATATTCTATTTAATTTAAGTTCAAGATATTAAAAAATAGAACATTCAAAGTCATAAATTCGTTTGACAATTTCTTCTACGTTTTTGTTCTTTATAACCTATTATTAATCATTTATAAACTTCAAAGTTTCCGAGATTATAGCTACCGTACGTAGCCCAAGTTATCAAAGCACTGGTCTTCAACTACCTCAACTACAGTAGTTTTGTCCAGCAATGTACCCAGCTGGATCCATGAGTACCATAGAATTGATGGATGAGAACAACCGTGCAGTAATGTTAACATATATGAGAAACACACAATCGTAACTATCAGAAGTGTATAGAGAAGCATGCAGCATCGAAAGGTAATTTATCATAAGAGCTTTCATACAAGAGCTGATCTTGAAGATCACCCTCCGGCAGCAATCCCAAGGTCTCTCTTGGCTCTTCGGTTCGAAGTCGGGTACTTCATGTTAATATACACCTATGAGTTCTTGCCTATGAGATATACCTGTAGTACGTATGGAAGTCGTATAAAGTGGAAAATGGAAGTTTTATTAGGTGATAATTTTTGAACGTTATATAAAATATTGAAATGTCAATTTGAACACATTAGAATAATGTAGAGCAAAGGTATGCATCTGATGATTATATGATTATATTATTATTACAAAATACTACAAATGCTTTGTAAGATCAGCGAGACATGTATACGAAATGTGTACTCGAAAGTTTCAAACATACATTGATTTTCAAACTATCAAGTCCAGCCGATGCTTTCTTTAACCAGCCCACCAATCGATCATCCTTAAAAAACGTAAAAATCAAAATTGAATCCAATAAATATTGAATATTATTCCAATATGATACATTTTTTTTAAAATCTGAACCGATTTTTTTTCCAGCATGGTATGAACACATATTGAAACAATAAAATATCCTGTAAAAATTTAATATTTCGATCGGATAAAATGAAAAAAATGAAATCTAGCCGTATGTTATATGCTATTCTTATGGTAAACACTACGCACTAAGTGGCTCAGTCTACTGAATTGACACCGTGTACACGCTTCAGAAACAATCTATCATCCATTGATTGTTACCCCCAAATAACCCAGTTATTGGTGGGGTTCGCAAGTAAGCACTAATCATCATCAATCAGCGTATATCTTGAAGTATGTGCTGTCGGTTTCGGTAGATCGTCTTCCCTATTCACTAACAATATCGATTGGTAGTTTCGACCGTCTGAGAGATATTTGTGAGATATTTGCTTGATTTTCTCACAGAAGTGTTAGCTTGAGGTTGTTTGCCGAGTGGGTGAGGCTGCATTGTGTCAGTATACACAGGTGGAATAATTCATGTGGATATAAGAGTGACGTCATTTGAGCACGAAGTGGTCACTCATATAATCAATTCGATAAAACAATATATATATATATATATATATATATATATATATATATATTTATATATATATATATATATATATTTATATATAAATTATATATATATATATATATATATATATATATATATATATATATATATATATGTATATATATATATATATATTTACATATATATATATATATATATATATATATATATATATATATATATATATATATATATATATATATATATATATATATATATAATTACATACAAATGTATATAATACTATCAAATCTATCAACCTCTGTCTATCTGTCTTGCCACTTAGCATTTATAGCCTCCTTTTGGGCACAAACAGGCAAGGCATTGCCTTGGAAGAGAATATCATGTTGGGCGAGGGTTCGAGTCCCGCAATCTGTTTATTATGTTTTCATTTTTTTTTTAAATATCTAGTGCTCATTCATGCCCTCAAATAACCACGCTGTTGGTTGGGGGGTTGATGAGCAAACAACCATAATCACCATCATCAGCTACAGAAATTCTCCAGCACGTCTGAATTTGAATTCTTATTCTGGGTTTCATTGGAACTATTTTGTTGTTCGCGGTCCAGCGCAAGAAGCGAAACGGATTGTCCAATTATGTCGAATCTTTTTATACCTGATTTGTTTTATTTCAACGATCTCGAATCTTGCCAACTTTTTAGAACAACAGATTCATATAGACTCTTTTTGAAAATAAAATTTTCGAGAATCCCCGGTAGAAAGTCAAGAACAAATTCAAAATTTGAACGGTACATAATGATTAAAAAAACTTGAAATATAAAAAACTTTCTATTTAAATATTTGATGTAAAATTCATGAAGAAAAATCATAAAAAAATTATTTCATGATAATAATGGAAAAAATAAAAATTATCAGAATATTCATATAAATATTCATGATTTTCAGTTCGAACCTTGTCACTATGAACTTTAATTCTTATTCAACTCCAATTTTAATCCAACTCACATAATTGAAATGCCTTGATAATTGTTATGAATAATTTGTTTGTTTGGATTATTGATTATAATTGAAATATTATTATTTAGTTGATCCGATTATGGAAGTAATTGTGAAGTGCAATATCATTTCAACACATTCCGGCAAAAGAATGTCCATTCTTGAAATTATTCTCAATTCAAAATAAATATATTATAAACAATTTGTAATCTAAACGAGAATATATTTATTGTCATTAGTTTCCATATATTCTATTGTATGCTTACCGACCCCAACAAAAGTTCGGTTTTTGGGGGTAGGCTAATATACCAGTAACAATCAATACCAAAATAAACTAGTTGCTATAGTTAATGAGACTTGCTCTTATTTCTATAATTTTCCAGATGAATATTGATCAAGATGATTATTTTCATGCCACAGAAAACTACAATACTTGAAAACTTCGAAACTCGCTCGTTCAATCCATATAACCATTTACTACGTTTTCCTAGATTTATCGATTTGTCACTGACTCGATCTCCTGTATATTTCGTGTGAGCCTAATCTCCATAGGTAATCATTATCAATCATAATTCAGGACATTTGGGCCTTCGGAATACAGAATAAAATATATCTTGAGCCCTAATTATTTTCATACCTAATTTTCTCCGGCCACACATATTTCTATTTTCAGAATCATTAGTTTTTAACGACCTCAACGAAACTGGAGACGATATACGGAATTAACTCATATTTTCCAAATATAGAAAAAGATATTGAAAATAGTCAGAAATGTAATATGAAATTTCTGCCACGAGAATATTTGAAAGTTACATATATAAACTAAAAAAAAAACGTTTGCCCAAAAAATTAGTATGATATTTTCACTTCTCTGTGCCGCCAACACTCTTGTACACACGCATGTGCACACATTAAACCTGTTATACCGCCAATAAAACCGCCAACAGTATAGAATTACAGCTACATCACGCTTAATCAAACCGCATCTATACCAACCGATCACATTCCTCGATCACGTCAGTTGGCGGTGGGAAACTCCCAACCGCCAACACTAGAAAACAGGTGAAACGGTTGTTCAAGTACACTAATATAATTCAAAAAGGTATATTATTCTGGACCTAACCAATGTAAACTCGATGGCTGATGTCCATACCATTAAAGTTATTTATTATCGTCATTAGTGTGTTCGAATAAACCAGTCTTCTTTTTAGGAACAGATGTAAACCTAGACCCAGACCAACAAAAAACTGAACAAACAACATAAAAAAACAAGTCTGATGACGATAGTGATGCAATGCGAAAGAAAACTACAGTTTTTTTTTCACGTTGTTTTTTCGTTGTAGATTTTGGGAGATGCACTTTATTGTGGTTTTGCTGTACAGTTAGGGTCAAATTTATGATATTATCGATTTTTTTTTTATTATGGATATTTTTATTTTCTATTTTTTATCTGGGCAAATTGATCTGAGAGTGGTGTAATAGATTAGTTGGTGCGGCGTAATCGCCTTCTGGGAGAAAAAATTCAATTTGAAAAAAAATTAGTGATCACAATTCAACCAGGTTTGAGTGTTTCATTTGATTTTTCCCTTAAGAAATGATTCAGGTCATACAACATGTGATTTTTAATAAATTATGACTATAGTGAGTTAGTTGGTGGTGTTTAAAGGCGCTCTACAGTTTGGACTACTTTGTTTATCACCACCGAATATGAATAGGCTCTACACATCATATAATAGAAGAAAAGCACATCGGTAACGGTATTTCAATATTGTTTCTAAATTCACTACGATTTACATGAAAATTATAATTAGGGGAAGAATAATTGAAAAAAAATCTTCACTGTGGTCGTTGAGTAGATAAATGAAAATTATTCACCGCGATGTATTTTAATAAGAGTTCTATATTGAATGTTATGAATAATTTCATGAAAATTGATATTTATTCATTTTACCTCGGTCATAAATCATCAGAAATAACAATAATCAAAATATATAGCATTTCTCCCAGAATAATATGAAAGATTTATCTTTAAATTTATTTTGTAACACTGCTTGCCAAAAACTCATACATATAAGCTTCAACACCGCCATATGTATCTGTATATATATATATATATATATATATATATATATATATATATATATATATATATATATATATATTTATATATATATACATGTCTTTTTACTGGAGAGATATTACTTTTGTTCCGTGCTATACCATAGCACGAGAATTTGAATATCACATGGCATGTTATATTCCGCACAGCGACGTACGTACATTTCAACACCGTACAAATTCAACCAAAAAGAGAATAATACGAATCTTTTTTTTTCATTTTTATTCCTCACCTATATCCCTCCCTCCCCCTCCTCCCCAAGCCCCCAACCATCCACCATTCAGCACTGACCTACGCCTATCCACGCGAAGGGAGAGTTTTTTTGTATTATTTATTGAGGTTACGCATCGGTGGTGTTTTATTTTGAAAAGTCAAGGCATAAATTATTTGTGAAAAAACGAATTTAAATGATTCTTGGTGGATATTATTTATATAGTGTGTTCTTGACCATGGTTGATTTGTACCGTGAAGGTCTGGGTACGAAACCAGAACTGAGATCTGTCGTGACCTTTATGTGACATTGATTAGAATTTAATTGATTGATTTTTTTAAGGATTTTTTAAAACTGTGAAACGGTATCTTTTTCATTTTGCTGTACTCAGAGATGAGCGAAATATTTTTTTTTCCAATAATATCGAAACTTGATACAAAATCATTGTTCCCCAATTAAGGCTGAGGATGAAAGATAGGATCGTTTGGACGGGGCACCACAAGGGCGATCTTACCACCCCAAATATATCCGATATATCAATATATAGGATATATCCGTGCAATGAAAACACTTATACAGAATGGGGATGTGGTGAAATCGCAGTATACTGAACGTAAAATATTCCAAATCATTGCCCATGATTTTTATTAATGATATCATCTTTATTATTATTATATATATATATATATATATATATATATATATATATATATATATATATATATATATATATATATATATATATATATATAATGCGAAATAATGGAAATGTTGTAATATATACTTATTTTTAACTAAACTGAAAGTATATAGGGCCTGTACCTACCAGTTCACTAAATTATAGTAAAATAATAATAATCAGTCTATATTTCATTGAGCAAGTACAGAATACAGTGCAGTACAGTATAACTAAAAAGCGTGATGAAAATGGCGAGATTCGGGCTCATGTGCCCGTCTTCCACTTGACCATATATTAAGTTAAAAGAAAGATAAATTGAATTAGATCAAGAGTAAAGCAGATTACCTTATTGGTACAATAATAGGAACATGGCTTAATTGTGATTATTTAACAAATATATGATGAAACTTATGAGTACTATTACCAATTCACCATTCAGCAAATATATAACAACATAGGCCTACAGTTATATCTATAGTCTAACAGCTAATCTAAGCAATACGAGATCTGTTGAATATAATTACAATTACGAAGCAATAGATAATAATGTTAAAAATAATCCAAATATGAAGGGTGTATGGCTTACTTTTGGGCTTAAGAATAGTTTCATCTTCCCGATTCGATAGTATAGATGAGTTTTATATTTATTTTTTCCTAGTGATTTAACTGATTTGGGATTATGAGGTAGAGTATTCCATATTCTTGGTCCCATAATTGAAAAAGATGAGGAAATACATTTAAATCAAGTTATATGATCATGAAAAACCAACAAAAAAAATTCAAAATATTTTATTATGTTTTGCCAGTATATACATATCTACTTTGGTATTATTTGTTACTACTTCATATCATTATTTTTTTTATAAAATCCTATGATCTGAAATCTACAGTTCCGCTATTGTCATAATGTGCAGGATACTATAAACCAAACATATTTATAATAGTTGTGAATGTGTTTATTGAACTCATTTTCTTTCAGTTTCTCATACTGAATATGACAAAATTTAAAATTAGTTCTGTTATTTAAAAAAAAAAAAACAGAACAATTACCTTTCCATCAAAGTAAGTTCGGCATTTCACGAATTCAAGAATCGGTGTCTGAATAAATGATATGAATTGAAAAATGTGTATAGGTCCTAGTTGTAATTTGTGAATGACATCAACAATAAAAACATAATCAATTCATCGAAATTAATTCTAAATAGTATAAATAATTGTATTTTGTATTTTCTCTGATTCAATTAATAACAGATCAATAGTTATTAATGTGATATTCAAGTTGCAAACATCTTCCAGACTTGGAATATGATATAACTAATAAAAATGTGCACATTACGATGAGGTTGTGAACTAATGAACTCATTGTCACAGACTCGTATTCAACTCTAATCTACAATCAGCTCAGCTCAACGATAGAGAACATAACAATGAATTAGTCCAACTTATTATTAAATTACGATTAAAAGCTACGACATGTCGTACCGACGTTGCATTATTACGATTTCCGTACTAAGCTCGTATTGTAATTCTAATGGATTCGAATTTAATACATTTTTACGTTAAAAATAATGGGGTAATAAATTTGAAATTACTTGAATGTCTTGGATTCATAATATAGAAAAGAGTTTTACATTTCGAATGGCTATTACATGAATTTTGAAAGGATGTGATTCAGATAATTATATATATATATATATATATATATATATATATATATATATATATATATATATATATATATATATATATATATATATATATATATATATACGTGTACCATATAATGTCTTGAAACTAAAAATGCATTCACGGAAAAAACAAATTGTAGGATTATATTGGCCTATGTTTCTGTTGTACCGTTAGTTGTAGTAACGCTGAAGTGTGTTGGAAAATAGATCAATTTTGTAGTGGATTTTCCGAATTGTATCATTTCTATGTATAGTAGGGCCTATAAAAGAATATTATATAATTTATTTCAGAAAATAAACTAGGAGAAACTTGTTATTAGAATTTAAGTTTGGTTATGAATATACTTATTTACAGAAGTATTTGTTGAAAATTGCCAAACTATTACTGTATTGAACATGCATACTGGACTTTCGATGCATAATTTCATTATGATGCAAAGTTCAAAAATGGAGTGCTAACACGATGGAGGAATCCCCCAAGCCAACTGATGGTAAATCACCTTTAGATGGTGTATTATTTTTTAACTAAACAATAAGAAATGTAAGTCATAACAATACTACGGGATCGCATAATAGATAACATTAGCATTCTAAACAGGAATTTACTATTCGAATAAAAAACAACAACAATTTTACTTTCTTATTTTCTTACTATGATTTTTTTATTCCCTACCATGTTTACTACCAGCGTTAAAGAAACAGAACCGCCCTATTTCATTCAACTTTTCCACCAGACAAAATAGACCATCACGCATAAAAAATAAACACTTAATAAAAAGAGTTTCAACAAATAAAATATTACGATCTCAGTGAAGAAAACGTTCAACAAACAAAAAGGCGTTTAAAAATGTTCTACCGCCATGATTTATTTCCATCGTCCAGTAGTTGAGACATTCTCCGCGGGGTGCGCCACATCGCGACTACAACAATGCGGGAACGAGAGAAATATCAACTAACTTATTTTAAAATTGGAACCTTATCAACAAAATGCAAGATTTCAGTGGCATTCATCCATCAATATTATTCTGACACAAGAAAGATGAATGAACTGGATTGACCTTTAAATCAAAGATACAAAAATATATTGATTATCTAATCTATTCTGACATATCCGTGGTTTGATTTTGATCAATGTATATGCGTTTCTGCTACCACCACTACTACACAGCTATAGAATATATTTTTAATTAGACCATCGATAAAAAATGCATGTTTCAATTATATCTGATTGTATACCAGTCCACATATTAAATGTAATTGCAGCCCTACAGCAGTATGCAATTTTAGGTAATTAGATTGCACATTCCAACATGATTTTGTTAGACCTTTGGTTAGACTAATTTATAATATATGCCTTCTGGCAGTGACAGAAAATCTAGTTAATAATTAAGCCTCTGGTCTTTTAAAATGAGATACTTTGCGGATTATTTTACGCATTTCTATCGAATAATTGAAACGAAGTTGATTATAGTATTTCAATCACTCGTTTAATTAGACGAGCGTCAATTTTGGGCGATTAAATTGTCTGATATGCTAAGTGAAGTTTCAAAATTGAATTAATATTTCGAGCAATAATTTTTAGAAGTGAACTGAAAAGTTATTAATTATACTTTCAAATTGTCCGTAAAATAAATGATCAACAATTTAATAATGATCATATAGGCCTACTTTCTTTGTGCTTTCGGATTATATTCAGTTGTTCATGACTAACATATTGATGTTAATATTGATTTACAACAGCTGTAAGCTAGTATTTATGAATTAACGTAAACGAAATAATGAAGTTCAGAACATCGACATGGACAAGATAGAGAGGTGCAATAACGCCACTGGCTACTTTCATTGAACCAACTTTATTAGAATAGTGTAAACACAACTTGTCATTCATTTCTTGAAAACATAATGACAGTGATATTTTCAATCTGTAAATGGAAAAAAAATGGAAAAAGTTGTAAAATTCGGCTTGCAAAATAATTAATTACCCCGTTTAACCCAGTTGTTGGTGGGGTCGTATGAGCAATATTAACAAAATTGATAATCAACTATTCAAATATAATTACACCAACATTGATACCAGACTAGGCCTGGACCCTGGACCTAGTCCAAAAAATAGCATTTAGGTCTAGGACTGTAGGCCCTATAGGCCTAGACTCAAGAGGGAATATTTTTTCTATTGTCCCTAGTAAGAACTCACATAAATTCTGAATAGATTGCGGCCGAAGGTTGCACTTAAATATAGGCTAAATTGAGCTTTCAATATGTTGAAGCTAAAACCTAGAATAATTTGAATGCCATAGCGTTACAGCTGAATCCATTCAAATACAAAATACAAATACAATTTTCATTCACCTTCTAGTGAAATTATTTTCATAATACATCCAAATGGAAAAGAAGCCATCGCCTTGTCAATATTAATTGATAACTGATAAAATAGGAGTAACTTTCAAATTGTTAACTTCATACCTGTATTATATTGATTGTAAGAATAAAATTAATTTTAAATAAATAAATTTAAAAAATAAATATAAGTTATAATTATCAAATTCTAGGAGCTATAGGCCTACCCTACAAATATTCAAATAGAAGTATCGCGAAAACCTTTGCGTGCCATTTTTGGCGGCAGAAATCAGGTATCGTAGCTTAGGCCTTCCTTTTTCCTTTTTTCTCTAGATGTCAATCAAATCTATCGCGATCAAAAAACAATATAACAACAGCGAGATTGTGTACTAATATAACGCGAGTTTAAAAAATATTAACCGCGTAATTAAAAAGTCAAAATTACTGACGCTATTGCACATCTATGGCGTTATTGTATCTCTCTATGCTCTATACAAAATGCTATTGAGCGTAATGTGGACGAAGAAGTTGAGAAAATTGGCTAGAAGTTGAGAAAATTGGCTGGAAAAAGTTATCACTTAGCCGTGGATGTTATTGAAGAACTATCCCAATTATTTTTTCCACGAGTTACAACTTACTACTATCTACAAAACGTCAATTCATTTCATATCAATAATAGGCTATGGTTCGTTGTGTAGCCAGACTATGTCTAGCCCTAGTGTAGTTGTCCACCTCTAGACAACAAGTTCAACAACCGAAATGACAACAAATCGTTACCATAGCATTACGAAAAAGTGCGCGCTGTCACTTTTCATGAGTGCTGCACGCTCATTGGCTGAGACGGAACGACTCGATCAATAAAATCGTCCCATTTTCTATCTTGACACTTTTAAACTTGACGAAATAAGATAAACTTGTGCATGTGGTTGATCCGAGATTAAAGAAAAACGCAATATTATGTATAATAATACAAAAAAATAGGCGTACTAAAATATGTTGAATCATTCTGACGCAATCTGTGTTTGGCTCATGGCTTTTTTATGAATAAAATAGTTCGATGTAAATACGACGATAATAGATAACAAAGTGAATGACAACTATTTTATTTTGTGACAAGTATTAACTACAATTTTTTCAAGTGGTAACAATTGAATTTAATTGATAGTTTTGATGGAATTAAAAACACGTGCTTCGAAAGTAGTACGCGCAAGGATACATTGTGCAATGCCGTGACGTCCGCGAGTGAGATCATTCTTTCCCCATGACAGTAACGAGCAACACGTATTTTATCAAATCAACTCGCTACAAATCGCGGTGAAAATGGAGTTCTAGTTGGTCCCCTCTAACTAGACGCGCACGCAAGTGTGCCCGACAACTTATTCATCATGGAGTGAGTACTTTCTGCAC
Organism: Brachyptera risi; assembly: GCA_964007535.1. Taxonomy (NCBI): domain Eukaryota; kingdom Metazoa; phylum Arthropoda; class Insecta; order Plecoptera; family Taeniopterygidae; genus Brachyptera; species Brachyptera risi. The sequence goes on from OZ023333.1 coordinate 27,570,373, forward strand.
ATATTTCCTCGTCTTATTTTGTTTCTTTGTGATGTTTTGTGGGATAGATCACAAGCTCGCAGGTGGGTTTGCCTTGAATGGAAGATGGCCGTCATGGCCTATTTATTTTCTTATCGTTCTTATCGTCGATAGGCCCAGTGGAAAGCGCGCGCTTTTCTTCTGGTAAAGGCGCCAAACATTTAAGGGTTGATTTTTGCGTACCGATTGAGTCTTTTTGCGAATTCTGATGAACGGTTTAAATGGTTTTATTGGAACTGTGCTTGAGGCTATTGTTGACCTCTTTCGATGCAATTCATGATTATTCAAGTCTTCCAATGCTTATTATAATATTAAAGAAGATTGATGATATCAGATCATTTATTTAATAATTTAAATTGAAGTACTATGGCCTATGTAGGCCTAGGCCTATACCACTATTTTCTTCCTTTGCTCATGTTATGTAACATTTCAATATGAACCTATAACTATCCATATGTTTGAACTTTTGACTTAATTAATTAATTCTAAAAACTAAATTTCATGATATATTCAAGAGTATATATTTTGACTATTCTTTCATTCTATAAACAGTGTGGACTCCAAACAGAGCCATAACTTGACTGTATTATATAATGATTTATTATATAACATTAATTTTATTCATAGAACATGGCAGGGGGCATTGAAAATTGAGTTGATTTTATTATCCAAGAATTTATTGATATCAGAGTTTGTTATCGGCCATATGAGGGTAACGTATAAGGACTACACTTTAGTATGGTTTCACAGAACAGTTCTAAACGTGCTTTTCGTGTTCTTGAATTGTATCTTTTATTTTATCATTCATTATAAATCACTATGCACTAATATATACATGGACCTTTATTTTGTTTATGTATAGCAGGTATAATGCCTTGGAAACACTCATGACAATTTTCAATTCGCTTGTATTTGCAGAGCCATCATGGCATATTTCGCAATTATCTACGTCGCTACGCCGACTGACGATCAAACGAATCAACAATCTACACTTCTTTCGTCCAATTACCTGATCATCAACGACAACAACAATGTCGCTGATAACGGTATGTATATAGCAACTGAATGAAATTATTAAACCTTGACTGTATTTCGAAGCTAGGATTGCAGTTCGCTTTTGACATTCTCAATCGATTCATTACTGTAGGACTTTTATACAATATCGAATTGAAATATGCAATATTCGATTGATACAATATCAGAACAATGATCACTATCGATCGGATGATTAGCCAAATGAGAACCCCCCTAAAATGAATGAAATGATACGCACTCGGTTGTAGGTTGCAAAATTCCCACCAACCAATGCAATCAAACGATGTAGCACAGTAATACGGGGTTGAGCAATGTTACTCTTAGATCAAACATGGGCTATCAGCAATAGTTTGGCATTTATTATTTGATTTCCAATACCGGTATTCATAAGGAAACTTATGATTACATATCTTTTCTCTAAAGTGTGTAAAATTGAAAGGACCATAATACCGTAGGCCTATATTTAAAGATTTGACTCATAATTTATTTTGTTGAGTAGAAAACCAACTGTGAAGTATCAGAATTGTGGGTATGTCGGCCTACTACCTTTTACTTCCATACGAATGAAAATACCTCGATATTTATTTTAGATTTGTACTGGTACATTCTTAGTTATGAATTTGGTTTTAGGGCCTATAGTATTCATCCCAATAGTTTGACAGGGTTAGCAAAAATTTGAGTTTTTTCTTAAAACGACCAAGCATGGCTGTCTTTTTTAAACACTTGGGTAGTTTGAAGAATATATGTAGCATATTTATGATATAGCACACAGCTAGGCCTCAATCAGTTCAGCAAATGAATACCGAAATTTCAATAGCAAATTTTCTCGATTTGACTTGTAAAGGCTCATTTACAAAGCCATTTTCTTTAATAGGTCCTGTCAGAATGCTGAAAAACACTCATTTCAAATTACTCCAAGCTAGGCCTATTAATGAGTTCTGGGTTGAAATCATTGGTTAGATGCTTACATTTTGAATTTTCTAAAAAAATATTTTCGTTTACTGTTCAATAAAAGTTTTAAAATGTTATACATGGTAGGAAAGTCCAAAATTTCTCTTTTATGAGCTGTTGCCTCTAATTATTGCCTACAATATTTGGTTAAGAGCAGGGCTAGAATGGGTGCTAAACGCTCAGTGCGGTGAATAAAATAGCGTCTCGGAGAGAAAAAAGTAGAAAAAAGAATGTCTGCAAGAACTACACCATAGCTGAGGGCTGATTCATGTTGAATGAGTATCATTTCAAAATGAAATATATGAGATATAATCTGTGAAGGAGTATTAATTAATATTGATCACTAATCAGTAGGGCCTATTAATATCAGTGATAGTAAATGCCTAAATGGTAATACATAAATGACCAACCGTTAAATGGTTTAAATAATCAACCTGTATTAACTACAGTAAATAATGGTATATAGAAAAAAATTAAAAAACTATTATATTCTATATTGTAATTGCTAAAAACAGAGAAGCATGAGTTATATTTTATAAATAATAAGAAATTTTAATCCAAAACATTACCCTATCTCACTACTCCCAACTTCCAACAGCTACAGTTTAGAGGCTAAACAGGGCTAAACCAAGCTTAACTACCTAGGCCCTAGGTTGGGGAAAGCAGTGGCCCAATTCATGAGCCTGTAGTGCCAACTAGCCAAGGTTTTAGGCCTCTAGAAAATGAATGAAAATTGTATAACATTATGGGGACATTGACAGCTCCATACCAACAATGTTAAATATGCACTTTTTCAATATCTGCTTCTCGCAAACTATGGAAGTTAAACCCACACATTTCCACAGTAGTTACGTACAACCTTTGTACACATGCACTGAAAAAAAAATTGAAAAAAATGCTTGTATTTTTATTTCTTTTAAAAAGTGTCTACAAAATACCACATTTCTAGGCATACAACAATTAATACTTCCGATGTTATTTGAAATAGTAACACAAAATTTCTACACAGGTATGGCATAGGCTACTTATATCTACATGTGGTAAATATTTGGAGTGATTATCTTCAATGATTTCAGAGATTCAGGTACCGGCAATAGAAATTTTTTTTTTTTAAATATCCTCATTTGAAAAGGTTAGCACAAAAGTTAATCATACTGAAATATGAGAAGTAATATAAAAAATAAGAAATAAGAAAATAAGAAGTAATAGTGAAATATACAAAGCGCTCAGTTGAAGAAATAATATAGTAAAAACCACTCCAAATAATTTTGTGATTCTTGCAGCATCCAATCGATAAAACATTACAGTATGAATCTGAAACAAAATATAATAGAAATTAAAAAAAAAATAGCTGTCACTGTCCCGTTGATGAAAACTTCACATTTTCATCTCGACATTCAGCTTTCACAACTAATGGTGAATTGTTTGTTTGCCGCAGGTGTGGGATTGGAAGACGGAGCCCGAGAGTCCGGTGCTCAGCGTCACTGAGGATGTTTGGTTCTTCGATGACGACGACAGCAAGAACGTGGTCGTCGTGGAGACGGAGGAAGGAGAAGATGAGAACCAGCTAAACCAACCAACAACGACGAGGGCTGAAGTTGCAGCTAAACTATTACAAGACCTCGATGAATGGGTCAAAGAAGGTGAGAAAATTGTAGACGTACAGTTAATCCTCGTTAATGCTAACTCGGTTAATTTGAACTTCGTCATAATTCAAAGCAAACTCTATTCCCAAACCCAGGTATAGGGAATATAATATTGAACACTTTGATAATTCGTAATTCAAACTCTTTTTGTCCCCCAATCTCTCATGTATCACTGAAATCATTGTTCAATTCAATTTGTTTCTTTCGACACATACAAAACGGGCAGTGTTTACTGATGAAGTATTTATTTTGAGCTTCTGTCTTTTCATTTTATTCATTTATTTAATACAACTAGTTCCATGTAGCTAAATTGTTGTAGATAGAGTGGATAGGTATCGTCTATCAAACCTCTGAATTACATTGCCAAGGATAGCGTTTTTAGGTCAGGTTTTTGTGAGGTGGAGACTGCGTTCTAAAAGATCACCACAACCAAGGCCTATGTCCGATTGACTGCCATTTTTTTTTACATAACTTACGAATTGAAATAACCCGTTTTATGAAGTTTGGATTAAACAAATTCTAACTTCACCTTCAAGTATGGCTTGAAGAACATGAAGCAAGAACTTCTCAAGAGGTGAATATTAATATTTATTGGGAAACAAATTTACAATATAGGTCTTACAGGATTTTCTTAATGCATCATTTTCAGATCCATCATTTTCCTGCTTCTATCATTCATTTTGTCCCACCCTTGTCACATATAGCCAATGTTGAATTTTTCCAGATGAATCCTTTTCCTGCATGGATGGTTTCATTTTCCTAGTCACTTGAAAAACGATAGCTGTTTCACTGAGTATATATCTTCAAATGGAATTGTTTACCGAGCAACAGGCTAGTATTTCCTTATCAAGGTTCAGTTGATTGTACTGAGATTGTCAAATACCATATTCTAAAATAAATACCTGATTAGGGTTCATTTGTAGACTTCTCAGAATTTGATATATTACCGGTATATTTTTCCAGGTATTACTAGATAGACCTACAGTAAACACTCGGTTATTCGAAATGTAAGGGACCCAAAAGAATTGAATTCGATTTATAAAAATTCGGAATGACCAAAAAACTCTTTTTCCATGAAATCACCACTCTTTCCCACTAGAATTGAGTAAATTTATTATTGCGCGCGAGAGAAAACTATGCCGCTGGCTGGAACCACGTGTGAGTAACCTTAGTAAGGGTGATCGTGTGTGTATTCAGCTGTTGCCGATGCGCGGTTGTAGTGTGGCCCGTTTCTATTGGCGCTCGGCAGCCAACGACTTTTTGAAGTTGAACTGGTGTCGATCTTGTCAAGGTCAAACCATACTCAGTTGGAGGACACCACTCAAAGCAGTGAATAGCTCAACATACTCGGTACTTTACATACTTTACAAGTAAAAAGCACGAAATTGGGAAAATAATTATTTCAAGGTATGCACTCCAACTGTTTAGAATGATCGAATCTGAAAACCATGTTGAAGCAATTTAAGGGTCGAAATATTAGTTTGAATTACCATTCAGCTGGATTTGGATTAAACATATTAGGCCTAATCAAGAGCCTGCATCTTGGACAGATTTACAGGGTGCATTTTTGCCACATACATCTCAAGAACTACAAACACTACGGACTTGTGGTAAAATGCATGAATGAATAATATCCTCACAATTAAATAATATGCTCAGTCGTAAATTGAAGAATAATTTTATTATGGAGCAATATTTGAATCAAAATGTGCCTAATTTCATGGTTTTCATTGCTTAATTCCCGGTTACCGAATAATAGTAGAAATAAGTTTCTAACGCACATCTTCAAGTTCAACTTTGCTTATCAATATTTGAAATCCTGATTTGCATGTAATTTTAGTTTTCCCATTTTCCTTGGCCAAAATGTGTAATGTAATTAGATTTTGCCCAAATTATAAAATAGAAAACTCCTCCATCTAAGTGGTGTTTACTGTAACTCTTTCAATATTATCCCCTTTCCACTTTTCTACCCACAACCAAACTTTTCAACGCATATCAAACTTGGGCCAAGCATTTCGAACAGAAACATTCTCAGTTAAGATGCAGCTCTTAACATTTCAGATGGCAGATTTAGCATACATTACAATAAACCTTCGGTAGTCCAAATTCGGTTGATTTAATTCATTGATCAAATTGAAATTATTGAAGCAAATGAGTTGAATAAAGTCAATTATATTAAAAACTTGATGTGAATCAAGTGCCTTGGCTTATACCTTTAGCTGGTGACTGCCTTCAAATTTGAAATATGTTGAATTTCGTATTAATCGAGTTCGGACTAACAAGGATTTACTGTAATTTGCTATCTGTAAGGCTAGGTCTCAAGATGATCATTCTGTTACTTGAATTATAATTCGAAACCAGACAACAGTGTGCATGAATAATTTACCAGCCCTTCAAAATTAAAGAGGACAATATGCATTTAACTTTCATCAAATCCAAACGAATAATAAGTAGCATCATAGACCTACCTTACTCGACCTGTTCTATTCTTTTTCTCTCCTTCCTATCAACTTCTTCCGTTCTCTGTCACAATCGTACAATCTCTCATGTAGTGAGGTGGGATGAGGTGGAGGTTGGAAGTACTAGGTGCCATCATAACCTGAAAAGCCACAAAAGTCTATAAAAATACTCAGATGACATAGGCCTATGATGGAAATATTTTCAAGACTCAAGTACCAGCAGAGTGTTTGAAATGGGTTATTATTTCAGTATATATGCAGTAGGTCCATTGCTTTATAATATTTTAGGATATTTTGTTTGGTTTTAGTGATGGTTTGGGTAGGCCTACGCTAAGGTTTGTGTCGAATGAACAACATGGCTGTATAATTTTGTATTTGTATTCAGTCTTTATTGTTCCAATAATGTATAATATAGTAATATATCGTCCGGTTTATCGGTTTATTGTTTTTTTTTTTTTTTTTCCTAATAATAATTACCGTTCGGTTCAGACCTGATGAGCCTGGAATCCTAAAGACCCAGAGAAGATAAACCTAAACAAGATTGGTTAAGGTTACTGCATATGAACTAATATTTTAATTATAACATTCCAGCTAAAAATTGTAGGCTACGCCTACGGTATCTGTCGGGTCAAAAATACCTGTTTCTAAATCATTTTATTGGTCAAGTTGACCAATACAATTAAATTACGGACTTATATTATGTACATATTTCAAGATGAATATTTCCATTTTATATTGCAGAAAATGAATCACTGCTATGCGCAGCAACTGTGCAATTGAGTATTCAAAACCCTTCGTTTTTGTGTCATTGTTTGTGATCGTGCAGATTGAAATTTTCTCGCCTATTTAAGGTTAGACTTACGTGATATTATTCTTCAGCCTGTTGTTTCGCGAGAAGGTTAACGAAATGCTAATATTTTTCAGTGGTATGTCTATTGCCATTTTGTGGGTGATGTTACACAAACTGAAAAATACTGAAAACTGAAAATAAAGGTTTCTGAAGTGTAAGAAAAAGTCAGAAACATGAGATCACTTGCATCTATTCAATGCATCTTGAATGGAATCAACTGCCAAGGTCAAATATTCCAACAGCAAACATTTAGAAAAAATCATAATTTCCATGAATCAAATTTCTGAGCTTGAAGATTTCTTTTTAAACATAAGAATTATTTAGAAGATGTATAGACTTTCTAGTAAAGGACTTGTTTCAAAATTGTCAAATATTTGACTTCATAATTCAAATTTAAGTGACATTTTGAATGACTTGATTAATTCTAAAACCTATGTTGAATTTTCTTGTGCACTATATCCTTTTGAATAATTTACTCATACTATCATCATGCATCTAGGCAAGCCTATTAAGTAGGCCCAATATTTAATACATTATAAATTCATACGAAGATTAGATAATAATACGTATCAAGTAAATGCACATTGTATTTGTATTCTCCGATTTTTATGTAGGACCTACCTACTGCTGTAGGCAAGTTGTTTATAAGTTTTGAATTTGAAAATCAATGCATCGTTCCCGCATCATTCGTTTTTCCTCTGTTTACCAGAGTCCCTCATCAGTAACCAATACTACCTACATTTTTGTGCATAAATCATTTTTAATCATTGATGGATTTTTTCGTTGTCCCTTGAAAGCAGAAAGAGTACTGTAAATCTAATCAAATTTATGGAAATGGCTAATTCATATTTTAAGAAGCGATCTCATAAGAGACTAGAAAATTGGTACCGGCACAGGTAGCTGAGTGGTTAACGCACTTGCTCCGTGTGACCCGGGAGGTAGTGGGCATGTCGGACCCGATTCGATCGTCGCTACCGTCCTGTGTACCGTCCTGTGTATCTTCACAGGGTTTTTTCGTGGTTTCCCTCTGTAGTCTAGGCTAATGCCGGGATGGTTCCCACAATATAGGGCACGACCGCTTCCTTCCCACTACCCATAAAAACCTTCATCTCATCATCCCATCATCTCATTAATCATCCATCTGACGCCAATAGATCTTATTCATCATTACAGTGCGTCGTTAAACCCAATATGAAAAAAAAAATCTAGAAAATTGGTAATTAACCTCTACTGTAATTCATAATTGCACAACTGAAATACAAGATGCCCATCTTAGTAGTATCATATACGTAGGCCCAATCAAAGAGTGCTTATTCACTGAAACAACTGGTGAATTTAGTTTCTTTTAGTTCATAATTTAGTCATAAACCTATTCCATTTAGTTTCTATATTTATTGTAGTGAATGCCCAATTATTTCCCCCAATAATATTTTATTTTTAGAAAATTCTCCCTGGGGACTGCAATTATATAGCACTGGCTCCAAAATTTTATCCAAACCATAAAATGTAGGAACCACAATATTATACCACTTGTTAATCAACCACTTCTTAAAACCAGGCTATTATTACCTTCTATAGTACATACATTTATTAATGCACTTTTTAGAGTTCAATAATTATACATAATTGATACCAATCAATAGAATACCATAACTGTCCATTTACATTATTGCTGGTATTTTCATGTTTATGTATATACTTTTGAACTGCCCAACCACACCCTGTAGTAATTAATATTCCTGGCATAGGTAAACAAGGAAAACTGTTGCATTATCAGGCCAATCTGAACAATTAAAATGAGATTTATCTATCAGAATAAATTGTTGACTTTCCTGGCTTCGATAAAATTGCGTGGCATTGGCATGAATGTAATCAAGGGCAATAGCAAAACTTGTGTGTTTATCATTGGATACAGTCGAGGGGTAGGTAGATCAAAGATCAAGGAAAATCTCCCTTTAGATATTGGATTCTACTAATTCAGATCTTTTTAGGTCTTTAGGTCTTTTCTTACATTCTTTCTAGCCAACTTTTATAGAATGACCCTGATTGAAAAAATAATCTATAATTGAACATTCTGATTGAAAAACATTGAAGATATTACATTTAAACTCTAAATCAGTGAACTGTGGGAAAGCTAGATTTTATTCCTAGAGCTACATCTCTTCAATTTTATATTTTAGAAAATACGTATACTTGTATTTTAAAAGAGGTCTAGGCCTATAATCTGATGAACATCAGTAGAATGGAAGGGGTGGCTCTGAAGAGAGTTTCAAAAGCATTTGTAGATATGTCTTTGTAGATATGCTGGACCAGTAGTCCTAGTAAAGCTACAATACAAGCTACAATATCATATTCCAGTTATCTAAAAAATTGGTTTCCATAGTAGAAATTCATTCAAGTACTTTTATCTAAAGAGAAGATTAGTAAGGCATATCCCTCACAGTACTGCATTAATTTTTTATTATTACTTATTTTTTATTACTAGGCAAACGCGTTATGTGTTTCCGCGTTGATGGATGAGCTGGAACATATCAACTTATCTTTGGATTGGTTATTATATATATATATATATACACCTTGAGATCCAAACCATTACATCACTGCCATCTTATTTGCCATTAATAATTTATATGATAATAAAGAAGGCTTTGTTTTAATCGTTTACAGTCAAGTGGTGACACTTGTTGCTTTGATTTAATAGGTATCTTAATAGCTTTGAATAATTGACACAAATAACATTATATATTTTTTTACATCGAAACGGCTGATCCGATTTGAGTAAAAGTTCGGAATAATGTGTATCATTATCAGATTGAAGTTCTCTGAGAATTTGAATCCTCTAAGATGAAATATTTTTCACGAATGTTTTCCTCTGGCTTATTCTAATGGGATTTTTGAAAACTTTGGAATGAGTTTTCTCAGAAGTTGTTCAACCGATCTTGCCTCAAAACTATACAGCATCAAGTCAGATAGGGGTTCATGTGTGTGCCAAGTTTCAACTGATTTTGAATTTTTGTCTGACCTGTGGAGCGCGAACAAAAAAACAAAAAAACAAAAAAAAAAAAAAAAAAAAAAAAAAAAAAACAGGCACTTTTTTTTCGGTATAGTGTAATTGAGTCTTCGCTTCGCTCATCCAATTAGTAGAACTGGAGTCAGGGCCCAGTAAGTAAGTGTTAGGATTTACTCGTGTTTCACATATTGGTATGGATCGCACATACATCATATTAAATTGTATTATTAATTAATGTTAATAGAGGTAGTAAAAAAACTGAGAAGCCTTCAATTACTGGGGATTCTATCTATCTCTGTCAGATGGTATGGTACTTACTGGGGAATGTTTTACGTAATGAACAGCATATTTAATTGGTCATGAATGATTCTATTTTGTTCAACTCGATCTGGAGGACACCCTCTCTTTTGACAAGTTTATGACTGGTAATGGATATATTGATACTAATAATCAATAAATCAAAGAATTTGCTCAGCAGCAACTAACATAGTTATCTCATATTAGTAGGCATTATTAAGAGTGTGTAGGAGGAGAAATGACATATTTATTTTACGTAATAACTAAAAATTCAAGTTCAAAACAAAATGAATAATCCTATGTGATTTTAATCACATGATATAAGTGTTTCCTCAATGAATTTGAACAATTAAAAATGCATTGTGTAATTGAAATATGACTTGACTCCTGATGGGTGTAGGTTGGAGTCTCACGATTTGTGTATCATTTATTATTATTAAAGAATAAAGATACAATTAACCATTAGTGATGGGCGTGGCTTATCGGCAGGCCGCCTTGATCTATACTTCATGTACGCATTTAGAGATATTCTAATAGGCTATGTCAATTTTCCCACATAACAAACAGCCCATTTGATTGGATGTTTTGTTTTGTGACGTTTGTGAGCGGGTCAATCACTAGTCGTCAATTCTTCTGAAAGTGTGGATTATTAGCCAACATAGCGTGGTCAACCATAGCAATATTAGCCAACAGAGAAGGGATTCAAGGCATCATGAGCAAAGTAGGACTATGCAATACAGTAAACCAGCGTCTTAGATGCCTCGATGATTAATAGCATAATGTCAGTAATCATTATAATTTATAACGTTTGATTATCACATTGCTAAACTCTCGTATTGTTATTGTTATTCATTTTGAATTCCTTGTCAGCCACCATTACATACCGGTATGTACATACTCTGAATAATATTATTTGCAAGTGAGTGGAATTTTTCATTAAAATACAATACACCAAGTCAATTCTATAATATAATTGTGCATTTTAATTTTCACGGATATATAAATGTAAAAGATAATAATGAAAATTATGTCTTTGAAAGTAAACATTTGGGCTGAATTTCAAAATTTTACCAATATATAAAATTTATAGTACATAATCCCATTGAGATAAAGTAATCTCAATAAAGTGAACTCCTCTATATAATTCATTTATACATTCCTTTTATCCCTATGATACCTGTTCTTGTTTGAAAATTCATCCACAGTATGAAAACAGTTTGAATTAAGAAATTCCTCCATTGCTTTTGTAGTCATTAAAATAGTCAATATCTTCAAATCGTTTTGGAAGATCATTTTAATACACTTTTCTTCCTACATTTGGGGAATCAGTAATTCTTTTGTTCCGGCTTACATGTATCACTTCTTTTGATCGTGTGTCATTTTGATACGGCTTACATGCATTAGTTCTTTCGATCTTGTGTCATTTTGATACGGCTTACATGTATTAGTTCTTTTGATCGTGTGTCATTTTGATACGGCTTACATGTATTAGTTCTTTTGATCTTGTGTCATTTTGATACGGCTTACATGTATTAGTTCTTTTGATCTTGTGTCATTTTGATACGGCTTACATGTATTAGTTCTTTTGATCTTGTGTCATTTTGATACGGCTTACATGCATTAGTTCTTTCGATCTTGTGTCATTTTGATACGGCTTACATGTATTAGTTCTTTTGATCTTGTGTCATTTTGATACGGCTTACATGCATTAGTTCTTTCGATCTTGTGTCATTTTGATACGGCTTACATGTATTAGTTCTTTTGATCTTGTGTCATTTTGATACGGCTTACATGCATTAGTTCTTTCGATCTTGTGTCATTTTGATACGGCTTACATGTATTAGTTCTTTTGATCTTGTGTCATTTTGATACGGCTTACATGCATTAGTTCTTTCGATCTTGTGTCATTTTGATACGGCTTACATGTATTAGTTCTTTTGATCTTGTGTCATTTTGATACGGCTTACATGTATTAGTTCTTTTGATCTTGTGTCATTTTGTTCCGGCTTACATGTATTAGTTCTTTTGATCTTGTGTCATTTTGATACGGCTTACATGTATTAGTTCTTTTGATCGTGTGTCATTTTGATACGGCTTACATGTATTAGTTCTTTTGATCTTGTGTCATTTTGATATAAGTCTGCATGGCGCGTGGGCCCTTACAGTTCTTCTTAGCGCTTTATGAGGAGAAATAATTGTAGTGTATAGAACCCTGTAATTGTTTGTATCTTCATTGTTTTGAAAGCGTCGCTTTATGAAGGTCTAGGTGATACATGTACAATCATCCTGTAACTCTATGACCTTGTCAACCGCAAGTTGCAGTTGATCATAAAGTTAGTTTAGCAAGTTGATCATGAAAATATGAACTGCAGGACAATTCTTGCCAAGTGTTTTAAAATATCCTCCCTGACTTGTACCAACACGTTTTCATTCTCGTGGTGGAGTTTACGGGCAAGTTTTTCAAGTAACTTTTTATGAATTCGCAATGGAATCTTCACAGTAATTTAACCATATAGGCTCAATAGACAAATATATATTTATTAAATTTTCCATTCATTTTTTTAAAAAGTCGAGAAACTATTTATATGCCATGTATAAATGATTGTTTTCCAATTCATAATATGCTATTTTGCTATACATATGATTCTGAATTGAAAAACTTCAAGTATCCTATGCAACCTAATTTTAATAATATATAGTTGTAATTAGATAAGCTTGGCAATTACTCAATTTAGTGTGCTCAATCGACACAGGACAGTGAATGGTTTTGGTGTGATTTTCCTCCCATATTGTCCATTCCAGAGTGAATCTGTGTGTAATCTTCAACATATTTCTCTATACCAGATCTGAACATAAGACATCAGGACTGAACATAGATCTTCATGAAAAGTTGGAGAATTCAAGAGTTAAATTAGGATAGTGTTAAAAAGCAGATCTTTTGAAAAAAAATAGTGAATATTTTTGTAAATTTTCAATTGAACCAATCTCCTGTGTTTGAACAAATAGTGAGGATTTTAAAGTTTCAACTATTCCTAACAATTGAGTCATACATTAAAATAGAGGTAGATAATGCACTACTAATTATTATACAGTTGAAATAGTTATATAACCAACATAGTATAAGAAGAAATTTTGTCAACATTGAATTAGAACTATTCATAGATTTTTAAATATGCACGTAATAATCTATTCAGATAAACGGCTATGCAAATGCATCATCACATAAAAATCAATAACAAATCAACCTTGTTTTTCAAAAATATTTCAATATCTTGCACACTAATACATTTCCCCACCACTGCCACCGCTTCCTACCAATCACAATCATGCAGAACTGGTTTTTTCATTGCCGTGTTATCTGTGTGTATGGGATATTATTGAGGGGGGGGGGGGGGGGAGGGGGGGGCAAAGTTGAATCTTGGGAGGCCATACTAATATCAAGAGGAGATACAAAACAGTGATCAGAGTTAGTCAAGTGTCCTTGTCGTTAGAGAAAGGTTCATTCCATAGTTGTTGCTGGTGTTCGTTACGAAAGTGTTACATATCGAATAAATCCAAGGATAAAATCCAGATCAAACTAGTTTTTTTCAATCTTATTTCAATACTGTGTGCAGTGTATCGGTTTTGTCAAGGCTTTACTCTATTCAAGTCAAATATTGGGTGATTTCAACTCGTGAAATTTCACTCGTGTTTCAAAACAGTGTTTGCCCTTCTAGTTGAGGATTGATGTCTGTTCTAAACTGTATAAACCTAGCCGAGTGCTAATGAGTTTCGTCGATTATAGCATGAAGCATATCTATCTTTATACGTGGGACCGGGAAATTATTGTCAACTCGGAGAAATTGGTGAAAAGAAGGTGAACATTGCGTTGAGAAATAAAGAAGAACTTTATCGATTGCGTGAAGACTCTTTATTTTTTATTTTTCGTCACTGGGTGTGCTGTTCGTGTGTGCACGAAACGTCCCACGTATATAGATAGACTAGGCTGTAATTATTTGTTCCGCTTATTGTGATTCAATGTCGTTCGTGACCGGACGGCGAAATATGGCTGTTATGTGTTTTGGTACGTTGATGTCGATGATACGCTCGAAAATGAACCGTTTTTGAGAAAATTGATGGCTATGTCCAACTCCTCAATTATTGAAACCCTTAAATCATACATAAATCAGTTACATAAATTATACGTGTTGTTATATACAAACGAATCCACACACATCACTATAGGCCTAACCCATCAATACCACATTATCTTAAATTATAAATCACTCAATCCTACCATCTATATTATATTTGTTATTATGGCTATTCTAAGAAAGCATTTTTTTGCTTTGATTAAATTCTAGAGTACTTCTTATAGCAAATTCCTTTCTATCTTTATTTCATGACCTAAATTAATTAATGATTTATAAATAAAATAGTTCCAGAAATTAGATTACTGTTGAGAACTCCATAGTATTTGAATAAAATTAGCTTTGAACCAATTGATTGATCAATTTTTGTTCGTAATACACTTTCACCAGAATAGTTTACTTCAATATTTTCTATTAAATGAATATTAATGTAGATTTCTGATGCTAGACTGAATTTATACTTTTATTTCCACATATAGAATTGTCAACACTGTAGATAAATAAGTTACATTGAATAAAACCAGTAGAACAGGCTTGCATCGAGGCAAAGTTGCAAAACTGTGAACCCTCATAATGTAGGGAAAGTTTATACTTGGGTCATTGCCAACTTGGGAATAAAAAAAATGTCCACTAGATTGACTACAATATTTGACATTGTATTGGAAACATAAACATTGCAATGCACCTGCTCGAATTGTGAAACTTTCATCTTATAATTATATATATATATATATATATATATATATATATATATATATATATATATATATATATATATATATATATATATTGTGGTACTGATGACTCTATGATATATGTGATAATAAGGTCCAATTTTATGACATTACCATTATTTTAAAGACCTGTTTGTGGCTTTTCAAGCCCAACATATATTTACATTCCAATAAGTACATGTTAGTTTCCAATAGTAAGTGGTTCAAAAATCATAGATAAAATTGGGCTATTCTATAATATATGATATAAATATTACATGCCCATAGCAGCAGCAGGGCATTAAATATAAAACAGGAATAATAAAATGTATAGGCCTATGTCACAAGTTTAGATATTGATTGTATGTAATTATCTGAGTTATGTTGAAAATCAACAAGTGAAGATAGAAATTAGCCTGAACTTGGTAGATTGCTACTTTGCAATGATCTGTTACGTCATGGAATCATAAGTTCAAGTTCAAAGTTCTGGTCATCGACCCATTAACTTTCTCATGTTGTACATAGTTCTGTTGACTAATATGTAATTATCATTTCTCATGTTGCAGAGCCTTTTACTGATTGGCTGGAAGAAAAGATCGACCTGCCTATATTTGAAGACATCCCACCAGTAGACTTACGCCCCAAGTACAAATGCCTCGATACTCAGACGTTACTACAAGAGTTTGAGTACATCTACGGCGAGGTAGGGCTCAACAATGGAGCGCTCACCCCGCCGCAGAGCCCCCCCCTATCCCCTATCTACAATCAGGAACCCGAAACGATCTACGTCCAACCCGAACCGGTTCTACACGAGCTAACAACGCCCGAGGAGAAGATGCCATACACTGTTGAAAACAATCCAAGTTTGGTGTTTGCCAACCCTCTCTCCGCAATAATACCGCAGAAGCAAGGGTATTTGGTCAGTAATGTTGATGACATGATGCTTTTACCCCATCAGAAAGCTTTCTCGGAAGTTCCCGCAACACCACAACCCGATGTTGCGTTGGAGCTGGCGGTCGTTGACGAGTTGGTCCGAACCCGAGCTGAGGACATGGACGTATCGTCTGATCCGTGGGAAACAATCGCATCGAGTCCGGAATCATTGATGAGCCCCCCAGAAACAAGCTCTGATGACAGTAGTAATTGCGCGGTGGAGTACAGTACCGACCCGGAATGGATACCGGAGACGGTGCACTCCCCAAAAGCTCCCGTGGCGAAGCGCAAGCGTGGCAAGCCGTACGCGCGTCCCGTGGAAGACAAGCGTCTGCGTAAGAAGGAACAGAACAAGAACGCTGCCACGCGATACCGTCAGAAGAAGAAACAGGAGGTGGAGGTGATTCTGGACGAAGAGAAGATTTTGGAGGATAAGAACACAGATCTACATGAGAAGGTTACCGATATACAACGAGAGATCAAGTACCTCAAAGGTCTCATGAGGGATTTATTCAAGGCTAAGGGTCTCATCAAATAAAGAGGTCTAGTACGTAGGTGGCAAGGATTTCTCAAGCGTTGTCGTCAAAATAGTACAATCAGTTCAAGTCTTTAATTAAAGCATTCATTGTTAGTTTAGTAATAACTTTAGAATTCATGTACTTAAATCATGTGCTAGTTGATGACTTACAAAGAGACACGATCATTTGATCCGATGTTCAGTATTACGGTCATTTGACGTTTTCTTTTGTATTTTATCAACAAATAGTTGTAGACACTAATATTTCAAGTTTTTTCACCCCACCCTTAACGATCTGAATTGAGTATGTATTTAACTTCAAAAGTATGCATTCCAATCCGCTGGGGTGAAATAGATTCTTCGGCGCGAGCCTAAATGACGTTCGTCCGTAGTTTTGTTGTAAATGAACAATGAGACAATTTGTTTAGCAGCTTGCGCGGAGTTATAGAATTTAGTGCGTCGATTATCATCAAATTCTCATCTTTTTCTCTTCACGCATTATTGTTTGATTCTAGAGTAGTTTGAATACGTGGACGGTTATTCGCTGTATAAAGTTACGTAATATCGTATGACGCACTAAAAGTGTAGATGTTTATTGTTAATACTTTGTACAGCCTAAAATCTTCCGCAGTCTCAGAAATAAATATATTTAACAATCACATTCTATATTTGTATTTTTTAATAAATTCAAAAAGCCAGGATTATTATTCTGATTATCTAGGCTATGTATATGGACTAATTTTCCCTGCACATTTTTCTCCAATAAGTTATCAATACATTTTTTACTTGCTTTTAATATTAAATGCATTATCTTTCTATTGTATTTGTTTTAACAAATGAAATACATGGTGGGCGGAGTATTTACTGTCTACAAAAACGAATTCCTTTGTTTGGTGACATCAATTTTGACGTCTTATCTGGAATAAATCCTTCCTTTCTTTCCCCATCCATTAACTGTCAATTACGTATCAATTTGAGAACAAACATTCGAGTGATGCATGTTACTTTGAACTTTGATTTCTTGATGAATTCATTTAAAGAAGTTATAATGAGTTCTGAGATTAAATACTAATTAGTGACTGAAGTAATTAGCTTTGGATGATGTGGAAAAATTGGAATGTAGTCTCTTATCAATGATCCGTATTGATTTGTATTGTTGGAAATGCCCATTTATAGATCCATTTGAGAATATCCTCAATAACTTGAGAAATCTTATTCATTCAGACAGGCAGTTGATCCACCATAAAATGGGTCATGATTTGAATACAGTATAGAAGAAATACAGACACAAAAATAACAAATCCAAGATTCAAAATGATAACATATTCTATTTAAAATGTTCAACCTTGTGTAAATACTAGTTTGACAATAATAAGTTATTGTTCTTTGATATTTTTTTGAATTAAAAATAATTAAGTTTTGGCCACAGAAAATCAGAGTTTTCAAAGCTGTTGAATAAACCTCATAGAGTTGATAATTTTCTAAAATGAAACACTTCAAAAAATAAATAAAAGTTACTAAAACGTGGTATGGTCACATGTGTGTAACAAGGAAGTAAACATGTCAATAAAACAAAATACTGCATTAACCTAGTTAAATCGTAAGGTCGTTTTCCAACAGTTGGTAGCTGGTGCTAGGGCGTATGCTGAAACCTGTTGTAATAATAGCCTCTGGGAGTAGCCTCGTGTGCGTTGGAACAGAGGACAGTATTTAATTTATTACTTGTTTATGTAAACTACTCGAGGAAAACGTGGGATGTGTCTTGGACTTGGATGAGCGTGTGTTGGGTTTGTATGAGCAGGTCTTGGGCTTGGATGAGCAGGTCTTGGACTTGGATGAGCAGGTTGTGAGCCGAGATGAGCGGGGGCGCTGAAAAGCGAATACTGATAGCTGATACTACCAAGAGTGAACGTGGGCTCAGTAATATACTTGACAATATACTGTATAAGAGCTACTGTTTCGGGGAATTGGTTAGAGCACAGAGTAGCTATGGTTTGGGTTTTTTAGGTCAGTTTACGATCGTTCCTTCGAATAGGCACATCCTCTTCAAGTAAACACGCCAAGCCTACATTCACTCTTGGATGTATCTTTATTCCAGTATTCGCTCTTACAGGTGCCCCAGATGAGCGCGTCTGAGACTTGAGATGAGCGTTTGTTAGGTTTGTATCTGCGGGTCATGGGCTTGGATGAGCTTGTCTTGTGGAGTTGGATGAGCGTGATGAGTGCTTGTGCTGGGCTTTGATGAGCGTGTCTTGGACTTGGGTGAGCGAGAGAAATGTGAAAATGTAGTAGGCCTATTATTATTTAAGTAAAATAATGAAGCATAATTGTATCCACGAAACAAGAAATTCGTCTACCACAACAACAATAACAAACACAAATAGCACCCTCACACCTATGTATAGCCGTCGTATTTTGAAGGTCGATGATTTTTTAGAGCAAGATTTACGATTGGATGCACAACTACGTCTTTCAAAAGCGGCACATGTTCGATTGAGTAGGGAGTTTAGAGAGAGTCACCGATATTTCTACAACTATTCAGTTGGTGGTCGACATTTTTCTTTCGGGGATATAGGTTTAATACAAAATTAAATGAGTAGATTCTAGGTAAAAGTCGAGTCGGGGTACTGAAACAGTTGTTAAAATGATGATTCTTCATCGAATCATTGTAAACATCCTGAGAACTGCCCATCCAGGATAGAGACAATGAAAACAAATATATAATTATAAAATAAAATGATGTGGTTCCTTAATTTCCTATCCTACATATTGCCCATCCGGGAATATATAATTCCGGAAGGCATCCTGAATATTGATATCAATATATACATAATTTAATATAAAATATAATTATAACGATTTCGATTTATAACTGTCCATCCGGGAAAGATCCGATCTAACACTTTGTACGGTAACCAATTTTCACATTAAAATGATTACAATTATTACACATTATAATTTCTAATTGCAATGTTAAAAACCTGTTATTGCACAAATGTTGATATTGCAAGGTCTTGCCAGTTACTCATTTATTTCATTACAAGTTCATTTTGAAATTCCTCTTCAATTCTGAACAAAAAATGTGAAATGTCCAAGATGTTAACACTTTTTAATTTGTTTATATTCGGCTTAATGATGCACTATAATGATAACTAAGATATCGTAAGATAGCGTCAGACGAATGATTTTTTAAATTGGGTTTAACGACGCACTCTAATGATGACTAAGATCTAGTCTTCACTTCGCTCATCCAATTATTGTTTATTATTTTTTATCATTATTTAACTCTTGCAATTGCACATGAATGCGCGGTGGCAAGTTCCCTAACTACCCCTATCCCACCATCTCCCTAACCCTCTGACGGAATAACTTTAACCTAATTTCATCCCCTTCAAAAACACTTCTACTGAGCCCATTCCAGTCCCTACTTGTCCTATTCAAGAAAGAGAATTTACCGACATCTAATCTAGCCCCCTGTATGACTACCACTCTAACATGACCACCTCCATACCCTGACTCATTCCTTTCAATCAACTTATGCAGCTCGTTATCATCATTATATTGTAGGTCTATATTGTATCCACGCAAAAAGAAGTTCGTCTACCCACCAAATAATTTTAAGACTTCTGGTTAATACTCAATGTCCCTGTAACTTCAAAACTTGTCCTTTTTTTAAAGATGCAGTTGCGTTTCTTAGAGTGAATCTCGCCCCGGAAAATCATAAACTTGAAAAAAAAAAATACCACAGTTATGTATGTAGGCCTACAATGGATATATTCGCGTTTATTATGTTGGCAGAAAACTTCTTCTTTCGTGGATACAAGTATGTCAAGATTTGACGTGAATGAAAATAAAGATACAAAAAGTGTATCCCCACCAACAACAACAACAACATCACTGAAATGAACTCGCCAACAGAAATATGATGCTCCGTCACCATGAAATAGACTGTCACTTTGAAGTCGGCTTACTCGACTCAATTACAACTATGGCTCTATATATTTCACGACATTAAGAGTCCACGGGAGTCGATTTAGCGAAATATCAGTTTTTTGGTGATAACTTTTGAACGGTATGAGATATCAAAATTCTAATAAGCGAGAAACACATATAATTATAATAGCTTCAAGATGATGTAAGATATAACTATTCAAGCCATGTCGCGTGACTGTCAAGAGTATACAGCTAAAAAAACACATTTTTTAGCTGTCGACTCTTGACAGTTATGCGACATGACTTGAATACTTATGTTTTATATCATCTTGAAGCTATTATAATTATCTGTGTTTCTCGCTTATTAGAATTTTGATATCTCATACCGTTCGAAAGTTATCATCAAAAAACTGATATTTCGCTAAATCGACTCCCGTGGACTCTTAACTTCTAGTACGTATTTCTATGTTTTTCCAAGATTTCCCTCAGCGAAAAAGTCGGACATGTCCACACTCGAGTGATGCGCATGATGATATCGCCGCCTACGAATCATATAATAGTATGTATAAAGCTCTTCGGTCCTCAATTCGGTCCTCACTATTCCTCACATACAACGTTTCATCAGTTCATCTTTATGTCTCTATATGGATGCGGCTTGGCAATACAATGAATTACAATCTAAATTTTGAATATATTTTCAACTATGTGACGAAGTATACTGTCATTTTTGGTTGGTAATTAAAAATTGTATTCAAACTTGAATATTGTTATTCAACAGGTTTGAATAAATTATGGATCTTTGTTGGTTGTTTATTTGAAGTGCTATCAGAACAAATAATAGGTCAGCGGGGCTAAATTTATGTTATGTCGATTCACATTTTGAGTTTTCTCTTTATTTGACCTATATGCAATCTTCAAATTTCATGATTTTTCATTAACACACTGATAAAACATGCTGAAAGACATACCGATTACCGACACATGCAGCGCATGTGGTTAACGCGCTCGCTTCATGTGATCCGGTAGGTGAGGGGGGTTATCGGACCTGGTTCGATCCCCGCCACCGTCCTTCTTTACAGGGGTTTTTCGTGGTTTCCCTTTGCCCCTAGGCTAATTCTAGGATGGCTTCTACAATATAGGCCACGACCGCTTCCTCTCTATCCACTTTCTATCTTTCTATCCTTTCGATTCCTTTCTATCCTTTCCATTACTTAATAAATCTTCATCTCATCATCTCATCATCTCATTCATCATTCATCCGTCACCAATAGGTCTTAGTTATCATCACAGTACGTCGTTAAACCCAATACGAAAAAGTGGTGTCATCCAATTGAAAAACTGGTTTGATTCAAGCATTTCAAGGTGAAGATATTATGCATAGAATTATGCCAAAATTGATTTGGGCACCCATTCCGATTATTAAATGCGAAGAAGCATAATATATTGTGGAAAATGGTCGATTTTTCACCGAAGTTTTTTTTTTTTTTTTTTTTAATAACATCGAAACTTGATACAAAATCATTGTTCCCCAATTAAGGCTATGGATGAAAAGTAGGATCGTTTGAACAGGGCACCACAAGGGCGATCTTACCACTCCATATTAATTATTCAAAACAGATTAGCATCAACAACAGAACTGCACTGTCTGTGACCAAAATATTCCGCCGCAGTTAAAAACCGAAGTGTAGTCAAAATCTTCCAAGTGCTGTGTGACAGTATGCCATATTTTTTGATGGTATTCCAAGTATGACAGTACTTCTGATGCAAAATTATTATTCAAGAATAAACGTGTTATGTAGTTTAATTTGGGCTTCCTTTGAGAAGGATTATTTTCATTTTTCAGTCGAGTCTCTTGACCACACGATGGAAAGACTTTGAAGTGAAGGTACACACTTGCGGTCGCATAAAGTGGCCTGAAATAAATGCATGCACCTAATACGCACTAGAACTATAGTAGACCATGCATATACATACACGCACTCCATATTTAGTCTGTTGAAAAAAATAAACTGAAAAATATGAGCAGATTTTAATTAAATTCAAGTTTGAATGTGAAAGAATATTTCAAGATGACCGCAAGTGCACTCATTTTTTTATCATAAAAGACACATAATTTCGAAACCAATTGTTTTGAAAAATACACTCTCCCACATTCGTATATCAAAAGTAAAAATATTGAAAATTAACCAACAATAGTTTCATAAGAAATTTAGTTTCAAGTATTTTGTATTTGTATTTGTATTTAATTAACTCATTACGGGTTGTTCTTAAAACAGTTGGTAATGATTACTCTCATGAAATTAAAGGAAAACAAACAAACATAGGCCTACTTAAAAGAATTATATACATTGTTATTTTTTCTTAGCTCTCTTCTTGAATCACTGATCTTCGTTATATTTTTTATGTCTTCTTCCAATTCATTCCATTTCCGCGTCGTTCTTTGAATGTATTCATAAATCATTGAAAAGGTAATATAAAAACGGTCAATAAATGCTTGTCTGCATGACACTGGGTTTCAGTATATGATCCTATTTTTTTTCATATTGGGTTTCAACGACGCACTGCAATGATGACTGAGATCTATTGGCGTCGGATGAATGATTAATGAGATGATGGGATGATGAGATGAAGGTTTTATGGGTAATGGGAAGGATAATGGGAAGGAAGCGGTCGTGGCCTATATTGTGAAAACCATCCCGGAATTAGCCTAGACTACAGACAGAAACCACAAAAAAAACCTGTAAAGATGGACGGTGGCGGGGATCGAACCGGGTCCGATATGTCCCTTCACCTCCCGGGTCACATGAAGCAAGTGCGCTAACCACTCAGCTACGGTGCAGGTATGATCCTATTTTGATATCACATCATCATGTACCATTTATCGCCATTTCCCGACCTACGGCAACAAAGAACACACGCGAAAACATTCTTTATAAAAATAAAAATAACTGAAACATCTTACAATGCGTGAAAAGTTGCGCGTGATTTCAGTTTCCTCATCATTCATCACTGTCCTTTAAATAGATGTCGTCATTCGGAAAAATAAATGTCGATTTGTAAATAAAGGAGTTTCCAATTAATTATCGATAATATTGTTCCAAGGCTAATAAACTTGAATGAACAGAGTAATGGTCCATGGGAAAAACCTAAATGTGTTAATTCAATTAGAATAATCCTAATTTCCCACGTTGATTTGTATTTTTGAATATGCCACTGGAGAAATAAAAATATCGCCATGAGTTATTCCCACAATATACGTATTTAATTCAATTTGATTAATTTATTCCTCCAAATAGATTGATACATTTCTGACATGAATGAATTTGTATTTTTGAATATGCCACTGAGGAAATAAAAATATCGCCATGAGTTATTCCCACAATATACGTATTTAATTTAATTTGATTAATTTATTCCTCCAAATAGATTGATACGTTTCTGACATGGATGAATTTGTATTTTTGAATATGCCACTGAGGAAATAGAAATATCTCCATGAGTATCTCCACAATATACGTATCTGATTGAATTTAATTAATTTATTCCTCCAAATAGATCGATACGTTTCTGACATGGATGAATTTGTATTTTTGAATATGCCACTGAGGCATATGAGTATCTCCATGAGTATCCCCACAGTATACGTATTTAATTCAATTTTATTTATTTATTCTTCCAATTGGATCGATACATTTATGACATGGATGAAAATCTGAAAGTAGAAATAATGAGAATATATGACAGAGGTCATGAATATACCACATAAAATAATACCATTCGGGCAATGTACGTGTCATAGGGTAATGGAATATTGACCCTATATTAATATCAATATTATCTATATTATCAATATTATATCAACATTATATATATATCAATAGTGTATATAATATTAATTGTCAGTTGACAAAATGTAGTATATAGGCTATTGTAACTATTTATTGTTCACCACTAGTAGTTTGTGTTTGTTTAATTCGGTGTATTATTTTATACTCCTACAGACAAGCTTTTTGAAGGCTTTGTAGATCTTTTTAAGATCTACATCTATATTTCTATATTCTATATTCTATAGAAATATAGATATATAGATATAAATATAGAAATATATAAATCTAGAAATATAGAGATATATAGAAATCTATAGAAATATAGATATAATATAGATATATAGAATATATATTATATATTCTATATTTCTATATTCTATATTCTACATCTATATTTTCAAGATCTAGCTTTTTAAGAATGTTTAAATGTATTTTTTATTCTTTTCTTATGACAATAAAAAAATATAGAGAATTGGTTTTGCTGGGTTTGGGGAGAGAATTAGCAGGTGATAATGAAACTATGAGTGATATCATTTGGAGCTGTTAAGATTATGCAGTCTGTGCATCCTTGTCGTAATATAGATAATTTGAGATCATGAAGGTTTGTAATTTTTATCGTGGTACTTCACTTTTTCAATGAGAAACCATGAATGACAATGTCGAATAACATTTCATTTATAATCGTACGACTTATATTCTATACTAGAGTAGTAAACTGAGAACATAATATTATTCTGTACTAATAACCTCAAGGTTTGAAAATGTGAATATGTATATCAATAAATAAAATAATTATACTATAGATAAACACATATTGAATTGCCTATCAGAATAATAATTGCAAAACTATATAAAATGAATACGTTCTTATAAATGAAAAAGATTACATATTTTTCCATCGACATTGAAATCTTGGAAGTTATGTACAAGTTATGTGTAGGCCTACATTTAGTATCTTGTTCCAATGTCACAAGAAGCATGAGCCAGCAGCCTAAACAAGATTAAAGTAGTGCGTAAAATGCAGGCACCAACATTGTATTAAACTAGTAGCGAATATAAATACGGGAGTCGACCTTCATCAGTCAGCAATGCAGCATAAAATATAGAAACAATGCATTTTGCAATAAATTAATAATCCAAGATCAATCTAAACGTCAAATGAAATACATAATATCACATCTAATGATAATGATCATTACCATTATTACAAGCATTTATATTCGACACGTTATGCACGTTTATTATTATTATTTCTTCAATGGTATTCCTCAATTGATAGTTTGATACTAACTATAGAGCTATATAGTAAGCTTTCTATAGCATGATTTCTCACGATCTTTCTTTTTAAAATAACATATTACCATATCACATATTCACTTTCAATTCAGTTTTTTAATGAATAAACAATCATGGTTTACTCCAAAACAAAATGTTGACAATATTACATGAATACTGAGCTCCACAAATGATTCACCATATGCGAAACGTTCCGAGCGTCTCTCGTTTCTCACTTTTAGGAGAAGAAATATGCAATAATATGATAAATATTTCTTTCCAAGATACTTATTCGAAGATGTTTGATCATCTTCCTCCGAATTCTCTTATTTTCCTTCTTCTTGCTATAACCTAACGCTATAAATTCTATTCTATTCTATAAGTTATATATATATATATATATATATATATATATATATATATATATATATATATATATATATATATATATATATATATATATATATATATATACTATATATATATATATATATATATATATATATATATATATATATATATATATATATATATATATATACTATATATATATATATATATATATATATATATATATATATATATATATATATATATACATGCCTATATATATATATATATATATATATATATATATATATATATATATATATATATATATATATACATATATATATATATATATATATATATATATATATATATATATATATATATATATATATATATATATATATATATATATATAATCGAACCTCTTGAATACGATCCAATAGCGAGATATTTGGGATGTAATAGTCATGTCATAAGAGATACACCCCGGTCGCGACGTATCTGTTATGACGTGACTATTACATCATATATGTGTAAATATATATATATATATATATATATATATATATATATATATATATATAAACATATTATACATATATACATATATACTAGTTTTTGAATATATGTCTGACCAGATTCCTAATCAAATGAGCTGGTTAAACTTCGTGTTGTGAATTTGACATTTTCAGTCAGCGTATCTATGACAACAGAATGCTATAGCTCTAGATGACCGATTAATAAGTTAAGGCCTATTCTTGGTTGTGTTTGTTTTCACTCCTATGTTTAGTTGTGAGTGCGTGGTAATTCAATTGTTCTGTATTTCTCGCATTGCAGATTTTGCGTTGACCACACTAGTCTATACTATAACTTATTGAGCAATGCAATTAATATATACACGTGTGCCATTTACTTCACTTAGTTTCAAGAACCCGCTCGGTGGTTTCTCGTATCTATTAGCAGTAGCGGTCAGTAGTTTCGACCCGTTATATAGATGATGTTTGCAATAAATGTCACGGCTTATCAGTGTTAAATGTTAACGGGCGAAGGCCTCGAATATGTTATATTTGCACATCATGTTTAGTAATTGAGCACATCACATTCAGGAGAAATATATATAGTTTGAGCTTGAAATAAAACTGTTGTTCTTTTATATACGGATAAGTTATGGCTTGAAGTAGAGCCTTGCGGTAACTATTATTTTCGAAAAATTTCGGTTTAGTTCAAATGGTGTTTGAACTTTGGATTTTTCTACCATATCATCATCACACTTTATATGGTACTGACACTCGAATTCACTGAGTAAAAATCTGTTGAAAAAAGCTATTATTATTATTATTATTATTATTATTATTATTATTATTATTTTCGAGCTTAGTTATTGCGAATTGTTTTGCTAAAAGTTTTATAGACGAGGTAATAAATATTCGACATTCGTGTGATTTTATAACTTGTGATAATATATACACACCGAGAGAGCAGTTACAATCCATGCTTATGCCTAATATAACAACGGCGCATATAAAAAATATTATTGATAAACTTGACTTGAATAAGCATTCTGGAATTGACGAGATTAGGGCTAAGGACCTATATTTAATGATAAACGTAATTAGCCCGTTATTATCAAAGTTATTTAATTTATCTTTCAAAAGTGGTGTTGTTCCATCGAAATTAAAGATCTCTGTCGTCCGACCAATTTATAAAACGAGTGATCACATGATATATTCAAATTATAGGCCTATTTCTTTGCTCCCTGTCATTGATAAAATCATGGAACGCTGTGTATCTAATGTTTTAACAGAATATCTAAATAACCATGATCTAATAAACAAAATGCAGTTCGGTTTTCAAAAAGGGAAAGGAACAAATGATCTTCTTGCATTATTTTCTAACTTTGTAAATTCTAAATTGAATGATAATTTTCATGTACTAGCACTTTTCATCGATTTCTCGAAAGCCTTCGATACGATAAATCACACTAAATTGATTCACCTATTGGAAAAAATTGGAATAAGGGGACCTATGCTGAATTGGTTTTCCAGCTATTTGAATGAAAGAAATATCTTAGTAAAAGTTAACGAAAAGTTTAGTGACTCTAAAGAATGTAAGTCTGGAGTACCGCAAGGGTCAATTCTTGGACCAACTTTATATTTAATTTATGTGAACGAAATGTTCGAATGTATTAAGAAATCTAAAATATTTATGTATGCAGATGACACCTTGATTATATCTGTTCACAAACAATTGGATGTCGCAGTTTTTAATTTACAAAATGATTTCACTAATGTATTAAAATTCACTCATGACCGTAACTTAATAATAAACGCTGACAAAACAAAGGTTATGCACATTTGTACACCCTTGAACCAAGCTAGATATAATAATTTCAACCTAATTTATCATTCAAGTGAATGTCTACATACACTAAAATGTGGAACCCCCAATATTGACTGTGATTGTAGAGTTTATATTAATATTGTTGACACACATGTATATTTAGGCTTAACCATAGATAATTTATTCAGCTGGAGACCACATATAGATTCAATTTGTAATAGACTTCGATCTTGTGCATTTCGCATTTATAACCTAAAATTCATTTTGCCTTTCAAATTACTGAAGTCTGTTTACGAGGCCTTAGGAACATCTTTGATGTTGTATGGGCTTCTGGCATGGGGTAATGCTTCCCAATATCACTTGGATAAGATTATGCAATTACAAGATAGGATAGTAAAATCAATGATACCTCACCACATAAAACTTGAACTAAATTCTAATATCAATCAATTATATCAACATTGCAATATACTTCCCTTAACATATTTACATAAATACCGATTAATTTTATTGCACTATTACAAACTACAATACAAAATCTTGAACATACATTCCATTCACACTAGATTAGCTAACAGAGAAACGTATCAGGTTCCGTCATGGATAAATAAATTCGGCAAAAGGCGATTAGAATATGTTATTCCAGTTACTTTCAATCTGCTGCCAGAAAGTTTGAGAAAAATAGAGAAATATGTTAACATTAAACGAGAGGTGAAGAACTGGTTACTAAGCACCATAAAATAATTCAATGACGGAACATAAAATTTATAAAATTAATAAATAAATAAAACAAATTATCAAATCAGGACCTTAATTATTATGCTGAAGATGTATTATGTGTATTTTGTTTCGAAGGTTATTATTCATTGTTGTTATTGTGGTGTATTTATCATTAATTTTCATTGTAGCTTGTTTACTTGAATTGTATTTGTGTTGTATTGTGTTTATTTTTATTGTATTTTATTTTGTTCACTTGTATTTTTTCCAATTTATGTGAGTAGAACGTGTTTTTGTAGATAATTGCTAGTATTATCGAAGATGCTATATATACTAGTATATGCTATTATTACTCATTCCACAGGTAAACCCTCAATGGGTTTTGTGGACACTCTAAGACTGAAACATGCGTTGTAAAAATGTTCATTTATTAGATAAAAATAAAAAAAAAAAAAAAATTATTATTCTATTATTCTCTGTTATTTTTGATCCGCAGATAAGCATTCCCAGGATGTGTGTCTTTGTTCTCATTTTTGAAGGTATTCTGCTAAATGGTGTCATCTCAAAACCTTTATGAATGAAATCAATTCAATTGAATATATTGTCATACGATATTTGTAAAAATGAGTATAATTTGTTCATGTGTGAATGAAAGAAAAAAATATGAAAAAATATGATAATTAATAATTGATTAATATTTATTCTTCTCATAATTGGTCATTAATTATCGGTTATGACATTTCCACAGTTTGAATTTTAGTATAATCAATTATATAGTTATTTTATAATCTTATTTTTTCCTCCCAAGTTATTCAAAGTATTTCCAAAATAACTTCATATTCATGAAAAAATTACGAATCAATCTGTTGGCAGATTTTATTTTGATGAACTGGATGTAAGAATATCAAAATATATGACAGGCTTACCGGGTTAAATTTTCAGATATCAATTCAACGTGCAACCTTAAAATTCCATGCGTTTTCATTATTTAACAGACAACATAGATATACTTTTTTTTTAATAACATCGAAACTTAATTGATACAAAATCATTGGTCCCCAATAAAGGCTAAGGATGGAAGATAGGATCGTTTGGACAGTGTTTCGGATGCAATAATACCACCCTGAAACATATAATTGTTCAGTGAAGCTTACTACGCCAATTTATAATTATTTTCAAAATTACTTTTTGACTTGGCTGACCAAACGATGGAAGACATTCTTTCTATTCATGGTGAGGAAAACTAAACTTCAATCTTGTTTTTGACCTTTATATTCTCCTCCTTCGATTTCTCTCTCTGCCTTTTTGTCCAAATCTTACCCTTTCTTCTATTCATTGTCTATATCATATATTGCCATA
Organism: Brachyptera risi; assembly: GCA_964007535.1. Lineage (NCBI taxonomy): Eukaryota > Metazoa > Arthropoda > Insecta > Plecoptera > Taeniopterygidae > Brachyptera > Brachyptera risi. The sequence goes on from OZ023333.1 coordinate 27,600,716, forward strand.
ATTTTGCTTGTTCAATAGCATTCAGTTATATTTCATTTTGAAAATCTTTATTCATGCCATCATCCAATAAATACAATTAAATAATCAAAATCGAATATATAAAAGTGGATAGTGGATATGAATGAATTTTTATGAATTCATTTTAATTTAGTAATCAATAATTGAGAAATCGGTTTATTATTACCGTTGGGCAGGAAATTTTCAGAAAATGTGTAGGCCTATATGAACTCAATAAAATGTGACATTGTATAATAATGATGACTTCATCTTCCGTTTTATTTATTTTTTGAAAATGGAAAATACAGTACTTATCGTTCATAAGTAATAAGTTATCTCGATATATCACTAAACTTATTTATAAGCAACACTTATAAACAAAGAGATTCGATTACCTTGAGACAGAAAAAAATAGAAAAAAGTTCCGTATCTTTTATCTTTCTCAATTCCATTTATATTTTATACATGTGAAAATATAAATTAATTGTAATATAACTAAAACCATCAAAGCTGATTGGCAGTCCAAACTGCAGTCAACGTCATTGAAATTAAAATCTAGGATTCTAGGCCGTATACTATCGATGATCAGGTCAAAGGTCAGGGCAGCTTAAAGATCACTTGAAATGCATTGCGTTGCACTTATGCTGCAGTCGTTTGCATTGATCTGTTTCTATCATTGTTGATTGGTTTGTGGGAGAAACCCAAAACATGGCATACACGATCAACATTACCTGTCAACATGTTGATGTCAACATATTGATGAGATAGATAATAGAGCATGCTCAATTCTCGGCAATATGTTGACGGCAGCCATCAACATATTGCCGTCGTGTATGGGCAAGATCAGAAATACGGGTTATCTACTAGCTGTCAATACGTTGATTCAACATGTTGACGGGTGAATGTTGATCGTGTATGGCGTGTTTAAGAGGCTCACTGATATAGGAACTGTTGAAAAATGTAGACTGACAAAGTGCAAGGATTTACTCAATTCTTGAATAGGAAAATGGGTCGCCCCCCGTGGTTTATTAAGCTAAGGTACTGCATTAGTAGCAGTGGTATCGATTCGAAGATATGGGATTACGATGATTTGGTCAAACGTAGTGTCGATGAGATGGGATTCCGAAGATATGGAGTATTCAAGATTTTGTATGTGGAAGATATGTGCAATATAGATCAACAGGCGCAATATACTACAACCAATCATTTTGAAAAACGATAGTGACACGCCCATTGTGTATCTGCCATTTTATTCATATAGACCTCGCACACCCTAATCATAGTGGCGGACAATTTTTCAAGGAGAAATTTGCCAGGCTTCTTTCAAACTTGTTTTGGAGAAAATAAGTATTCAATGATTATATTCAATCTCATCTAATAGCTAGAAATAGTTGTCATTCTTTATTCAGTATCTACCATCTTGCTCACATTGATTCACGGCTTCGTAGACTTGACAGTTGCAACTAAGGTGTAGAGTTTTCGAATATATTTCATACAAATATCTCGCTCATTCCACACCGCATATATACTATATTTACCTGGTTTGTAATTGGTATTAAATTGTTGCCTCACGTCAAAATATGTTATACAAGTTTCAGTTGTTTTACTGCTTATTAGGGTTAGGAGAGTCAAGTTTCTGTCAATGAAATTTGTGAAAGGAATGAGTCCAACACTCCACTATAACTCATGTACAAGTTGCTCAAGAAGTTCAAGGGAAAAAAAGTTGTTCAAGTTCGAGTTGTTCAAGAAGAAATGTTTGGTCAGTTGGTTTATAGCTTATAATACAGAATGTTTTTTAGGACACTTTGCTTTTAGGAGAGTCGGGGATTCAGGTCAGTCGATTTTCAGGACAGTTTGTACCTTCTCCTTTCACCTTTTGCGAAAATAGTATCTATTTCTAATAACCCGACTTCTATCTAGGCAACGAAGGGAAACGGAGAAAAACCCAAGTGAATTGATGCAAGCGGCGGCGGTGATTGAACCGAGGTCAGATCTACGCTCACCTCTCGGTCACATGGAGGAAGCGAGTTTCCATTGAGCTATCAGTGGTGGTTGCCTTTTCTTGTGACCGTATGTTTTTTATGGTCTGACGATTTGTTTCGATCGAAATAAGCTATTGATTGTCCAAATACTGAATAAATGTAATGAATGAATAAAATAAATGAATAATGATTTAGTTGAATGAATATATATTCGAACGAAATCACGTCCAGAAATGAATGTTTTGTGTTTACTTTTTTAACATGTATTTTGTACACATGGACAGATGAAGCTGAAAACAAGTCGATTTCTATTTAGTATACTTGTATCCATGTAAGACGGGAATCGCCTAGAAATTGAATATTTATTAAGATTTGGGTTATTATGAAGATAATCTCACTACACGATTTTAAGAGATGTTATTTTGTTTCTCATCATAAGCCTCATCCAGAAAATTCAAAATACCATGAACATATAACAAAAGAATTCATTTTTTTCATCAATTTTCCATTTTTCGCCAAGTAGATTAACAATATAAAATGCAACATTCAAAAGTGAATCAAATGGACAGTCAATGATAGAATAAAAGGCTATGAAATACACACAGTATTGAAAATACCAACAGAATGCAAACATAAAACATATTAATGAAAGGAGATATTTATATTTTTAATTTTGACGGCCATCATATTTCGTGGATACAGGTAAGGCAATATGTTTTGAATATGCATACTTTCTCAATGTGGGCGGAATTGTAGACTTATAGATGATATATTTTGTCTTGCATGTCCGCCAAGTCTGATAACTGTAAAGGTTGTAAAGGTCATTGCAACCATAGACGAATATCAATCTAATTATATACACTCATCGTCATTGGAACTGGCCGTGATTCGAGACATTATCAACAGATGAATGGGATTATAAAATTATTTCTATACAAAATAGAATCTTCTTTTTACAATTCAACGTACCAGTAATGTACCATGTATGACTCATGAACCTTCTGAACGATTTTTTCTAGGATGACTGAAAACTTTGAATCAATTAAAATATATCTGTATATATATATATATATATATATATATATATATATATATATATATATATATATATATATATATATATATATATATCTGTATATATATATATATGAATATGAATATATATATATATATATATATATATATATATATATATATATATATATATATATAAATATATATATATATATATATATATATAATATATATATGTATATATATATATATATATATATATATATATATATATATATATATATATATGCAATACGACTCATATTAGTTAACCTTAGCATCTTCTTCAGTTCGAATGGACCTCAGTTAGTCACGTGTGATATCGCACACTTATCATGCGGGCAGTCGATGTTTCAGATTAGTCTTGCAGTTAATCGAGGCCACAGAAATGTTCCTCTACCAATTAAAACGCGTTGGTTTAATTTGAAAAAATGAGCCTATCGAATAGATAACTCACGCACGAGTTGTCTACTACTTTATACTCACCTTATTTGTTAGATGAGCGTAGCGAAGATTCCATTTCACATACTGAAAAAAATGGGCTTCGTTTTTTTTTTTTTTTTTTTGTAACTTTATACAGGTCAGGAAAAAATACCTATCAACTTGAACATTTTTCCACATATTTTTGTCATACCATAATAGGCTGGGATTGTTTTTCAGAAAAATTGGTCACAAGGTTTTTCCGGATAAAAATCGTAGTTTGAAAAATCCTTATAGGAATAACCCGGAGGAAAAATACTTGAAAAACAAGAATTCTTCCAAAGCTCTCAAATTTTTACCTAATATGAACAATACTAGTATTCACCTTTTCAGAGATTTTTCCAACAATCGAATGAGAAATAACAAATAAAACGGAATAAAAGTGTACATTTTATTGAATATTTGGATCAATTGGGTTTGCAAAGTGTATATGCGACACTAAAATCAACAAAATATCAACAAGTTGCAGGTGAGGTTTTTGAACGTTTGAAGTAATCCAAGGTCCGTAAATGTGGATTGAGCTGACAGAATATTTTTCATTCTAGATTTCCATACTTCTAAGCTCATCTCACAACGCGCATCCCGCGTTTTCCCAAAGATAATAATAATGTTGAATAATAATGATAATATTGATAGTAATAATAATAATAATGATAATAAATGGTAATATATTTTTTTCGGGACGTTTTATTCACAAATTGGTGAATCATTTTATTGCTAACGTAGACCCACGAAGTCCATACATTTTGACTTGCCTGTATCTGGGTACTACAAATAAAAATAGAAAGCATCATGATGAATAATGTTATCATCTTCTTCTGTGGTAATCAAAGTTCCCTTTTGAATACTTATTTTCATCAATATCGCAAACCAAACAGAAAGTCACTTTTCCTCAATAAAGGTCAAGGTGGGATCACGTGAACTGGGCACTACAAAAGTAACAATAAAATAATTAATTTTGATGTAACTCATATTTCAAAATGTGAATAATAAACAAATGGGCGCAACAAAAACAACAACAACAACGACAACAACAACAACAACAACATAATATAATATACTATTCCGTATTCCGAATCAATTATGAGCACTTTAGCAATTGGGACCCCGATGTTCGTGATTGAATTGAAATATATTATGTAACTGATAAATTATCAACTAGAAAACGCGTTATATGTTTCCGCCCGGATGGATGAGCTAGAACATATCAACATATCTTTGGTTGGTTATGTATATCCACCTTGAGATCCAAACAATTACGACACTGCCCTCGTACAGAGCACCACAAGGGCGATGTCAACGGTCTGGAGGGTGGATATATGTTATCTGCGCAATGCCGATGATCACGTGGTGGACTACAGGGCACCACAAGGGCGATGTCATCGGTCAGGAGGGCCAAAATATGTTCTATGCGCAATGTCCATGAACACGTGGTGGAGTACAGGGCACCACAAGGGCGATGTCAACGGTCTGGAGAGTGGATATATGTTCTCTGCGCAATGCCGATGATCACGTGGTGGAGTACAGGGCACAACAAGGAAGATGTCATCAGTCTGGAGGGTGGAAATATGTTCTCTGCGCAATGCCGATGATCACGTGGTGGAGTAAAGGGCACCATAAGGGCGATGTCATCGGTCTGGAGGGTCGGAATATGTTCTCTGCGCAGAGCCGAAGATCACGTGTTGGAGTACAGGGCACCACGAGGGCGATATCATCTGTTTGGAGGGTCGAAAAAGGCTCTCTGCACGATGCCGATGATCACGTGGTGGAGTGAAGGGCACCACAAGGGCGATGTCATCGGTCTGGAGGGTGGAAATATGTTCTCTGCGCAATGTCGATGATCACGGGGTGGAGTACAGGGCGACACAAGGGCGATGTCATCGGTGTGGAGTGTCAAAATATACTCTCTGCGCAATGTCGATGATCACGTGGTGGAGTACAGGGCACCACAAGGGCGATGTCATCGGTCTGGAGGAAAGAAATATGTTCTCTGCGTTATGCCGATGATCACGTGGTGGAGTACAGGGCACCACAAGGGCGTTGTCATCGGTCTGGAGGGTCGAAATATGTTCTCTGCGCAATGTCGATAGTCACGTGGTGGAGTACAGGGCGCCACAAGGGCGATGTCATCGGTCTGGAAGGTCGAATTATGTTCACCGCGCAATTTCGATAATCATATGGTGAAGTACAGGGCACCACAAGTGCGATGTCATCGGTCTGGAGGGTCTAAATATATTTTCTCGGCGCAATGTCTATAGTCACGTGGTGGAGTACAGGGCACCACAAGGGCGATGTCATCGGTCTGGAGGGTAGATATATGTTCTCTGTGCAATGCCAATGATCACGTGGTGGAGTACAGGGCACCACATGCTCCTGTTTCATTCATTACTCATTGTAATTATTGATTTGATAGTGAAATGGTATTGTTTCAAATTTCAATCGTTCTTGATCCATTGGTGACACAATTGTTGCTTGGATTCAAGCTTTGAGTGATGTTAAACATTACATTATATATTTTGTTACATCAAAACGGCTGATCCGATC
>OZ023333.1:28226771-28614271 GCA_964007535.1 Brachyptera risi
AATTGAGAAAAAGGATTGTACCAGCAGCGCTTGGTTCTTTTATTACTTTCGAGGCGGTTTTGACCGGTTTTGTCACCAAATTTTAAATAATTATCTACAAACCATTTTAAATTAAAGACAACATTTTCACCAGGCGCCGTTGTGGCCATACTCCTTCCGTTCTTCGCCGCAGACCAACGACTTCCGGAGTCCTGAATACATTTATAAGTATGAACCGTTTTTGTGATACAACCGGATATGACCAACATCGGTGTTGAGAGGAAACTAAACAGACGAATGCAATTGACGACTAGTAATTGACCCGCCCACAAACGTCACAAAACAAAACATCCAATCAAATGGGCTGTTTGTTATGTGGGAAAATTGACATAGCCTATCAGAGTATCTCTAAATGCCCACAGGAAGTATAGATCTAGGTGGCCTGCCGATAAGCCACGCCTATCTGCACTAGTGGTCAATTCAAACTGAATGAAACATACAAATAATGTTAGAGAAGAGATTCATCAACTTATTCCGTATCGCTCCCATGAACAAATTAGGCAATTATTTATACACCGAAAAACTTATTTCTCTGGCATAATCACGTAAGACTAATAAGTGGGGAGTTAATTACCACGATAAACCGACTAGACCGAGATCAAGTACAAGATAATTTATTAATTAACAAATTAGTTTTAATCATAGTGTGTTGATATAGTACCCGTGGAATATTAGAAAACAAAAACTCCCAAGAATATGATTTATACTAATCAAATGAGAGAAAAAAAAAATTGAGATAATTAACAGCGCCTTGAAAGGAAGAGTTTGAAAATGGAAGTATAACTAGTGTAAGAGAAGATGTGACATTATGGTAGGTAGACTACTTGAGGAAACCTTCATATATTTTTTTCGTTCATTCTCCACGAGTCAATCGAAAAAAAATGTGTCATACACTTGACATCAATCATCTTCATCTATCTTAGTACTGTATAGTTTTGGACCAAAATTGACAAGATCATTTTTGTGAAAAACCATTATGAAATTTTAAAACCCATACCCTAATCTTGACTCAATCTAATCTCAATCGGGCGCAAAATAATCTTTACTAAATTCGTTGACGCGCAGAAAAGCCCCTGATACGAGTGGCCGAGTGGTTATAGCATACTGAGCCGTCATTCAGGAGACCGAAGTTCGATTCCCGCCATGGTTGACCATCCGCACAGGGTTTTTTCGTAGTTCCTTCTGTCGTTCAGGTCAATCCTGGGTGCCCACTATCCAAAAACACACCTAATAAAATATCCTCTCATCTCATATATCATTCACCGATGCCAATAGATTGTGGTCATCAGTACAGTTTGTCTTTGAAACCAATATAAATAAATAACAAATGAAAAAAACATTATAATTTATTTTCCACATTATGAGTAATAATGCGAATAGCCCAAAGATTATCAATAAAAATAAAATAGAAAAAAATGTGGAAAAGTTTCTTCGTAGAATTTGAATATATATCTACACAACACAGCACCTATTCAGATGGCAATGAATCGTAAAGTTTGGGTGATCATAAGCTCGGTGACCATGGTATCCATCATAAAACAACCAATAGTCACGTCAGTAAACCTACAAAAACTATTTCTCACAATTAGATATCAAGAACGCGTATTTGTGCACTCCGACTCCCAATAACAAAGGCTGTCAGTAACTAGTTTGGGTAGTTTCAAAATCAAGGTGTGTAGATATCGAGTCGGGTCCATTTACATTTCACACACATATCTCGCTCATCTCACAACGCATGTCCAAAGTTTGCATATATAATCAACTGTCGACGGTTTGACATATCCGATCGTCAGTTCCCATAGAGAGCAAAGACTGTCGATCGGACCCTCCAACACTACGACACGTTTTTCTGCGGTTTATTACTTATTATTGGTTCCATTCATGACCATGAATCACATAGATTAACCGATCGACCGTCTTTCCTATCATCTACCATACCTCACGGGAGTTTCGACCCGTCAACACAAGACGGTCGCCGGATGACGGTTGATATATCGTTTTCTCATGGATTATCCGTGTGATGTTGAGAGTTACGTTTTTGTTCTCTTTCCTCCCATATTTCTTCCAATAATACCGTCTCTCTCTCTCTATGATGAAGTGTCTGTGCTGTGGTTGGTGGAATTCAGAAGGCTTTGCTTTGAAAAGCTTTTCGTTATGGATTTGTCAATGAAAAGAGATGATAGAAAATGCACTGACTTTCTTTATATAAGAACTTGGGGATGTGTAATGTATAAAAAGACGAAACTACAAAGCATTTTGCTCTTGAATGCTTGTGGGTTATGCAGTACAGTTCTCAAGAGTTGGTGGCTTATATATGAACATGGCAGCATGACTATAAAAATGAATGTTGTCATTATATTCACAACAAAAATCGAACATAAAATGTGGATATACTGAATCTCCATATAAGTTTATATAGTTGGTTGAATCTTCAACCAAATGTTATTACCGTATATACTAATGTCCACGAAAGAAGAGGGTCGTCTACCAAGAGTGAAGGTGGGCTTGGCGTGTAATGATACCGTATATAGAAGCTACTATTTCGGGGAATTGGTTAGAGCACAGAGAAGCTGTGGTTAGGGTTCTCGGGTCAGTTTTGGTCATTTTCTCGAATAGATATATCCTATTTCTAAGTAAACATACCAAGCCCACGTTCACTCTTGGAAGTATCTCTATTTCAGTATTCGCTCTTCAGGCGCCCAGTAATGTAGCCTAAGTATACGTAATTATATACCATGAGCATTTTTAACTCTCTTGAAAGATGCAGTTTCGTTTCTTCGCATGATACTCGTCAATTGGAGAATCATAATACCCGAAAAATATTATACAAATAGCCTACATACCAGTATATATATATATATATATATATATATATATATATATATATATATATATATATATATATATATATATATATATATTTATATATATATATATATATATATATATATATATATATATATATATATATATATATATATATATATATAGGCCTATATATATATTTTTTTTCTTATCACCATCAGAAACGTGATGAAGCGATTGTTTCCGAATGAAGGCAAAGGATGAAAGTGCAGGATCGTTTGAACGGGGCACCACAAGGGCGATCTTACCACCCAAAATTTGTGAATTTACGTTACACAAATATAACGATGATATTTATGATTGTCATTTTGGTAGACAGCCTATACTCTTTTCGTGAATACAAGTATAGTTGTGTGGTGATTCTTTCACAACAATGAATCTCTAACATATTGGTAATCATGACAACGGATTTGTATTTCTTCATTGTTGGTTTAAATTCATGCCACCAAATTGGTAATCGAATAGCTTTATATTTTCGGAATATTTGTTCGATAAAAACATTCATGTTTTAGAGCATGGACATAAAAGTTCAACAAAGCATCAGTAGGCCCCCTACAGTACATCTGAGTCGTAAAGGGCATACAATAGATAATATGGACAACTGAAAGATGGTGTTTTGCCAATTTAAATGATATAAATTCAAATATAATGCACACATACGAAAATATAAATGAAGTAAATGGATATTTATATTTTGATAGGGCCCTCATAAATATTTTATCGAAATGTAAAGCCAAAGTAGTCCAAGATTTTATCTTTACGAGCGTATACAGAGGGCAAGCAAGTTTATAAATCAAATAAAGTATATCATAAAATGTTCGAATGTGATACGATCGAAACTTTTTACATTTTGAGTAATATATGAGAATAAAGTTGTATTTTAGTTGTCATGTGAAGTTTGTGCAGTCTTGCATTTGCTCTGTAATGGTGGTATTGTGCGGTTTTTATACTTCAAAGTATATGTACACTTGCTGTCACATAAAGTACTGGTCGATCTGGTTACATTTAAAATGCATCACAAAAAAAAATTAATGGACTTTTACGACTTTTATTATACGCACTAAAACTATCTAGCTGAGTATTTGTATGATTCCGTTATCATATCATTTCAATATTCTTTTTTTCTTCATTTTTTTCTTCAAACATCATAAGCTATATTTATTTACTTATTTCCGTTTTTTTTTCAAAGTTTTCATTATTATCATTTAATTTCGATTACCACCATTCTTACATTTAATTAACTTATATTTTGTTTCTCGACCTAATATATTTATATTGTTATTCTCTCTAAAATGTTATTATTGTTAATTTTATATTTTAATTAATTGATTTTTATTCTGTGTGCTTTTTTGCAATCTTACTGTAAGACAGAATCTTGAATAAAGATGTATGTATGTATGTATATATATATATATATATATATATATATATATATATATATATATATATATATATATATATATATATATATTTATATATATATATATATATATATATATATATATATATATATATATATATATATGTATATATATATGTATATATAAATAGACCATTCGAAATAGACTTATTTCGTGGATACAAGTATAACTCTTAGGCGTATTCTTATAATTAGTAAACACATATAGCGTAGGTAATCGTGTGATAGTTATACTTGACTACCAGTTAGAGCTATTTCCATATTAGTCTAATTCCAGTACTAATAAATTTAAATACATACTGATTATATTATCATCATAATATATTACATATATGTTATATTACATGGAACAAGATTATTTATAGCCATAGTTTATACAACTATATCAAGTGTTAGTGAGGATTAGATGTCACTTGCTAATTGTATTATCGCGAAGTTGGCACTCATACAATGACATATCGCCTTACAAGTGTACTGAAAGTCACACCTACCAACCTATACATGTACTTGTACAGCGTTAATTGCCTTGTTAAATGTAGGCAGGGGAATAACAAGTCATCATGTATTGTGTTACGCGCATAGGATTGGCGGTTCGAGACAGCTAATTGTTAAAGATAATGTGTGGGGGAGACGGTCGATCGGGAACATCAACACTGTCGTGGAAATCGTATGGGAGTCATGCATTTTCGAAGGTGAAACCAGACTACCCACATTATTAGTATCATGTGTATTAGGTTCGCATGATGCAACCGTTACTTCTATTTTTAGAGACAGTACATATGCTCATTCAATTATTTCTTTCTTATGACTTATTTCAATACTCGTACTTTTATAATCAAATGTACACATGAGTGTGATTGTGATTACAATTAATATGAAATAAAAATTAATTGAATTTAATTAATTCTATTTCAAATATATTATATATTGTATTCTGGATGAATTATTTTTATTCATAGGACTATACCAGTTTGTTGACTATGTTAGTGTTATTCAAAATAGTGGATGTCGGCAATGTAAAATATTCCCTCGATCCATATGGAATATAGTGAATTAATAATGTATTACCGGTACTATAAAAATGCAAAAATTTGAACAAAATGAAACTCTTTGATAATAATAATTCAACTTTAATAATTTGATATAATTTATTTAATTATTAAATCCAGATGAGAAATGGGAGATGGGATAGAGAAGAGCTGTGGAAGAGACTGAGAGATGGGAGGCATGGTCTGAAGTTGAGAGCGGTAAATGGTGGAAGGATAGAGAGAACTGAAGGGAGGTGGTGAGAAGAGTTTGATGGAAGTGGTGGAGGAGAAGGAGGAGGAAGAGCAGAATCAGGGAGGAAGAGGACTTGGATCTGGCAAACCCAAGTCGACATGTTTCACCCTAGTTATTATGCACTTACCCAACTTTGTTAGTAAAAATATTTGGAAATGAAAAAATAATAAGAAAAGTATTTTTAATATATTGATGATAAAATATGAATGTGTATCTTATAAAATGAATTCAAACTTTTAGAAATTACACGAAAAAATGAGATTATAGGTCTGTTCAACGTCTGTTCAAACTTTGAAATTATTAAATAATTCACCCAAAGATGTTCATTTGTAATAATTTTCAGTTTGAATATTTCTCTTTCGATGTGTAGTGTCTTTTTTTTTTAATAACATAGAAACTTAATACAAAATCATTGTTCCCCAATTAAGGCTAAGGATGAAAAGATAGGATCGTTTGGACGGGGCACCACAAGGGCGATCTTACCATCCCATTTTGATTATTTAAAACTAATGAACTTCAACATCAGGACTGCGCTGTCTGTAACCATAATTTTTCGCCGTAGATAAAAGTCTTTCAGGCCTATGTGTGAGTGGATGCACTTTTAAAATTAAAGTCGACTGTTCTAGATTTCTATTCGACAGAAAGAGTTTCAGGTACGCTGTTATTATAGTAACTCCTGAAAAGTTACAAAATAGAGGCGCATCTTTTCAACAATAACATTGTTGAAACATTACATTGTCAACAGGTTTTTCATCCGTCATATTGTATATAAAAGCGCATTCACCTTTCGTTTCGAATAACTTCATACAACATCCAATATTTGTAATAATGCCATTATAATTAACAAATATTGACATTCCATAATGGCATTGTCTTCCAATGCAAGCTCCTCACATTCGTATCATACAAGAAAAACAAAGGACAAAATCCGTTGCACTTTGTGTTGTAAATCTAAAGCCTTCAGCAATCTCATCAAGAAGGCTGTGTACGTGACGTAATCATATGCAAATCTATACAACAATGTGTGGGCATAGAAGACAAAAGACGACTCACATTTCACAGCCATGTAAAGCCGATCTCTAAACAGGATAAGCTGCATTCTGTCGTTTCGATCGGTAGTCTCTCCGATTCATTAGCAATGGCGGCAGGGGGTGTCGATTCTGAAGGATTTGATAGAGTGGAGAAAAATATACACCCTTAAATGGATATACGGATAACGTACGGTATAGCTAGGAAAAACATTATATTCAACGCGGTCAATATACAGATGAGGGAGATAGTAATTATTCGTAAATTGGTTCATTACTGAAAAATTCTTAACTTCTTTTTTTAGTATCTAATTTAATTTCGTATATGGGAGAAAATACGTTGTATCGGTTGTATCTTTTTAGTTCGAAGAGTCCTATTTATCGATTTTAAAAGAGGAAAATCTAATGAAGTGATTCAGAAAAACAAGAAAATTGACGGAATAAAAAGTGCAGCTGATACTATATATATTTTAGAGCAATATTTTCCCGGTGCAAATCCAGTTTGATTGGATTCGTCTCCACTTCAGATTAAGATATATATATATATATATATCTGGTGAGGGTTTTAGGGGTGAGTAGGGGGGGGGGGGGGGGAGCGCTTGGCGAGAGAAAATGTGTACAGCCTCATGGTAGCTTCATTTTACCCGTGTCTCTATGAAAGAGCTTCATAGTAAATATTTAGTTTAATAAAATATAGGTTTTCACTGAAGTGGAGTTTACAAAGGGTGAAAAGAAGCTATATAGTCCCACATATAGAAGGAAAGCGAGAGATTGAAAAGAAAGTTCGGGAAAGTTGCGTCAAACCACCGCGAGGTCTCTTCAGTGAATTCACAAATTATTCTCTTTTTCTTTTTCATTCGTTTTTCATTATGTTGCTATAGTATATATACTCCAATATTTATTAGAACGGAATCAGATCTAGAAATATATAAAGTTTCTGAAGAGTCCTTTTATATAATTCTATGACCCTTCAGGCTTTCATTCATATCCTATACTTTTGTACATAACTTATGTATACAGGAAAGGGAGGGGGGAGGGGTTATTGCAGACATCTTCACAGGAATAATAAGACGAGAAACTGGATCAAAAGCTCTCACAAAGTCATTGAATTATAAATAGATATACAAATGCAGTAATTATTTATATTTTGGTCTTAGAGCCTATACTGAATTGACGTCTGGAATTCTCCGCCCCATTGAGGTCACAATTTTTTTTCTTCAATAACATGGAAACTTGATACAAAATCAGGGTTCCCCAATTAGGGCTGTGGATGAAAGATAGGATCGTTTGGATGATCCATCCATCCAAATAAATATAACATCCAATCAACAGGGCTGTTAGAACTGAGGTGAAATTTAAATATCCAATCGGGGTATCTCCAAATCACCGCAAATAATATTGATCTAACTGGCCGACTGGTAAAGCCACGCCCATTTCGCCAGTCCTCAATAGCGTGCATAGATTATTGTAAAAATATTATACAAAGTAACATTCAAATTCAAGTTCGTTATTTTAATATTTAGAAAAACCTAATGATAATATTTACGGATATTTTAATTTTTAATGTGTGGGTCCTAGTATACCTAAAATCATGAAAAGCAGATATGGACAGTAATAAAATATCCATTTGTACGCTATCTGTTTTGATGCCAAAAAGACGAAGTAGTAATATTGCAGCACAAAATAAAATATTGACGTAATAATTTGGCTGGAACATATACCATGAACACTGTATCTAGCTCACTCATAGTTCGCGCATGCTATCTCACTTATCCCGTACCGCTGTCGCTTGAGTTCAGTTGTAACGCCTCCAAACTCATAGTCCTCGGTAGTATATAATCATTTTTATTGCATAACATAACATAGTACGTATTCACAGTGAAATCTTTACTCTGTTATTACAATATTTGTTTGTGTAAACACAGTCTTCAACAATGAGATCAGTCAAATCAGTCAAACATGTATTCAACGGAACCTAATTTTCCTAATTGCCTATCAGCTATCACATTGCTATCACATTACTACATTAATATCACATCACTACCACATTAATATTGCACACAACATTCATTAACACTACAGCAGGACACTCAATGTTCGGTCGCCAGTCTGTTCATAAGGATCTTCGCAGTCCAGACAGCTACACTGTAGCAGGCATTGTCTATCAGCCACTTGAACCTCCAAGGTGGGACCCCAAGCTTCTGGAACATCCTCGCAGCCTTTCCCAGCTCATCAGTGTGTAGCACCTCCCCGAAAGCTCCAACAACAATTACTCCCAACTCTACTGGGCATCGGTAGATTTGCCTCAGTTCACTCACAATGTTGGTGTCCCTGGGTGTTTTTTCATAATTGTCCCTGTTGACATCTGCCATGGAATTCACCTCGTATCTGGTTCTCTTTATCTTCTCCTGCACCCGCATGTTATTAAGATGAGCTACCGCAACCTCGATTACAAATACTTCATCGGGATTGGTCAGGATGATCAAGATGTCAGGCTTGTTATGTTTTACCAGATTGTTGGCCATTATGGGTACCCCGGCTCTTATCTTCACCGTCCTGTCTCCCCAACAATATGTCTCCACCATCGTAGCCCTAGTGAACTGGCACTTGTTCTTCAGATCTTCTGGAGCCGTTCGCTCAACAATAGCCTGCAGTATTTTTGCCACAACACTGTCATGCCGTGTGTTGTACTCCGGCGTAGGACATGCCACAGCTACATGATAGGCGGTGAGCTGCTTGTTGCAACCTTTCGGACACATTCGTCTTTCGGTTGGTATCGCCCCGAGCCCTTGCACTTGGTCCTCAGCCGCAGCGTGTAACATCGAGATTCGCCAGTCTTCCATATATATGGAATTGTATGCAGGAAACCTGACATTGCCTTTCTCTTGGTGCAGAACACGTCCATAGGCCATGTGCTCCCCCCACTGGTCAAGCCACCGTTGTTGTTGCTTTTCCCTCACCTTCTTCACCATTCCTCTCGCATACACACTGACACTCATCTCATCCGACCACACGACCTCCACCACACCGTATTTTTCTAATATGGCGTCACAATCTGTCTTGGGATTCTTACAACCACCACGCTCGAGCATAGCGTATTTACTTCTTGTTTCACTCAGATCAGCGTGCCTCTCCAAGTAAACTCCTTTTCTCACATATTGGAGTTCAACTTCATCTGATATCGATCTTAAACCAAGGCCACCGCTATTCTTATCCAAGTGCACGCTCGCCGTTGAAGTGGTGTAAGTCTTCAACCTGTACTTCACTAGCAATTTCCGGACTTCCACGTCAATCTCACTACATCTCTTTAATACCGATGAACGCTTCATTGCTGAAAACATGTTCCCTAGCACGTATGTTGCTGCTGTCACCAAAGTTGAGTTGATCAGATGGATCTTCTGTGCTGGAGTGATCTTAGACTTCAACACTTCATCAACACCTTCTATCATCCTGTTGGTAATTGACTCTACATTGATGGCTGTGTCTAGTTCTAACTGCACAATTCCGAGATATTTGTATCCTTCGCGAACTTGAGGAAGGAACGCCGATTCATCCTCTTCATCATCCAGGTCATTTGATTCATCCCTACAGTAGACCCCACACTTCCTCCTGTTCATTGCTAAGCCTACCTCACTTGCACAATCCTTAACACATCTCGCCGCCTCTTCTATCCCTTTTTTTGTGGGTGCATGTAATTTGATGTCGTCCATGTACGCAATCACCGTCTGCCGGCCTCTCGCAGCTGCGTTCACCTTCTTATCAGCCTTAATCTCGTGGATAATGAACGCTGTGACAAGTACAAACAACAGTGGGCTCATGGTGTCCCCTTGATATACACCGCGCTTGACATATATCGGCCTGGTGCACTCTTTTCCCACACTGACCCGTACTGACCACTTCCTAGTCAGATTCACTAATACGTTAGTCACAGATTCGTTGATTGGGAGCACTCTGATGAGGCGCCGCAACTGCCAGTGAGATATTGAGTCATACGCCTTGGTGAAATCAATCCATGCCGAATAGTTGCGACTCCTATTCTTCCTCGCCACCCGTGTAATTGCCTTGTCTTGTAGCAAACCATGCACTGTGCCCCACACCCCCTCCCTCGAGAGTTGCTCCTTTGGCACAGCCCACTCCGGAAGTTGTTCCTGTATTAACTTCGTTATCACAGATGTGAGGATTTTGTAATCCGTGTTCAGCAGTGCAATGGGCCGATAGTTTGAGGGGTCGTTTGGATCACCATCCTTGTGCAACAGTATTACTTTACCCCTGACGTCTTTCTCTGCACATACACATTTTCCAGCTAACACCTTGAACACGTAACTACATAAATATTTACGCGCACTCGGCATTACCTTGTATATACCGACGGGTATGCCATCCTCTCCCGGAGCCTTCCAGGATGCCGCAGATTTCAAGGCTGTGCCCACCAATTTCCTGATGTTTTCCGGGTCAGTAGGCGCGAGGTTCGCGGACGCCTTATGAACTTGGAGTCTGCTCAACCATTCATTGTACCTCGGCGATGGGCGTCTTTCTGGGCCGTCAGCCGCTCTGTACAACTGAGTGTAGAAGTTCTCAACGGCCAATAGCCCCGGTTCTACTCTTTCTGGTTTGTCCCTTATTACTTGCATTGATGGTTTTTCAACGAAACGACGCCTCATTTTCTGTGCTTTCTCTTGATTTTTCTGAAAGTTTCTGGACTTTTCCAATACACTTAATCGGTCACTGGTTACTGCAACACATTGAGACGGAGTCATCCTCCTTTTCCGTAACTCTTTCGCAAGCTGCTTTAAGGGAAAACTTAGCCTACCCTCTTTCCATTTCATCAGTTGTTGCGCCAATGACACGCGCTTTTTAAGCTTGCTAATGACCTCGCCCAAGACGACGTGGCTAGGTTTGTTTCTTATCCTAGTCTTCTTCTTGATTTCTTGGGTAATCACAACACCCGCTGCATATATAGCTTTCTTCGCTTGTTCGCGTTTCTCGCGCTCGGTGTGATTACCCGCCTCCACGTCAGCCAACGTTTTCTGAAGAATTGTGTCAACTTTTGCCACCAGACTGGAACACAACCTGGCATCGAATCTCCGTATCTTTCGACCAGCCTCAGCCACTCGCGACAACACGTGCTCAAACTTCTTTGCTAGATACAACTCTGTTCTTTGCGGCAATGCGTCTTCTGCATGTATCTGCGGTGAAGCTACAATCACTTCCGTGTCTCTCCGTACTCGATGTGGCTCGTCTTCTTCGGCGCTGTCGCTAGTCTCACTAGATCGTGCTCCTTGTCTGCACGCCACTGGAATCCGTGCCACTGGAACCTGCGCCACTGGAGCCTGCGCCTCTGTAATCTGCGACAATGGAAATGTCCCCGGTTCGTCACCCGGCAGTACAAGGGTCGGAGTGTTGCCTTGCGACCTTTGCAGTTGATCAACCGTTCGTATTTCCCCTCTTCCCGCTCTCTCCCTCATCTGCT
This sequence comes from Brachyptera risi, assembly GCA_964007535.1. NCBI lineage: Eukaryota > Metazoa > Arthropoda > Insecta > Plecoptera > Taeniopterygidae > Brachyptera > Brachyptera risi. The sequence goes on from OZ023333.1 coordinate 28,238,875, forward strand.
CAACCCTTGCCCCCTCCACTACATGATGTTGAGCTTGAGCTTGATGTTGTACCTCAACTCTGCTATAATAAATATCCGGACATTTAGTTCTCAGTACATGTGCCATAGCTTTCTCGGTTTTACCTGGGAACTGCACACTGATTGCCTTTAGTTTCTGCGCCTTCGTCCGCCCATCTGCCTCCGCGAATGCCCGCCCTAGGCGGCCCACGTCATCAGCCGACCATGCTGTAACTATAGGCCTACATGGCGCGACATCTCCAGCTGGTCTTCCTCGGATCTGCAGTATCTTCTTCTTGATGGCAGGTATAGATCTACCAGGCAACTGTAAGTTGAGAGCTATATGATCTGCACTTGTTACTGGCCCGTCACGTTCATTAAAATATCCTACTATAATGTCAATTTCATGTTGTTTCCACGTAGCCATTTAGGGCCCAGGCTAGGCCCCCTTTCACACAATGTTTCACTGATCTGACTAGTATCTCACCCTTTCCGCCCGCAAACACACACCAAACACTATATCCCGCCTGTAATGGCTTAATGGGCATTCAGCGCTTGTATTCAACCACTTTTTTACCACGATTTCACAAAGTTACTAGGTAAATATTAACTATTTCCAAGCAATGAGATCGCGACACGTCCGTCTCGCTTGACGGATCAAGAGGTATCCCCGTATAGTGGTCAGTATCCCCGCCTGTCACGCGGGAGACCGGGGTTCGATTCCCCGCCGGGGAGACTTTTTGTTCTTTTTTTATTTGATCAAATTTTATTCTCCATCTCTTTTCGTAAATATAACTTGTTATGATATTGCATTTTTCGTGTGAATAACTTGATTCGATTCGAATAATGAATGTGAATAAAACTACATATAGGGCTATTATTTTATTTTTGAGACATTGAAATTTAGAATCTGATGTTGTTAATGACTTCTTCACGATTCTGTATTTTTGGCTTTTACAATTCATAAATGAAATAAATCCTGAACTGAATGAATGAAGATGGTATGCCTAGTAAATATCGTAGCTTCATAAATAACTCATTTAGCAATATATTTTAATTGTTATAATAAAGTATTTAAAAAAAATAGGAAAACGCGTTATGTGTTTCCGCATTGATGGATGAGCGAGAACATATCAACATATCTTTGGATTGGTTTATATATCCACTTTGAGATCCGAACAATTACTTCACTGCCCTGCTATTTCACAATTAATTTCTCTTTATTAATGAAGAACGCCTTGTTCTAATCGTTTCCAATTAATTGGTGACTCTTGTTACTTGCATTTAATTGGTAGCATTCTCCACCCCATTGACGTCACAAATCATAACATCCAATCGACAGGGCTGTTGGCTTTAAGTGATTGTAAAAAAAACTTATATATTTTTTTACATCAAAACGGATTATGTGATTTGAATGAAAGTTCGGAATAATTGATGAGCGTAGCGAAGTCTCCATCCCACTCTTATAGGGCTTTGACTGTGTGTTTTTTTTTTTTTTTTTTTTTTTTTGTAAGCACTCCACAGGTCGCAGGGGTTGACTGATCAACATGAAAATTTTTTTGTACACCCAAACTCATCCAACTTAGAACTGTATAGTTTTTGGAATTAATCGGTCGGACCGATTTTGAGAATCATCATCTCAAAGTTTCTAAAAACCCCATAAGATTTGGCTGGGCGGAAAATGTTGAAAAATAAAATCTCTCCAAATGGAATGAAATTCTCTCTAATTGTGTATAAATGGATTTTACACATTATTACGATTTTTTAAGCAATTCTGATCAGTCGTTTTGAAGAAAAAAAATAAAATGACTGATAATATTCATAGAATATATCATAAAAATTGTGACAGAATTAAGTTGTGGAGATTCACTGCTTTCTAGATTCAAGAGTTGACCAACAGTGAAGTATTTTTTATATCCATCAAGGTGTGTAGAATACCAGAGTCAATGAAGTGGCAAGACTGGAACTACTTTAACGACTTTTATAGCTTATTCAGATATCAAGGTGTGTAGAATACCAGAGTCGATAAAGTAGCAAGGGTACAACTACTTCAAGGACTTTTATGCCTTATTCAGATACCTCGCTCATCTTACAACGCATATTTCGCGTTTGACTAGTGTGTATTATTATTATATTGAAATTCCCTGAGAATTTGAATTCTTGCGAAGGAAATATTTTTCACTAATTTTTTCCTCTGGGGTATTCTTATGGGATTTTTGAAAACTTTGAAACAAGTCTTCTCAGATGTGGTTCAACCGATTGCATCTCAAAACTACACAGTATCGAATCAGATGAGGAAACTTGTGTAAGTTGAGTTTCAATTGGATTTGAATTTCCATCTGTCCTGTGGAGCGCGAACAAGAGAAAAGAAAAAGAAAAAAAACGTACTTTTTTTCGGGTATGGCGAAATTGAGTCTTCGCTTTGCTCATTCAATATACCTTTCGGTCTCCTCGTTGCCTCGGTATTGCTCAAGATATATTGAATTCATGTCTACCATAATACATGATAGCATACGTTTTCAAGTAAAATAAAATATTATACATTGTAAAATGAGAGCTTGGAAAAGTAGCTGTGAATTGAATGGAACATTAACGTTACGCAGGGATTTGCTCAAGAAGTCTTCCTACCGCTCGGCTATCACAAGCATCGGTGGTTCAGTGGTAGAATGCTCGCCTGCCACGCGGGCGGCCCGGGTTCGATTCCCGGCCGATGCATCTTTTTTTATTTTCCCATCTTCATTCAGAATACTTATACTATTGAGATACTTTGTATTTCATTTGCGTGAACTCAATTACGACAGCTTATTGATATATGGTAATTATTATTATGTTCCTTGCAAACAGGTTTCTTGTTCCATACCATAATTGTTGAACTTGTACTATTGAAAAAATGAAACCACATCAAATGAATCATGCTACGTTTGATACGCCTAATTCAAATTAGTAGCCATTTGTTGTTATCAAACTGTTGATATTATTTTCGTTAGTGTAATTTATAAGAGGTGACTCAGAAAAGTAAAATAACTCAGACCTACTACTGGCATTCTTCAAAATCTAATTAGCACAATTAGCAAACCTCCACCTTCATCTGGCTCATTCAGCGGATTAAGTTGTTTATAAAACTGAGGTCAAGTCGGGCATGGGTTCGAGAGTCATCACTTGATTTTTTTATTACTACCCTCTCCTCATAATCTGGCTGTAGAAGGGGTGGATTAGCAAACATGGAGATTTTGAGACGTATTAGAGATCTTATTGAAATTGAAATTGAAATTGAAATAATCAACATGACACAAAGTCCTTACGATTCATATTTCATGATAACTCACCGGTTCAATATTAATAATCATACAATATTATTATATAAACAACCTTTATTGGTCCCTGGCTTATAAAAAGTTTACAGGATAACAATCAGTATAAAATACAATTTTGATATCAATATATATATAGAAATAAAATATAGTTAAATAATTGAAAAAAGTGAAAAATTGAAAATTGAAATAAGTAATAATAACATTATGCTTACAAAACTAAACTACATAATTGAACTAATAATAAAAATATAACTGAAATAATAATGAATAATAATAATAATAATAATAATAATAATAATAATAATATAATAATAATTATATGAGAATATAACTGAAGAAAATTAATGAAAGTAAAAATATTTTTAAAATATTCATAAAAACACTTTATACTGTTATTAAATATATTACAATAGGTTAATATTCATTGAGAGGTAGGGCCCAATGTATAATCAACTAATACTCTTTTACATGTTTATTCATTATTGGACGTCGGCTAAATTTATTTTTCGTGGTTTCACTCTTTTAGGAATTCTTGAAAAATATATTTTTTCAATTCTCAAGAAATTTCAATCATATTTACTAATTAAAAGTGTTTTTTAAGGATTAAGAATTATTTTAAAGAATTTTTTTTTTTTTTTTTTTTTCAATAACATCGAAACTTGATACAAAATCATTGTTCCCCAATTAAGGCCAAGGATGAAAAGTAGGATCGTTTGGACGGGGCACCACAAGGGCGATCTTACCACCCCAAGAATTTTGAATTATTCTTCAGAATTAAGAATATATTTTTGATAACTGCCCAACTAGGCTATATTGCTTATATTCATCCGATTTATCATATATCCAGATAAATAAGTTTCGTATAGGTCTACTATTTTAAATATACAACTATTAATAATAACTATTCTAGATTTGAATATTTCTAGTTTCTGTAAATCATTTTAGTCGGGCGTGACCTACATCCCTTTCCGACAATCTGAGATAAAATCTCTGACAAGATTCGTTATTCGACAGTACATGTACACCGTTTTTACAATGAATGTGACAGCAAATTCATTATTCATCCCTTAACAATAAAACTACCCTCTATATATCTGACGTTACATTAATTTCAACATTGTTATATATATATATATATATATATATATATATATATATATATATATATATATATATATATATATATATATATATATATATATATATATATATATATAAGTCTGTGTCACATAAGATGGAATTAGAGCTGACATCAAATATAAACTATTTGACCTAGATGCACTGACGGCAGTGACGGGGTAGTTTTAATATATATCTATATTACATTACTTCTTGCTGGAAGCTAGCTGATTTCGTATAGAAATATACGATCAAGTGAGTGAGGAGAATTCTATACATAATTGAACTCGTAACAAGAAGCGAAATGAGAGGTAATATGATATACAATTTCTGCTGTCGTTCGCAGTTGTCAAGATGAGTTATAATAAGAATGTTATCAAATCTTTATGCGTATAATAAGTTGGTAATCCATACATTTTCCAAAAAAGTATTTCCATTTTTTTTTATCAACATCGAAAATCAGCCTCAAAGTCATTATTTCCAAAGAACGTCCAAGTATAACAAGGAATGGAGCATAACAAAAGTGATCTAACCACCGAAAAAATTATAATTGTGCACATTTAATTGTATTTTTTATTATTTTCATTTGTTACGTTGACATTTTAGTACACATGCATTCACATAATTATTTGGTTATTACACAAACATGTTACCATCTAATAAACCACTATAAAATACTACCAGAAGTGAAAATTTATAATATTGGCGTTTCATTTGAACAAAGTGTAGATAGTAATGGTAATGAATTCCGTGGTAATAAAAATTCAAAGTGTATGTTCGGGAAAAATAAAAGCATGATCGAACTAATAAAATATTTTTAAACATGCAGATCGAGTATAATAAATTACTAATGCACATTTGCGGTCACACAAAATGGTTCATTCCGAAATAAAATTTGAATTTGAATTGAATCTACGCACATTAACCTCAAAATTTGCATGCTTTTAAACCATTTTTTTAACCATTTGCGTCTCCCTCTTTGCATTTCAACGAGCTGGGGCTATATATATAGCTTCACGGTAATAGATCTTCGATTGGTTAGTGTTTACTAAAAGAGCTACCTACCATGACAACACATCTAGTATTTCGGTATTTTCGTTGTTGACGACACAAAATCCTAGCCCTGCTTATGAGGTGGGTCAAGAAACATTATTAGATATTGCAGTCTAAGAGACCGTGACTTTGTTATTATATCATGTTGTCATGGTAGGTAGCTCTAGTAAACATTAACCTAACAAAGTCCTAGTCTGTTGGAGCGGCTATACATCCTGACTCGATCGATTCTCAACTCGTCTAAAAGGTAAAATAGTAGAATGGACGAGTTGAGAATCAGACGGGTTGAGACTATCTTACTGTTGGCTTGGCTAACCGCTTGTAAAATGAGTCGAGTTGAGATTCGATCGAGTTGAGGTTCGGTTGAGTAGAGATTCGATCGAGTTGAGATTCGATCGAGTTGACATTCGGTCGAGTTGAGATTCGATCGAGTTGAGATTCGGTCTAGTTGAGATTCGGTCAAGTTGAGATTTCGTCAAGTTCGGTCGAGTTGAGATTCGGTCAAGTTTAGATTCGATCGAGTTGAGATTCGGTCAAGTTGAGATTCGATCGAGTTGAGATTCGGTCGAGTTGAGATTCGGTCAAGTTTAGATTCGATCGAGTTGAGATTCGGTCAAGTTGAGATTCGATCGAGTTGAGATTCGGTCGAGTTGAGATTTCGTCAAGTTCGGTCAAGTTGAGATTCGGCCGAGTAGAGATTCGTTCGAGTTGAGAATCGGATTAGTTGAGAATCAGAGTACCTAAGACTCTCCCCATGAACTAAGTAGTTACCACGTTATTTCAAATGGTTCATTATGTAAGCGTCCGAGTGGTTATAGCGCCTTCATCTCTCGTGAATGCAAGTTGCAAGTAACCAAGTATAGAAATGAATGATAATGAATCCTAATCTTTTATTGTCTATCGTCTACTATTATAATTGCTAAACTCTCCTATAAAAGCACAAACTGTTGTTACTTTTCACCCGCGATTATTACCTATTTTATACTTTTATTTTCCTGTGCCCTGCTCTACCACTCTAGCGCCAGGTTTACGTGTCAACACACCCAGTCGTTTGTGTTAAATCATACAGGAGACGGTCGACTCGTACCTTCACAATTCGTAAACTATAAAATTGTTTGCGTTCTTTTATTATCCTCGTATACACCGACATGAAGTGCTCTCAATGTATCCGCAGAGCTATTTGGTTCGTGTTTAGTGTATGCAGGTTCCGATCGACCGTCTCTCCTATTCTGTATCACTAACGGTCGTCAGTGTAGAGCCGGCAATATTTGTGGAAGGAAGTATACATCTGGCTCTTCAAAGGGGCTTTACTTTTTCAAATAAATCTATCGGTAAATAAATCTGTTTATAAGCTGGAATTTTGCTATTAAATTGACCTACTCACGTCAATTCTTGCTGTTGCCACTTGATGTATTTAAAATTTAAATATACCCTTTTCTCTTCTGAAAGATTTAGAATATTTATTCTTGTTCACGAGTGTCTTTTCTTTCAGTATATATGTTTGCGTAGAAACGAAGTATTCATGGGTCGTTTATATATATGTATCTTTATTCAGACTCTGTCTCACATTATAAGATTGCAAAAACACAGAATAAAAATCAATTAATTAAAATATAAAAAAAATATCGATAACAACATTTTAGAGAATAACAAAATAAATATAATTTGACTATGTTTGAATAAGAAAATGTGGTAAAAAGAAATAATTAAATGATGATAAAGAAATCATACAAAAATTAAAAAGGGGAAAAAAGAAAAATAGTATGCAATGAAATGATAGTATTCATGTGCATTGAATTTAACTGGACGGTATTTGTATTGTATACAAAAAGACACATACTGTTTTTTTTTCTGGAGTATAAAACCCCCCATTAAAATGACATATTTGAAAGTATAATGCAACTTGTAAGGACTGTGAAAAAAATGACTGAATGGTAATAATCCATTTTATACTTGAAAATTTACCCATTTGATTCGAAATGTTTTTGTTTTTTTAATTTTATGCATAATTAACCAACTGGTACGGGCTCGTTATATTGCTTCGTACAGTTTTCGTTTTTACACCCCATTGTAGCTGTCTGTCGCTTAGGAATGCTAACAAAACAGGGGTTGTTATACCACAGCATAACATTTCTAGTGGCAACATGACGTAGGCCCCTATAAATTCATCGTAACGACTTACCAACCCGTTTGAACATAAGTTTATTTAAAGGGCACTGCGTAGTAAGTATTTACTGTGTTTAATTGTCAAGGTTGGCACTACAGAATTTATCTACCGTATTCAAATTCAACTGTGTTCTAAAATTTTCAAACATAGAATGTGTGTATTTGTTTACTGTAGCAATAGTGTGATGAGGCGAGAACCTTTGTTAAACTTTACACCAACAATGCAAAATAACACAATCTAGTTGGCTCTGGCTTCTGGGCCTTGATCATTAATAAACGTCAATCTCTAATACTTTGTTCCGAAAAGACCATTGTTGAGTAACTAAAGTTAACAATACATATGTTTTTGTTTTAAATTGTTGAACATGTTGAAATTGATTAATTTCGATTAATTGCTTATATAACTTCGAAGCTCACACAATTTTTGAAGTTTGTTCTCTAGTGTTTTGATAGTGTGTAAAATATATTTCGTGCTTTTATTATTTATTGTATGCTGTGTGGTATATATCATTAGTGTTAGTAGTTTGTAGTATTTTATTTTATTATTTATTTTTCACGATAGATACCACTATACAAGCCACTTAGATATCCATGCAGGTAATAATAGTGTGTACTATAATCTACATATCTAGTTGCATTCTGTTTTTTGTATAGTCTGTATTTATATTTTATAGTATTATGTTTGCACCGTATATATATTTACTCACCACATTACATCTCACGTTACATTGAAGTTTCGTAAACCACCTGTTATTTTTAGTTAGTCTGGAAAATTGTTATTGAGGATTATTGTTTGCTTAGTGACCACACTAATCGTTAACTTATTTAGGAGGAAATTTTTATTATTCTCTTGGTTTTTTGTACACATTTTAACGTATCATCTCGATATAATGATACATTGTCTGCTATTCAGTTATAGCATCATCTAGGCTTAGGAATAACCGCTCATTAAAATGCACCGATCATACCTTAATTTGTGTTACCCTGCATGAGATGGTACATTCGCTTTGCTTGATGTATATGTACAACCAAAATATTTTAAAACAATAATTATTGTAAATTAAATGATGGATCCAATAATTCATAGAGTTTTGGTGTTGTCATTCAAGCAGCATAACAAATAGTACTGTATTACTATTTTTTTGTCATTATTAGAATGCTTTGCGTGGTCAGTTTTCGATTCACTCCGGGAATGGATGTAAAAGAGTCATGAATGTCCTCACGATATCGATGTAGACAATACATTAAATACATAAAAAATAGGCTGAATCAGTCATGATGTGTCTATATAGATTATAGTCTATATTGGTCTTGAAATGAATAACTAATCGTGATTGAAAGATTGAGGTTGATACTGAGAGCAAAAGAAAACGACCATATAGGCATGATCATTTGATGAGAAATATTTAGAGTAATTTGTTTTTTCGATATTGTCTGAGTAAGTGTTGATCAGTGTTAATTATTGGTGGAAAACGATCAATTGATGTCAAACAGTACTTTTCAAGTTGAACGAGTTAATACTATGAATATCTACACCAAGTCATGCTATAAGTTCAACACGCAACCAACCGTTAATAGTAATTATATGTTATTTGTAAATATAAATAATATGTTTAATACGCTAAGGAATACTCGATTGGAATGAACTTGTATGAAATATATTTGCATTCATCTCTTTTACTCCCCATACATCTCTGTCCATGTACCGTTTTCATTAATTTGAAATATTTTGTAATATATAGGCATATACAATAATAATTGTAGAATATTTGTATAGTGTGTGATTCAAAACAAGTTACCGGTGTGTATTTTTCCATTCAAGTTGGTTGAAGTGTCATTATTGTTTAGCTAGAATAGGCCTACCGTGAAAAAGTTGTAATTTGTAGGCTATTAATTTTAGGCGTACTGGAAAATGAAACACGTTCGAAAGTTTTGTCGCCAGATGTCATTTTAATTGAACAGTTTTCACTTTTCAAAATTCTGAGACATTTAATATATATATATATATATATATATATATATAAACATAGGCCTACAACCTTTGATGGTTCCATGACTTCAAAAAGTGTGCAGGATTTTTAAAAATGTCTCTCAAGGGTTCCTCCAACAGCTAGTTTATAAGATGGTAACAATGAGCGAAGGATAATGGAAGTATATCGTGATGATGGATAAAAGGAGGTTTACAAAAGCCCATGTCTTATGCGGGACTCGAACCCACGCCCGACCTGAAATCAGTTTCCAACGCGATACGCTATTTGACTAAGACCCCATATTACTAATAATAAAAATCTGTTAATTAAGCCAATTCATTAATTAAGGTACAAAAATACCATTGGTAACCAAGGGTAATGACAAGCTTATCCACTAATCATCGCCTAGCTATAATCAACAAATTTATTATTATTAAAACGGGACCTAAGCACAATATAAAATACAGATATCGATATTTAATTTTGAAATTATTAAAATATGATTGAACCAGTATATACAGAAAATGAAATAAGATATGTCCGTATAAGATGCAGACGTAGATGAAATTACGTAGAGGATAAACAATATGTTCAAGATGTATAATCAATCTACTTCTTAGAGATGTCCTTGAAAATTCCGTGTACAATATCTGACTGATGACGTAGATCGAACGATAATATTCAATCTTCTATCTTCAGGTATATCTATACATAATAATAAATATTGGTAACTTTTAGTTCACTCTTTTTTAGGCCTATTGATATCGCGTATCGGAAAAACTGAAAACGGTTGGCGAACTGACATAAGAACTGAATCATCTCTTTTGTTCTAAACATGAGTGAAAACAATAGAATTAATCTATTTTTTCTACATTTTAGGAAAGCTTTATATGCAGATTTCGATTTTCTCAAGTCAAAACATAACGACAAGATGGCCACCACCGAAGCAGAGCCTACCTGCGCCCCCCCAACAATCGACCGCCTCAAAGAACTTAACATCAAAAAGAAACCAAAAACCAAAGAACTCGTGAAACGTAGCCAACTCCTCGATCAGCTATATCACACCAAAAATGTGCCGCATAGTCTCTACTATTTCACGTCGGGTCGTAAACTCGACCCTAAAAAGATGCCAAGCACCAAAGTCGAACACACGCCCTTCTGGTTCCCACCTGACACTGAGGAATTCAGCTATAAAATCGTCCATAAAGTTTGGCAGGAACGTTTCCGCGAGGAACAAGCTTCTTACAAATACAACACACGACCTACGTACCGTTCACGCCAGACAATAGATTTGCTTGAGAGACTTCACGTGCCGGAGGCGACGAATGATTCTTCCTTCGCTCCCGGCATCCTCGATCTAGATCCAGAGTTCTTCTCTATTGTTAGTGGGCGTACGAAAGGCAGTCAGAGCACGATAACGGAATATAAGCTGACAGTTCAGGAGACTCTGAAGACTAGGTTGAAGACTGGCTATTTGATGGATGAAGTATTAAAAATAGACGAGAACTTTGTCGACGAGCAAAATAAAATTGACGCTCTGAAGGCCGAGCTGAGTGAGTATTGTGACGCTTTCGAGGATTATTTGGCGAAGGATCACAAGCAGTCGATGGAAATGTTGAAAAAATCGGAAAAGAATTTCAAGATTTCCCAACAGAAGCAGGAAGCTTTCAAGAATCTGGATCACGAAGTGGGAAGACTGAAGAGCAGGATTTATATATTGGAAGAAAAGTGGAGAAATAGGAAGGTTTATCAGAGATTCCTGTATGAGGTCAGTCCGTTGGAATGGAGAATGGAGTTTGATTATGTACATCGTAAAGATAATCGACGTTCACTATCTTTAGATCTGCAACATAAATCGATTTATGGAAAGTATCGATTATCTGAATTCGGATCGGTATTGTCGTTGGACAACCTCATTGACATGTTCACATTAGACACTCTCGGCGAAGAACCTCCATTGCTTTATTTCAAAGACCCAAAGGAACTATTGGAAATATTTCAATACATGGAAAAACAAAATTTGAATTCACTTTTACATGTCGAAGATGCTGCATTACCTCTTGAGGAATTACTACAATGGCTAGTTGAAAGCCGTGGCAAACTGAAAGATGAATTCAGTTTTATCGAAGACCGCATTCTAGATTTGAGAGAGAAGATCGATTACGAAGAAAGCCGAGCACAAGCACTCGAAGAACTGTCCAAAGATCTTATTCACAATCTCTTTAAAAATCTCGTCAATAACGAAGATGCCATTAACTTGTTCGTCTACGTCGAGGATGCGTACGAGTATTGCGTTGCCCCTAACGACAGCGATCTTGAGATCATTGAAATGATGGAGAAGATTGAACACGCGTTCGAACTCCTCATGTTGGCGCTGGACTATTTACCACCGAAGATTGTTTCGAGGGCTGAAAAACATATCTACGAGGAAAACGCGCGTGTGATGCTAGTCGCAGTTGACGCTGACAAGAAACTGAAGTTGATGGAACAGCTGATGATTGGTCTGAAGAGAACTTTAGAACCGCCATTCGTCAAGTTTGGCAAGGAATTGAAACCGAGATCAGATCTTCCAGCGGTGAAGAAGAAAGCGGTGAAGCCACCGGCGCCGTTGTCGGAATATGAAATGGATATGTTGAGATATTTTACAGATTATTGTCATCATTCTGATGATGTGCAGTCATACTTTCCGTTGCAGTTCGACTAGGGAGAGGGGAGAGGGGAGTGGGGTGTGAATGAAAACGACACGAGTAGTTGGGAGAAAATTCAGATTCAATGTAGCAAGAAAATGCACCTTTTCATGCACATCAGAAAGAATAAATGAATAGTATAAAAGCTTTTGTGTTTTCGAATTATTTATTGAAAATATTGATTTATATAAGACTATGGACCTATAATAATATACATGGATTTATTATCAAGTCAATGATTCAGGAGACCGGGATTCCTTCCATTCGATTCCTTCCATGGCCCTTCCAACTCATCAGGAAGATTTTCGTGTAGTTTTCTTTTGTCATTTAGATTATTTCTGGGATGGCTCCTCAACAATGGATCATAACCGTTTCTTTCCCGCTGTCCACAACACCTGATAAAATAACATTACGCCATCATCCCTTCACCTCGTTCATCATTCACCCACGCTAATAGATCTTAGGCATTATCATTGCGTCGTTAAACCCAATAAAAATATAAAAACGTTGTTAGTTGTGATTGCCCCTTCTTCAAGTCCGTTTCAAAGGGACTTTTTTATTTGCAGTTTGTATTTATCATTTGATACAATCTATTTTTGTTATCAATCGTTCACTATTGTACAAGAACATACATACTATATTGAATAATTATATAGCTGTGAATGAATCAGTACATGTGCATAATGATGACATATTTATTACACAATATATTTTGGATTTCGTCTTAGGCCCGGTATTACCAAGTTCAGTTAGCCTTTCTCTGACACTTCAAACTTGTTATCACCATGGTTACCTATGCCATTTGTTTTCACCAACTCTCAGATAAATACTAACTGGCCGTGGTAATACTGGGCCTTACAGTGATAATTGTTTAACTAAGGCCTGGTATCACCAACGTCGGTGTAAAACTCCAACTGGCAGATAAAAGTTGTTATCACCATGGTTACCTGTGATATTTGTTTTCATCAACTCTCAGATAACTGCTAAGTGGACTTGGTAATACCGGACCCAAGTTTAGACCTTGTTTCAAACAAATATAATCAATATTATCGAGTAAACGTATATTATTGGGCCAGTTTGATAGTTAATATTAATGATTTAAACACTCACTCTTATGGAAAGTGTATATGAGCCTTTTTCCATTTTAACTGTCATTTAGTCAATTATACCGCTATTAACTTAATATATATATTTATTATATTCTACTCATATCTATAATATATGCATGCATGCTATACCAACGTATGTATGTATCTTGATAAATCTCACAATTACACGTATTATTTTAATAAATGCACGATTGAATGAATGGCTTTTAATAGCTTTAATACAGTATTCATATTAAATCACGCATCCACGAACCTTACAAATACATACTCAACATGCAGTTATATATACACCAGTGATTTCCTGGTTTGAATCAATTTCCATACACGATCGCTCCGACGGTATGTGTACAGTCTGACCAACCTTTTTGCTAGGTTCGTTTTCATACCGCTTTATTTATTTATTACATTATTAAGAGTACAAGAGAGTAGAATTTATTTTTTATTTTATATTGGGGTTAACGACGCACTGTAATGATGACTAAGATCTATTGGCGTCGGATGGACGATTAATGAGATGATGGGATGATGAGATGAAGGTTCTTATGGGTAATGGGAAGGATAGTGGGAAGGAAGCGGTCGTGGCCTATATTGTGGGAACCATCCCGGTATTAGCCTAGACTACAGAGGGAAACCACGAAAAACCCCTGTATAGATGGACGGTAGCGGGCATCGAACCGGGTCCTACATGTCCACTGCCTCCCGGGAGTAGAATTTTATACCGAGACGCGTGGCCGAGTGGTAACACACTGGATCAAAGAAACTACAGGGAAAAGACTCATTACAAATCAGGACCATACAATTTCAGGAAAAACGTTTCATGACCTAATTCGGTCGGTACTGGTAACACATGCGCACAGAGAAGACAGGGAACACACTGAACCGACATTAGGGAGACCGGGGTTCGATTCCCGCCATGGTTGAATACCCTGACAGGAGTTTTTCGGGGTTTCCATCAGTCGTTCAGGTCAATACTGGGATGGTTCATCAACAACAACCCACCTTCCCACTATCTAAAAAACACCTAATAAAATAACCCTTCATCTCATCATCCCATCATCTCATTCACCATCCACATACGCCAGTACATCGTAACCATCAGTATAGTGCGTCGTTAAAACCCAATATATATACAAAAAAAAATTAATAAGAGTAGGCTAGAATTGGCGAAATATCCGTTTTTTCGTAATCATTTTTGAACGGTGTATGATATCATAATTCTAATTTGGGAGAAACACCGATATTTTTAATACCTTCAAGATGGTGAAAACTGTAAGTGAAACTTTTTTTCTTTAATAACATCAAAATTTGATACAAAATTATTGTTCCCCAATGAAGGCTAAGTGAAACTAAGTGAAAAATAGTTGAAACTTGAAAATTTTATAAACTATTCAACTTGGATCGCATAATTTTCACACGTGTGTACAGGATGAAAAATACATTGTTGGCTGTATATTTATGAAAATGTTATAGAATTCAAGATTGATATTTAATTTCATATCATTTTTTAAGGTATCACAAATATATGTGTTTCTCCTATATTATAATTTTGATATCTTACACAGTTCATAAGCTATCGTCAAAAATCTGACACTTCTCTGATTCGACTACCGTGCCCTCAAACTGTGTTCATTTTTATTCTAGTTAATGGTTCATACACGTTAATTCTAATGAACTAACCCGTATAACTTGACAACTTCATGCCCTTAAAAGGCTACCCAACTCAAACTTTATAAATTATGATTGAGAATTAATATATATAGTTTACATGGGTTTATGGTGCTTCTGTTGCAGGTATAAATTATAATATTTTTATGTTTTTTTAATGATGTAGTTTAATGAGTAAATGCAAATTCACGAGAATTTATGAGTGATCAGTTTATAGACCTATTTGTATCTATATGAGAGTTGAAGGTCATCTACCAACTGAACAAATATAAAAACTACGAATGTTGATAACCCATAAGTACCGATTCGAAAGATTAATTCAATGGTTTTGAAAGATTTAGTTGTGTTTCTTATCATGAATCTCGTAACTAAAAATCAGATATTCAAATTACATCATCTTTACAAATGTAACGGTTATATTAGTATGTTCGTGTTGGTAGTTAAGCTCCAACTCTTGAGGATACAATTGTATAATAAATACTATCTGGATTTTGGACATGTGTTTGTATCTTGTATTTTCGACGTTATGTATTTTTGGCTGAGTTTATATGTAATGTATATGAGCAGTCAACCCTCTGAGAATTAAATACAAGACTTTCCTTACAATTATTTTGTGAAGATTCAAGTCATAAACAATCAAATGAGATGAGAGGCAATAATACACATACATATATAAATATATATATATATATATATATATATATATATATATATATACATATATATATATATATATATATATATATATATATATATATATATATATATATAGACATATACATATATAGTTGTATATAGTTATGTATAGTTTAGTTTGTATTTATTTATTATTTTTATATTTATTCATTTCAATTTCCTCTTATACAGGCAACATTTCCCCGCTTACTGAATTATAATATATCAATATGAATAATTCAAATAGAACACATTTGACTCTATTTACATAGTAAATTGGTGACCTAAATCGTACCGAGTATGTATCTTTTCCATTTTGCATTATATTATATGATATGGTATAACCATTCGGTTGCTTTGATATAAATGTATACCTTATTAATAATATACCATTTATTTATTATGTATGTATGTTTATTCATTTTAATTTCCGCTGAGACAGTGAACATTAAACCGATATGGGTAATACGCAAAATAATAATAGTATAATAAATAATACAGATCTGTGCAAAATAAAATGACTATATCGCACTAACCTTTTTAATATTGGATAGCCATATAATCAAAGAACACATGGAAATATTTTCCTAATAGTTGTCTTAAATTCATTTACCGTGTATTTCTTGAGAAACTTTCTGTATTTGTATTTGTATTTATAACAGCTGAACCAAGGTGTTATGGTATAAATTTCAAATAGTAATAATTATAAAGATGTAGGATCCTTTCAAGTGATGTCACTTACTCACTGTAATCAGTGAACTACAATGTCCGTCAAATTATATTCTGCAATCACAATTTTGATATTTTTCTGTATTTGCTTGCCAAATTTTCTAGTTGCTGTTATGGTATAGCTTGACAAAGTCCTATGCAAGTTAGCAGTAAGATTGTTCTATACAATGTGGCTTCTCTTTCAAATTTCGGTGTCGTGGTGTTGGATGAATCACGAAAACCCAAGCATATAAGCATTTCAGAACTTCATAAATGATATTGAAGTATTTCAGAACATCACAAAATTGACATTGAATTATTATTTCCCAAATAAAATATGGTTTGTGTGTCCATATTGAAAATAGAACCTTAAATTGAGAAAGCTAAATTATTTTGAAAAATTTGAAAATATATCACAGAAGTTCATCAAAATCATAGAAAATTGTTGATAGGGCCTATATAGAAATTTCGCAAAGTAATGCACGTTTGTGTGTGTGTGTGTGTGTGTTATGAAGCAATTATGGTACATTTTACGACCTGAACATGGCGGAAGAATGTATATAAACACACATGTATACATGATTCCACCATTTGTGAAACTTTTCGCAATTTCACGACTCGCAAAAAACAAATACCTCACACAATAGTGTAGTATACGACGTATTTCATATAAAATAGAAATAAATAAAACAACGTAACTTCGCAAGTACCAACTCGCTAACACAAACACGTCTTGCGCTAAATCCGACACGGATTCAGCTAGCATCGTGTGCATCCAGTCCACTTATTCTCCCAACAGATTCCCAAGACAAGGGCAAACTTTTCACTTCCATTGAATTAATATGAAAACTCCGTACCAGAACAACTGGTGTACGGGTAGATTGGCACGAGTCTCCTAGGGGAGGTATTTATTTGACCTAATTCTCGTTGCTAGCTAGGATACGAGAAGCATATTCCTGAATCTCTGTTGATATTCGCCAGAACAAGTTGCAAGTACGCTGATAGTGTTAATAATTGGAACTAGAGAGAAGTCACAAAATGATGCGCGCGCATATTTTCAACAATTACATTGATTGGAACATTACATTGTTGACTGAACTTTGGTAACAATTCGTCGGCCATATTGAGATTTATAGAAGCACATTCTATTGTTACTTTTTGTGTCGAATAACTTATACACAGCTCTATTGGTCGGAGGTAGAACTTTACACGAGTTATATAGTTCCCCAATAATTAAAAAAGCTAATGATAGCAAGGTAGGATCGTTTGGATGTTACGCCACAACGGTGATACGAGAGAGAGAGAGAGAGATGTGTATTTTTTTAATAAGTAATTTTCAAATCACATTGTTTGTGCAAACTTAGCCCATAATGTCCCTGCACGTGATTAATCACTTAATAGATAAGTAACGCAAAATAAAACTTGAATTGGTATATATAACGCACAATTATTTTATTTATGTGCTTTGTGGATATTCTGTGTACATATTCATGCATAAATATTGTGAGAAATAGAAAGAATTTCAACTTCTAAAAAAATAAAAATCATTTTATCATTATTAGACCTATCATTTTCATTGTTATTACAAACATAATAGTTTCGAAATGGAAATGAAGCTATATAAATCTAGTATCATGTTCATTCTCCTGTGGGGGGTATTTGACCCAGTTCTCTTTGCATGCGAAGTGAGCGCATTTATGACATCCAATGACGGTTTCCTCTGAGGCGTGCTTACAGCTTTATAGGAAGCTGTACCTCTAATGGTCCAGACTGGCGAGATGCAGTAGTTGCCATGACGACACAGTGGTGGAAACAGGGAGCCACCTTGTGAATAGTAGAAGTATCATATATTTAAATTTATAAAAAAAATAGTGATTGGGAAATAAATTACGCTCAATTATAAGAAGGTCTATACCATTTATATAATTTATATATTTATATTGTTATTTTTATACAGACAACTTTTTAGACCTGCTTTTTAGTTAATGATATTAGTTATAACTCGTTTATAATGGTATGAACAAAAGGTCAATAAATGAAATGAAATTAAATATTATAGGTGGGCTACTATAAATTTTAATGGAAAACAAATTATAGAAAATCGTTGTTCTTATGAAGTGCGTTCACCATGCACATTGTAATTGGTAGTACACATAATATAACAAACATAGTATTCAATTCAATTCAATTTGTACTTAATATATTTTGATTGTGATTATTGATCAGACTTAATTACTATCAATATATTTCACATTGTTATCCCCCCCAAAACATAATATGTTTAGAAAATACTTGAGACATTTGACTTGATATTGATAAGTCCACGTTTTTCCAGATTTTTATATTTCGAATATAGATGAAGAGCGTATACCGGAGTAAAACATCGTCGTTGAAGCGCCGTAAAACAACACCATACATTCAATTCGTAAAGACGGTAAAGTATAAAGTGACATGGGCTTGGGGGTATTTTTCGATGGGTGGTTGTAAAAGTGATCAGGGGTTCAGGTATAAGGTTCAACACCCAAGCCCATGCCACACAACCTAGTATACTTTCTTCCGGTTTATGCTCTTCAGGCGTCCATAATAATAATGAGGAGTGAACCTATATAGGATTACTTAAAGGGGACTGCGGTGTGAAAGGTTACAAAATACATAAGTCTGATTAAATCAGAAACTTGAATTTATTATATTTAAAAAATTTCTGACTTGATTATGGATTGTAAGGGGGTGAGAAGTTATGTATGGGGGTAAGATCACTCTTGATTTGCCTCATCCGAACAATCTTACTTTTTCATTCAGGCTCGACAATTGGCTATAACAATTTGGCTGTCTGTACATTTTTATACTTCTTGTTGAATATTTTTACAAATAATTGATAATGGTAATAATTCTAACTGGAGTTTGTTTTTGTGTCCATCAACTAAAAAAATCGACATTGAACCGTGAATTGTATCAGTAAGTTTCACGTCAATTGCTGGTGTTGGGTCTAGGATTTGAATCGCAAGATACAACTATGTTTTTATACTACCTTGTCATTCAACTGTTGAATCACATTAACAGAGTAAGAGTATGAAATGGAAAATATTGGAAAACAAATAT
Source organism: Brachyptera risi (assembly GCA_964007535.1). Taxonomy (NCBI): domain Eukaryota; kingdom Metazoa; phylum Arthropoda; class Insecta; order Plecoptera; family Taeniopterygidae; genus Brachyptera; species Brachyptera risi. Next base: position 28,258,437 of record OZ023333.1, read on the forward strand.
TTCAATTCTAAAAATATCATTTCATCACCTGTTTTTGATAGCTGTAACTGCGCCACTGAACCAAATGTATAATACTGCCCACAGCGGCATCCAATAGAGAGAGAGAGAGAGAGAGAGAGAGAGAGAGAGGTTAGAGAGAGAGAGAGAGAGAGAGAGAGAGAGAGGGGGGGAGGGAAGGTGAGAGAAGAGAGAGGAGAGAGAGATGATAGAGAGAGAGAGCGAGATAGAGAGAAAGAGAAAGAGAGAGAGAGAGAGAGAGAGAGAGAGAGAGGGGGGGGGGAGGGAAGGTGAGAGGAGAGAGAGGAGAGAGAGATGATAGAGAGAGAGAGCGAGATAGAGAGAGAGAGAGAAAGAGAGAGAGAGAGAGAGAGAGTGAGTGAGATGAGAGAGAGAGAGAGAGAGGGGGGGGGGGGAGATGAGAGAGTGGAGAGATAGATGAGAGAGAGAGAGAGAGAGAGAGAGAAGGGAAATGGATGTGTGTACCAAATGGGAGCCGCGCAGGATGTGTGTGTATTTAATACAGATGCACTTCTACCGTAGCCGGTGACACTTTGATGTACGTATACAGCAGTGAACTAATGCTAGCTGCACCAACAGATGGAACTCGTTTTAATCATACCGTGCCGTAATAGGTACATTTTACAGATACATATATCTACACACATAGACTACATTACAGGGCTTATAGAATACTAAACTGGTGGTAGAATTCAGTGTGAGAATTGGGGTTGAGTGAAAACATTTTTTGTTTAATTCAAAAGAGAACCCTTGATTCATTGGCTTTTATTAAAAGTACAATATTGTATCGATAGTCTATATACTATCTAATACATACACAAAATAAGTGAAATTTCGATCAATTTCTCTGATTAGACTTACAGTTAGTTAGGTATAGTTATAAAGAAAAAACTTTCAAACATTCAATTTCACGATCTTTTTGTTATACAATTTTTTTTCAAATGTATTTGGACGTAGAACACTTATTTTAGTCCTGATTACAAAGTAAATAACCTCATATAAATAATCAATACTCAATAGGCCTACTGAACAAATTGAATGTGTTGAATCAAACTTAAAATGTCATTGAAAATGCATGAAAATAAATTGTAACATGTATATTATATTCCAAAAGTGCGGAATACACATTACAATACATATCGGTTTGATTTGAAACCTCTGCATACCCTCATCTACTCACCACAGATAAATCAGGAGTATATATAAACTATGAATTGATCTCACTAGTTTCAAACTACTCTATCTTGCCTGTCGTGTAGATAAGGTTCTGACAGATTGTGATTCATACCAGCATAATAATTGTATTTTGTCATGCAATATATGTGTAGTATAGATTAGTGTTAATGATTCGAAATGGAATGATTCGATAACAAATCACAAAACAAATTGACATGAAGGTCAATATATTATGAATATCATACAATACTGTTGGGCCAACTATCATATCTAACTGATTTTAAAACTTACTTTTCCAAAACTTTGTTTTTTTAAATTAAATTGAACATCTTCTATAAATATGTGGATTGACTTCTAAAAGTATGTATTACATGGGATTTTTTTTTATAATAATCATTATAATATTCTTTGATTCTAGATTTGAAAACACTTGAATTAGCGAAATGATTTCTCACGAAAATAAAATCACTCCTGAGAATCAAACTACTAATCTTTTGATTTTTTATTTATTTTTATATATTTTTTTATTATATATTTTTTTATATATTTTTTAGAGTCGGAGTCGATTTAGCGGTATATTTTATTTTGTGATCACTTTGGAACGGTATGAGATATCGGAATTCTAATAAAGAGGAAACATAGGTATTTCCAATACCTCCAAGAAGGTATAAGTATAATAACTATTAATCTCACATCTCATTATTGTCAAGCGTATGACTAAAAAATGTGTTTTTCAGCTGTATACACGTAACAATGATGCGATATGAGTTAATACTCAAGCCATTTTGAAGGTATTAAAAATACCTATGTTTCCTTTTCATTAGAATTTCGATATCTTATACCATTCAAAAGTTATCACAGAAAAACTAATATCCCGTTAAATCGACTCCCATGTACTTAAATGAACTTAATTTGGATGAAAGTCCGAATAAAATGTATATTTACGGGTTTAGCATGACTTCTAGTCCTTAGATAACCACAAAAAACCGATGATTGATGACATTCTTAGTTTTCAGCATCCTATACAGCTTCAGTGCACTGTATAAACGTTCAATTATATTTTATTCGACATGAAAACATGGTACACAGACAGGTCTCTTATTCATCCAAAGATTAAAAAATGACAACAAATATAGGTCATACCAAACTATATTGTCACAACCGATTCGTTCCAACCATTGTTTTAGTTGCCTATTTATCCCGATCGGTTGTCTTCCATATCTATTATATCTAACGATAGACAGTTTCGATCCACCAACATTCAACGGTCAATGAGTGGTGGTTCCGATCGACTGTCTCTCCTATCATTTAATACCAACATCTGGTGTTTCGATCCGTCGACTCACTTCATTGACATGCGTAATAATCACGATGGCATGGTTGTAGTTATAAAAATGTCTTCATTGTTTCAATAATATTGATATTACTTCTATTACAATTGATTGTTTCTTGAAACAAATCAGCTCATTGTAAAATAGTGCTATACATGTATCCACGAGAGAAGAAAAAGGTCGTCTTACTCGTTTATCAACTGAATAATTGTAAAAACTTCAAAATTTGTCAAGAACTTACTGGCTCAACGCGTGGAGTAATGTTATGAGAGATGTAGCCGTGTTTCTGATCGTAAATCTCCTCCTGAAAATGCATTGAAACTGAAATTAAATGTAAAAATATAACGATGATATTTGGGTTTGTATTGTTGGTAGAAAACCGTCTTTAGTGGATAGAAGTATATGACAATGAAATTGTTATTATCATGTTTTAAAGACGAATTGGGTCATAAATCTGACATTTAAACAATAGTACAATTGAAAATTTTATATTTTAAAACTTTATAGATACGTACTTGGAATTATTTTTATGGTTCTTTAATTTATGTCGTACAATAGATGTAGTTTTATAAGGCGGCTGAAGACTTGAAGTGACGGATAACCCAGAAAATACATATAATTGAGGACATTATACGTACTTACATGGATCTGATATCTGGGTTATTTATTGTCCGATTATTCAAGTGTGTATATATATATATATATATGACCATAAATATTTTACCAAGACAGGTAGACCAGTGAATAGCACGCTGAGCCGTCATTCAGGAGACCGGGTTTCGATTCCCGACATGGTCGACCATCCTGACTGAGGTTTTTTCGAGGTTTCCCTCTGACTGGTTTCTTAACGATAGACCACGATTTCTCTCTTTTACTATCTATATGATCAAATTAGTTTAGTTATTTGTTTGGTTAGCTAAGTAAGTTTAGGTCAATTTGGGTTACGTTAGGTTGATCAAGTCAGACAGATTGGGTTTATTTAGGTTAGTTTAGGCTTAGCAACAACAATCACAACGTCCGTATGTTGTGACATATATAATTATGTCCAATGATTTACGGCTGTGCAAGAGATTACTATTAATTTGATGAATTTCGTCGTCTAATAGTGCCAGTAATTACAGCATGGATTAAAAGCGGCAGGTTATTGGCAATATTATGCCCGCAGTGCACAGTTACTCCATCTATCTCGACCCAGTATATGCAGTGTTGCAGCAGAAAACATGTTGCGAGAACTCAAACGTATTCAAACTAGAGCCATTCGTAATATGTTCGATTATCCCATATATTCGTAAGAGTATTACATGTTTCACGACCGAAACAAATTCTTACAATTAAACTGATTTAAAACAAACTAACCGTCAGCTTCATCCAAAATACAATAACCAAGAAAACATTCTACTAATTCTACCAAATTCCACTTCTCTGAAATCTAAAATTTACTTATGAAACTTGAGTTGACAAAATTCAAAAGAGAAATTCAAAATTTATCACACTACCAAAAGACCTGGCCAAAAACTTTGAAAATATTTGTATATTTATTTTCATCGCTTCTTATTTTTCAAGAACCATTTTCATGTTCAATGAATTAATATATCCCATTTTTCTAGAAAGAATATACCATAACTCGAGAAATAATGTGAATATTTAAATGAATACATTGACGAATAAATGAATAAAGCTCTTAATATGAAGTAAAATATATTCCAAACCAACAAATTTTCCGATTTACTCTACCTAAAAATATATAACATACATGAAAACCTATTTTAATCATATTCGTCACAGTTTTGTGATACTCTCACTGGTCTAGTTTTTTACCTCCCCCCCCCCCCTCCCTCCCCCTTCCCATTTCCATTGTATAGAGACATTATCTTTACGAGCCGAATCGAATTGTCACAATCATACCGGAACATCCGAGCACATCATCAACCGGACGTTCCGAATAACAACAATCATAATAAAAATGTTTTCCCGCTGATCAGATGAATGAAACTATACTCCAATCATCTAACAACATCATGCAACACCCCTGTTCGTTTTGACACCGCACGGATGTTCCTGTTCGATAACACATGCACCCTACTTGTGTCAAAGTACCCCTATTGGTGTGAATATTTCCCACGGTTTTCATGCCCTAATATTCAGGTCACACGTCATGGCATGGTCCGTATGAGATGATGAAGACTGAAGGATGCTGTGAGGGGATATGGGCTTAATGCATCCTGTTCAGATGAAGAGAGAGGGGAGGGAGGGAGGGAGGAGGGGGGAGACTGGTCGCTCCATTGAACTAATTATAGGAGAAATGGTTATTTTTAGATGGTGTTTTATCCCCCATATGTGCGTGTGTGTATGTGTATATGGGCTTCATTTTAGGGGGAGAGGAGAGAGAGAGAAAGAGAGAGAGAGAGAGAGAGAAAAAGAAAAAGAGAGAGAGAGAGATAGATAGACAGAGAGAGAGAGAGAGAGAGAGAGAGAGAGAGAGAGAGACGGAGAGACAGAGATAGAGAGAGAGAGAGAGAGAGAAGTGAGAGAGAGAAAAGGGAGTATAATGTGCGGCACATAACAAGATAATCAGTCTCACAAACAAACGAGGTATACATTTCGATCAACCGTTTCCCTTATTCTTGAATACGATAGCTCGGGAGTCTCGACCCAGCAAACTGCCACAGATTGAAGTGTGGAAATTTGCACCCTAAACGTATAACACGTATACAGTGTATTATACCCTTTCCTTATTTATGAGGGAGGTTAAACAGCTTGGTCGTAAATTCATAATCATTAAAATCAAGAATTTAGTGCGGGTTTGTTGTGAATGTTCTAATGATTATATAACTATTTATTTAGAGGATGAATTATGAACGATAACAACACGAATGGGGAAAGGTTGAAGCAGGGAATGAGATCATGGGAAGATTTGGGAGGGATGTTCAAATAAGGTCCTGGATTTCAGTAGTTGTATTCCTTCAGGCTGATTGACTGATTAGTCAATGTAATAAAAACGGGTAATCAAGGGAGATAACAAGTCAACAGTTGGTTAATTGGGGATTAGTCAACTGTACTGAAAATCAACTCTCCTAAAACTAGACTAACCTAAAAATCGACCGACTGTACTAGAAACCAACTGGCCTAAACTTATTTTTCTTGAGGAAATTGTATACAGAAGTGAAAGTGGGGGAGGGGGGGGGGGGTTGGCTTTTCTTCTTCACAAATTGATACCTCCCATTAACTATATAGGGTTTTTAATGATGCTTAAGGTAAGGTTGTCAAGGTTTGTATCAAAATTAATTTCTGAATTTCTCTCACCAACTTCTATACAGATCGCTCAAGAAGGAGAAGTTTAGGTTAATTGGTTTGTACATTCGATTTTTAGGATAGTTGGTTCTTAGGACAGTCGAGTTGTAGTGCAGTTGCTTCTTAGTACAGTTGGTATATTCTAACCGTAACAAACTATTGAAAAATCCGACCTAACTGTGTTGGGAGTAATTTGAGCTTCAAAATTCCAGAAAATCTAAATCTAAAACTTGAATCTGGCAATTTATTCTGTAAAAATAGAATGTGGATGATAAGAGATCATGAACGTTCCTTCACAGCATGAAAACGACAGAAAGACCGGCTGAGCCGACGTAAACGTAATTATGGTATGATGATTATTGTTTGTTTAACGACCCCACCAACAGCCAGGTTATACAGGGGTACGAATGAGAATGTGGTTATGAAACTATGAAGTAATGATAAGTGAAAGGACGTTCACAGAAAACCCATACCTTATGCGAGACTCGGACTCACGCTCAACGGTGACTTCGGTTTCTAAAGCGATGCCTCAGCTGACTGAGCTACCTAGAACGTCAACATTTCGCGTTCGTTTGTACACACAGTTTTCCAATTGTATCACTACTATATATAGATGAGTCTCAATTGAGAGACACAAAGATTTGGACGAAGCCGCCCTCGGTAGCTCGGTCAGCTTCAAAAACTGAAGTCACCGTTGGGCGTGGGTTCAAGTCCCGCATAAGGCATGGGCTTTCGTTAACCTCCTTCACATCATCACTTCATAGTTTCATAATCACCTGCTCATTCGTATCCCCGTATAACCCAGCTGTTGGTGGGGTCGCTAAGCAAACAATCATCATAGATTTGAACGATAAATAAAGATACATTATTTTATTCTAATATTGGTATTATTCACAATTACTTGTCGAAGAGAAATCTGAATCAATCTAGTTTGTAGGTGATTCATTTTAATTGTAGTATTGAAATTTGAAGACCATAACGAGACCCGCCGACCAACGCAACCCTCACTACATCTTTTGATTATCTAACAATGAAGACGGTCACCAACACTTATACAATGAAATGTGTCTGGTTCAATCACTCGCTCCCTTATATAGAGAGCCTAAGCTATGATATAATCACAATCAGTTATGATAATAAAGGTTTTACCTCACGCATATCATTATCAAGTCAATGCTCCATCTATATGCGTCGCCATGTATATATATATAGTTATCCATGGAGTCATATACGGGTGTAATTAATACAGGACTAATCAAGATCGAAGACTAATGAGGATTATGATGATGCGTTATCCATTCACATGCATGAAGAGTGCATGCAAATGTGCAATATGCGATTGTGATGAATAGGACAAGCTGATAATCTGTGTTGGAAAACGGCTATCGAGAATGATTAGAGATGCACGTGATAGATTATCAACTATGACTAGGAAAACGATGTGAATGACGGCGAGTTAGCACACTGCTCACTGTTATACTGTCCACCTATCAGGTTGTCCAAAACTGTCAAAATCTAATCTGATCTAATCTGGAATGACCTCTCATTTTGAACCACTTTGGATGAATTTTGACAAATTTTGATGGGATGGGTCAATTTTGATAGGTTACATTGAGCAGTGTGCCAGTTGCATTTTTTTTAAAGAATATATTCTTTTTGGGACTATAATTTCTCCATATTACACGATATAGATTTGTAGAATCAGTATGAAAAAATGTTGAATTGAGGTGGGTCAGGTTACCTTATATGAAGGTTCAATTCAATTCAATACTTTATTTACCAATTTTATTTTTACATTATATAAATAGGTCATGATAAAATATGAGGCACGTCAAAAATATAGTAAAAATTAACATGAGAGGCCTATATAAACTAAAACTGAACTATATGTGTAAGATATACATATGAAAATAAAAAACATTCATATACACAACATACTGCACATTCATACCTTCATTCATACATTTGCCTTATATAGGTTATAGTTGGTTTTGTTGTAGGTTCAATTAATTTTGAGTGTCATTCAGCATGTATGGATGGACACTTACCCTTAACTTTAACATGGACCAATATTTAAAATCTGTTCGAAGGAAGGACGCGCATGTGTAAATTCACTTTAACTGTCGTGAGATGATTGAAGACGTGTTTGGAAGTGTCAGAAATATTGTCTTTTCGAAAACAGCTGAAGATTGATTGATATGGAAATTTAATTATATATATATATATATATATATATATATATATATATATATATATATATATATATATATATATATATATATATATATAATTAGGCATATATATATATATATATATATATATATATATATATATATATATATATATATATATATATATTAAAAATATTGAGATATTAAAAATATTTCACAATTTCATACACGACTTTAATCTTCCTATTAAATATATATCATTATTATATATATATATATAAATATATATATATATATATATATATATATATATATATATATAAATATTTATATATATATATATATATATATATATATATATATATATATATATATATATATATATATATATATATGTATATATATATATATATATATATATATATATATATATATATATATATATATATATATATATATATTTAGCATCAACATGGCACCTTATATACGGTCAGTGCTATTAAATAGCCTTTTTTGAAAATGATCATTTCATATTCTTTTCTTTTTCATTAATTTTTTTGAGGGATGTCATACACACACGTTTTTTTCAGTGTGTGAAATTGAGTATTTCTTTCATATAGTTGCATTATTGTAATGTCAATCCCTATGGACCAATGAAGTATATATATAGCCCACATAAACACACATACATATACATATTGACGAAAAAACTTGGAATATTTTTATACCACAAATACGAAACAAAAACCATACATTTCACACAACTAAAATGAATATAATTACATGAAAAAGTGGATGTATCACTAACTGGCCTCACCGTTTCAGTTCTGTGGAATTCAAACAAAAAAACACTTATCGAAACTCAATTGATGTAAAACCTGTAAAAAAAGAGGGGCAACGACACTTGTACAAACACACAGTGTAACAAACAGTGTAACAATTCATTTATATATTTGTTTCCATGAAAGAAGAGGGTTTGGAGCGAACGTCTCTCCTATCTATAATCATCAGCGCACGGGTGGTTCGCGCCTTTCCTTCATACAATATATATAGACTGTTGGCGGTTCGAGACGATTGACCGTTAGTTATAATGGATAGGGGAGACGGTCTATCGGGACCACAGTTTGATGTGCACTGTGTAAATATAAATATATACTAGATTGAAGTACAAATATGGTTTTCTAAAGTTCAAGTGTGTATAGGTCGTCCTCGAGAGACATATACGTGTGTGTCATTGAAAAAGAATCGTTGAATTAGTGTAGCTCTAATATAACCTCAAATGAGGGAGAAGAAATTTGGAATATTTTGTAGTTACATAAATATATATGTGCATGAACTGAGGATCGAGCTATAGAATGTTCCATTCCATGCACTTGTGATTGTCAATAATACAGTAATATACACTTGGTAATACAGGATCAAACTGAGTGCTATACAAATATTAAGTAGGCCCACAAGTGGGGATAATCTAACAACACAACAAACATGTTTCACATGTTTTTTTTGTGTTTATTCTACGTTCTCATGTTGAATTACTGACAGTGACAAGAACATTTCATTTAAAAACCTGCTCATAGTTGATGAATATCGCACACACTTGACGTAACTTGTGAGCACAGTTTGTTTTCCACTCATGACTTGTGTTTTAACATAACTTTTAATAATCATCTTCATGAACGAATCCACGATCTACTTAGTACATGTTTTTTGTCAAGTCGTGAACCAAAATTGATAAAAATGAACAATATTTAACGTTATTATTATTTTCAACGACTATTTAAGGTGTATTTTTTAATTTGTATCCATGCAACCTTTTTCAAAAGTCTATACAGTATATCATATAGGTAATAGGTATCTGTTCACTTCACAGTATACATTTTCAATTAGTTCTTGGTTCTTTATTGGTTCTTTGGTTTCTTTCTGGTTATTTAGTTGTAAATCAAGTTCATTTAAATATTATTCCTGCCGCTTTATTGGCTATCTTGACTCAATTCGGGCCTCCTGTATTCCCCAAGTCCCGCAAATGGCATGATTCTTGTAAAAAATCATTCATTCCTCCATCATACCCTACTAATTTGTACCCCCAAATAACCTAGTTGTTGGTGGGTTACTTGAAGCAAACATTAATCATAGATAACTTCTCGTCACTTGGTCCTAATGCGCCAAGTAACGACTTTTTTTCTACTTTTCTATATATACCCAACCCCAAGTACATGGACAATCTATTTCACATACTAATTTATTTCTCATTTTGTATGTATGTATGTAACTTTTAATTTTAAAGTATTTATCTTTTACTTGTTTACAATATATTTATTTTATAGTATCCTTGCTGATCACTCTTTTCCATTTCATTTCTTCTTATCTTCTTCCATTAGTTTCTTAAAATCATCCACAGATTTAGGCCACTCCTGATTTAGTGGATCTCCCAGTTTGTTCCATTCTGGGATGGTGGAGCCGAGAAAATAGAATTTTTGTTCTGAATTTTTGTAATGGTTGTGAAATACTTTACTGACTGTAACATTTATTGTCACATAGATGCATCATTCATGATGGTCCAACTGTACTCAACCATTACTTATTGATTGATTATCTGTTGATAACGAGCCCACCAACAGCTAGGCTATTTGTAGGTATAAAAGAGAATGATGGATGTTGTTACAAAACCCATGCCTTATGCGGGTCTAGAACCCACGCCCAATTCGACTTAGTGTCTTATAGCTGAATGACATCTACTTCGTACTTCAATGAACACACCTACGTATTTTTGCTAGTTTTTTTTTTCTAATTCTACCTCGACCACGGCTGTAATCTCCGACTTAGAACCTCTTCCGTATCGGATCCCTCGGGAACCTCCGTGTAATAATCTCCACGAGCCCTCACCGCAGCACACCTCCCGGTCAACCCTTCCTGCCCCCCCCCCCCCTGCCCACCTCCATCACCTCTTAGACTCATCGTAAATACACTCCAAATCAAGAGTGTTGGCGTTTGCTTTTGGAGTGAATACATGGGGCACCTGAAGAGCGTATACTGGAATAAAGTCTATTCGGTTGTGTGACATGGGTTTGGATGTCCAACCTCACCTGAAACCTATAACCACATTCCATTGAAAAGTACCGCGAAGCCCATGTCACACGACCAAGTTGACTTTATTCCAGTATTCGCTTTTCGGCGATCCCGAATACATTTTTAATAACGTCGTAATAAGTGGTGTATCCCTTTTTGATTTGTGTATACGTTTAGTTGATTTTTTTGTATGGTAACTATTCAAGTTATAATTATACTCTTTTATATGCTATTTAAGATTTTGGGAATTGACCATTTATTGAAAAAACGATTTATTAAACATTTTCAGCTGGAGTCAGCTATAAGCTCCTCACTTATCGCTCGTTGATTTCAGCGGACAAAGATACTTATGCCATTTATTATACTATCTACTATATTTATCCACGAAAGAATGTTATTTACCATAACAAACATAATGGGTAATCATTTTTCAAGATGAAATTCACGGTTAAAAACATAACTACATCTTTCACACTCGTTTCAAGTTTAAATCTGCAGAGAGCTTCTCTAATTACTGAAGTTTTTACAATTATTGATGATGATAATTATTGTTAAAGTAACGACCCCACCAACAGTTAGGTTATACCGGAGTACGAATAAGCAGATGATAGTGAACTATGAAGAGATGATAAGTGAAAGGACGTTTACAGAAACCCATGCCTTAAGCAGGACTCGAACCCATGTCCAACGATGACTTCACTTCTATAGCGTTGCCTTAACTAACTGATCAACGGAAGGAGACTTTTTAAAACTATTTTGTCGGTAGACAACTTTCTACTGGTAGGCCTACAAGTGGCCGAGTGGTTAATACACTGAACTGTCACCCCGAAGACCGGGATTCGATTTCCACCATGGTCGACCAACCTGACAGTTTTTTTCGTGGTTTTTCTCTGGTCAATACTGGGATGGTTCCTTAACAACAGGCCACGACCGACTCCTTCCCACTATTCAAAAACACCCAATAAAATAACCTTTCATCTCATATATCATTCACCGACGCCAATAGATCGTAGTCATCAGTATAGTGCGTCGTAAACCCAATATAAATAAATTAGAACTTTCTCACCAGCGTGAACGTGATTTGTAGTATAGTGTGTGGTTTTGAGTTAGATCTATACACTCTGCATGAATGAATTGGTCTTACAGATATAGGCACACCAACAGTGCGTGGGAATAGAGAATATACCACGAATAGACCTCGTACAGACCACTTTAGTCACGTGTTGCTAGATCACGTACAACATTGGTGAATGTGTAATAAGTAATAACTTACTTGGAAAACGATGTATTTGAAAGCGGTGATGGATGACGGATACGTAGGGAAAATATCATTTAAATATTTTATGGTGAAAAGTGCCGCTCGGTTAGTTTGAATAAGTGATGTATTGTGAAGATGAATGAAGGTGGGTTATCAATTTTTCATGTATATAAATGATAAAAACGAAGTAGTTGAATAAGTTAAGGTCTACTTATGTGTTATCTCACATAGAAAATCCATATAGGTGTCAGAGTACAGAATGTGCATTGGAGAGGGGTAGGAACTGGAAAGGGTCGATAATAATTTATTTCTCAGGAACAGTTGAGATAGGGAAAGTGAATCTTCATAATGTTAATGTATCTAATGTTTTCTTTAAAATTTAGCTGTTGAAATAGTATAAGTTGCATGCTAATCTATATTTGGCATTTAAATATAGGGAGCTACAAAGCAGCTAGAATAGTTGGGGTCAAGCTTGGGGTCAAGCTTGGGGTCGAGCAAACTAGTGGCGGACAATATTTACTAGGGGATAACTCGCCAGACGTAAGCTCAAACCTGTTCTCATAACCTAACCTCTCAATAGAAACCTAGCCAATTGTCTTCTAGCTGCTAGCATATTGTCCGTTCCCCCTAACAAACTCACACAGACATTTGAATTTATACTAAACTTGTGATTGGAAAAGACAATTTAGGAAACATTCTTGTTTTTTATCACAACAATACGAATTACATCACTTGAAAGAAGCCTATAAATAATACGCCTCCACGTTGGTCTATCTGATGTATATAGCTTATTACAGAATGTTTATTGCACAATTCACAAAAGTATTCATACTGACAAAAAAAAAAAAAAACAGAAAGCAAAAATGTCGGAATGTATTGTATCAATCTAGAGAAACCACATAAATGACATAATATGCGTGGATAGTTTCAGAAATTTTTTTATGTTCTTCACCACGTCAACTTGAAAGATATATACGTTTTCCGCCGTATAGGCCTATTTGTGAATAAAAAAAAGATGAATATATAACATCGATGTAAATAAATACTATATTGATAATAATAAATATCTAATAGTTATGATAATAATATAATATATCATATAATTTTTTTTATTTATTTTTTTTATTTATTTGTCAATTCAAGATTATACAGAAAAGTTCACAATATTCCACAAAGCCTGTAAACAGGCTTGTCTGTGGTTTGCATTATAATTATAACACAATAATATGATAATACATAATAATAATATATTTAATATATAATTATGATGATAATAGATATAATAAATAATAACACCCGGTTCCAACAAGTCAGGTCGGGGGTTTGAACTCCAATAATCTATGGGGCCTCTAAATTATTGATATACCAGCTGACCAGTCCTGTCGCATCACCTTCCTCGTTTTCATCACTTTCTTCACTTTCTTCCTCGATCTCCACTAATATTCGACATGCTTTCCGTTATTCCCACAACATTTCCTCTTCCACATCTGCCCATACACCTCCTCTTCTCCTCACGCTTCCACTCATCTGTCTCTTCATCTTCCTCTTGGTCTTCCAGCTTTTCCTCTACACTCTAACAAATAATTCTTCGGAATTATTTACTGGGTATTATTTCCGGTTCCATTCTTCGCATATGTCCATACCATCGTAATCTTTCCATATACATCTTATTGTCAACACTTTATATTCTCAACTCATCCCTAATGTCACTACTCCTTACTCTATCCACTTTTATCACGCATTTAATGCTCTTCAAAAACTTCATTTGTGAGGCTGCAAGTTGATGTTTATATGTCAAATTAAGACGGGGAGTCGATTAATCGAAATATCAGTTTTTTGATGACAACTTTTGAAAAGTATGGGATATCAAAATTCTAACACGTGAGAAACACAGATAATTATAATAGCTTAAAGATGATGTAAGTTATGACCATTTAAGTCACGTTTCATAACTGTGAAGCGTCGACAACTAAAAAAAAACACATTTTTTTAGCTGTCGACGCTTGACATTTAAGTTATGTGACATGACTTAAATAATTATGACTTATATTATCTTGAAGCCATTATAAGTATCTGTGTTTATCGTGTATTAGAATGTTGATATCTCATACCATTCAAAAGTTATCACCAAGAAACTGATATTTCGCTAAATCGATTCCCATGGACTCTCAATTCGAAAATAAAATTGATAAAACTCTCGTGATTTCTCTACAGCTGTTTCTAATTCGATACTCACTCATGTTTTTTTATAAAATGGTGATAACATCAATATTTGAAAGACTTGTAATTTCCTGGCACATCCGGCCCTCGAGTCGAGTTATTGGCTATTATGACTGACTCGGTCGCTGTGGACCAGACGGGCATGACGTATATACACCGCACAGAGTGCAACATTGTGCAGCAGTTCATTCACGTCGGCATGGTTCGTGGATCCCATTAAATACAAGGTTATGTGGGAGTACGGGTCGTAGATCCCATTTAAATTACGAGGTTGTGTTGGACTCATCTGCAGTGTTGCAGTCGAAAGTTCACGGTAATTTTATTTTTTCACGGAAAATGAAGATAGGGAAATGAGAGGAGAGGAAATGTACGACAGGAGAGAAAATGAAGTGAATAGAAATTGTAAAAAAGTAGATAGAATTCACGTCAAAAAAATATAAATTTCGGGGCCACTATTTACAAACAACCCTGCTGTCGTATATACCTATATTTCCGCACACAAGAATTTTTTTTCTTATGCGGGCTTCTATACATTTTTTCATTTTCATTTTCCATTTTTCTTCAGTATCTCATACCAAACACTGCTTCATGACTGAAATTGCATTTATCATTTATTAAATTGGATCTTACCATAATTCAAGAAACACAATATTTTAATTTACTTAATTTTTAATTTTTCTTTTTTAGGGTTTAATCTATCTATACCATATAACAAAGGTGTGTAATGTAAACTATATGTATATAAGTGTGACCAATGTGAAAAATGAAAACTGCACATTTCTTAAAAACTGTAATTCCTTATGTATTATATGTGTATAATAAAATGGTTCTTGATTCTATTACAAAGAATGAATCGAACCGTTATACTTTGTTCAACCCTATGTTTAGAATAAAACTTGACCTATCTTATACTAAAGTCAATCCTTCTTTAAAAATAGCATATCATAGCATCAATAGCAACAATACTCTACGCATAAGGTTAGACAGAGTATATAGTTTCAGGTTGGATTGGGTTATAGTTGATTAATATAGGTTGGGTGGTTCGTTTCGGTTGGTTTGGTTAGTTACATACTTTGAACTAATGCTAATTTAGATTGCGTGATAGCAGAAACAACAACAACAACAATATGGGTTACAAAGCATGCACACATGTCTATAAATATGATAAATAACTTATTACGATTGGTTTTGATATTTGTGAGACTGCGTTATTTTGTACCTATCTTTAAATTATGGGGACATTGTTTGTAGTCTAGCCAATCATATCAGTCTATAGTTAGTAGTCCTCTTTCGTACGCATGAAAATAAAAATTCGACGGCATTTGGCTGTACGTATATAGGCGCAGGCCACTGACACACACCAGCACCAAAACGTATAATGATACGTGAAAATTGATCACGCACCTATAAAATATTTGTTCTTTATGGATTTCCTTTCCTCATTACACTATTTCATTCGATCAAAGAATCAATTATTCATGATATCACAAAAATTCACCTCATAAATTTTCCAAGGTTCCATCCTATACCCCTTCTACCTCCTACCTTTCACCCCTGACTCAGAATACTTTCCAGTAGCTGATTCGTATAGCAAACACCTGTACAAGAATGTTGGTGTATCGACACTCTCCACTGTTAGCGTACGGTAGTAGGTAAGATGGTCGATTGGGCTCTCAAAATACTTTCAGTATAAGTGTATGAGTGCGTAGTATAAGTGTACGAAAGATCCCGAACGACCGTCCCCTTAACTCGCAGCACTAGCGCACGGGTAGTTCAGGCCTTCATATTTCATACATAAGAATATATATATATATATATATATATATATATATATATATATATATATATATATATATATATATATATATATATATATATATATATATATATATATATATATATATATATATATATATATATATGTATATATATATATATATATATATATATATATATATATATATATATATATATATATATATATATATATATATGTATATATACATATTTATATATACATATTTATCTCTCTCTCTCTCTCTCTCTATATATATATATATATATATATATATATATATATATATATATATATATATATTTATATATATATATATATATATATATATTAAACATATGTGTGTGTGTGTGCGTGTGTGTGTGGGTGTATCCAACTCACCCTAGAACTGATTCAATATAATTTGAGATTGATTCAGTGCAATCGAGGCAAACCGTCTGCGTTTTTTTTTCAAATCAATTCCTATTTACTTTATTTCGTACACGAGCTGAATTCTAATTTCCAGCTTAGTTTGCTATTTTATCTTTCTGGTTTTCCTTTTCATCAACCCGATTACAATCTTAGACTGCTTAGCCGACAGTTTGGATAGCAGAATCCGTAGCAACGGGGACAATGAATGAAACTCGTTAAAAATAATAATATGAAAAACACGTTATTATAGCAACGGTGTGCAATCGGTGTGTGAACGTGAAATAATTATACGTCAGCGTGAATCCATTTGCAGATTCGCTTTGGGAAATTGAGATTATTAAAAGGATAAAATCGTTTTTTCATTTGTATAAATCTAGTGAGGTCAAATTGATGACTTATCTTAACAAGATTTTTACGAAGTCTTAGTTCATTATTAATTTGCTAACTATCATTTTAAGTAAGAAAATAACATACGTAATAAAAGGTAATAACAAGTGAATTCTCTAAGTACCGCTTAATTGGCACTAACTATCACTTTGTGAAACCGGAATCAATAGATATTATATAATGCAAATGAAGTTCTCAATTTGTTATCACCTTTATAGTTACTCTTACTGTTTTTTTAAGTAATAATCAAGTACCGATAACTATGATAAAATACAAAATATGTTGAAATTGATGGAATTTGCCAACTATCAATTCAATTATACATTTTACTCATCCGGTTTTACCAGGTGATGATGAAATTCGAACTTATTAATTATTATACTCAAGGTACAAAAAAAAATATTTATGACCAAGGGGGATAACAAATTGAGGCGCTCATTTTTGATTGGTTTGCTAATAATCGGTTGGTTCAACCGGCAATAAGTAAAACATGGAACATAAATTCACATTCATCTGAATAAAAGGTGGGAATTGACCGATGTAGATCATCCACCCTCGTGATGTCACAAAATATAAAAACCAATCAAGTGGACAGTGAAGCAGGGGAAAATAGGGAAATAACCAATCAAGGTATCTCAAATTTCCCCCGCTTGTATAAGTCACGCCCATCTACATTGGTAAATTACCATAACTTTTTATAATACTCAAACGAATAACTTAATCTAACCGGTTCCAAGTAAAAGATGGAATATAAATATCCATCTGAATAAAAAGCTGAAAGCCATAACTATTATAATATAATATTGTAGTAATATTATAGTATTTATAATACTCAACCACCTAATAGCACTTAAACACATATCAGTGGAGGTGCCGTGTTTTTCTTTGTTGAAAATTTCTTTTGTTATCGAGTATAAATTACCACTAATCATTTAATACCTCAATTCAAAATCGAAATCCTATATTCACTTCACCCATTGAGTGACGTAGTCAAATTAGCTCCTACTTTATGTATTTCATTGTTCCGGTTTTCCATTTTTTAATTTTTTCACCAAATCTGTCAAAGAACATGAAATATCGTATATAAAACTTTTTCAGCGCTTTTCAGCTTATACATGAAAATGTCAGTGAAGTAACGTATGTTTACGTCATAGACCACATTGTTGACAGCTACGAACGATAGTCTTTACTATACATTAGTAGTAACGTTGGAGAGTTTCGATGCGACAACGAAGTGTGCGAGCTTGCGGCAGCGCTCTTCACGCGTCACGTAAGTTGACTTGACGGCGGCCACCTTCCAACCCCTTCCCTCTCCCTTCCCCACGTCGTGACAGGGCAGACGTTTTATGGAAGAGTCGTAAAGGAGTGTTCTCCCGCACGAGAAGACACGTGACTTGATATATATATATATATATATATATATATATATATATATATATATATATATATATATATATATATATATATATATATATATATATAATATAGAGGTGATAAGAAAAAGTGGGAGAATATTTCATTTTGAATTGATGGAATATGAAGTGAAATGTTTCCGTTTTTTATTTTTTATTTTTAGCATTATTAAATTTCCAAATGAGTGAGTTTTGGCTTCATGGTTACTCATTCAATTGAACCTTCCGAGTCAAATTATTTGACAATACTTCGTTCTTTGCATTTTTTTTTCAGCTGAGTCGACTGAATTTTATCTGCAAATATCTGAAATTTCTTGGCAATTTGAAAATTCCTTTCCCATTCAAGTGGAAGTTGGTCGAGATATCACGCTGTGGAATATAGTGTTTGAGATTTCATTAGATATTCCACAATATGTGTATCGAAATATTTGGTGAGGAAGGTAATTTATCTCCAAACAATTTTAAAATATTCAGAGCCATATATTTTACCATGCATTTTTTCTGTGGTATTCAACCAGGTTTAATGGACATAGAATCAGGGATGCCATCACTTGAACACCTCACCAACACTTTGGCACCTTTTTTACAACACCAGTTATGGTAACATATGTTGATTACGGTATATCATCAACATAATCTTGACATATAATCATTGTTCCCCAATTGACGACTTGTAGTCTCCGCCCCCTTGACGTCACAAATCATACCGTTCAATCAACAGGGCTCTTAGAACTGTGATGAAATTCAAATATCCAATCAAGGTATCTTCAAATGATCACAAATGATGATCTAACTCTACCTGGCCGAATGGTGAAGCCACGCCCATTTCGAGTCGTCAATTGAGACCAAGAATGATAATATAGGATCGTTCGGATGGGGCTCCATGACAACGATCTGATATACCATTCCAAAATATATGTGATTCATTTAATAATGAAGTTATAGTAAGTTACAGTATAATAAACTAGAGGCCGCAATCATTCATTAGAGTTCGGGAAAAAAATCTTCGATTTTCTTTTTGCTTATTATCATCTTTTTTATTTTTATTTTCTTGATATATTTTTCGTCTTTGTTTTCTTTGTCTCACTCACTTTAAATGAGTCTCTCTTCTTTTATTCATTGTGAATAATCTATACGAATGAGATAATAACGTAACAGAATAACTCGTATAGCGGATCTCTATTCAGTCTCAGCTTATTACTCTTGTCTGGCGGAAGTGACGTCAGTCCCACACATAATGTAATTCTATTCAATGGTAAATTAGCTATTGTTTTCTATAATCAAAGAAGAAGACTAATAATGTTTACAATGATAATTAATTTAACATATAACACCGATGATCTAATTAGTAATCAGAATGCACAACCGTTTCTTCTCTTCACACTTTGTTTGCAGTCAATGCACGTGATGGGAATCTTCACACCAAAGAGTGTGGTGCACAATGTGACTTAATAACATGCATTGTTATATTACTTCTTCACTTATTTCAAGTAACAATTAGGACTAACAATCGTTACCATAGATATACAGCAAACTGGGCTAGATTATGTTTGGATAATATCAATTGGTTGACACATGTTGACTGTTTCTGTCAACAAACTGAAACGTGTCGCCGAGTGGTTAATAGAGCCATCATTCAGGATACCGGGGTTCGATTCCCGCCATGGTCGACCATCCTGACAGGGGTTTTTAGTGGTTTTTCTCTGTTGTTCAGGTTCATGGTTCCTTGACAACAGGCCATGACCGACTCCTTTCCACTATCCAAAAACACTTGGTAAAATAACCTTACATCTCATCATCCGATAATTTCATAGGCCTGCATCATTCACCGACGCCAATAGATCGTATTCATCAGTACAGTGTGTCGTTAAACGCAATGAAAATAAATAAAAACCCGTCAACAGTGAGTGACGTTACTTGAAAAAAAAGTCTTCTTTCAAGTAACAAATGACTAACAACCGTTGCTATTGCAATATAGTGAACTGGGTTACTGACAAAGATTATGATATAGGAACATTGTTGACTGTCTCTTTCAACAATGAGTGACATCACTTGGAATAAAGCTTCTTTCAAGTAAAAAATCACGTACAATGTTTGTCATAACAATACAGCGAAGTGGGGAACTAACAAAGACAGTGTTTGGAAAATATCAACTGCATAGACATTCTTGTCTGCCATTGTTTAATTCAACAACAAATTGACATGAAAAAATATTGCTTATTATACTAACAATCGTTGCCATAACAATGCTGTGAAATGGGAAACTAAACAGATTGCCAGTCTTATTATGGCATAGAAAGGCAACGTTTGATTGTGTGAGCAACACTATGTTTCTATTTGATAATATTCAATCTAAACACAATTGCGATACTTTGCAATTCCACACACTTTGCATCAACTCTTTGAAAATTAATGTAATATTTTTTTCAGGCAGTTCACTGATCACCATACTGTCTTGTTCCCTCGATACTGCTGATGGGAAATAAATTCTCATATCTTCCCCACTTCTATTTGGTATCTGCCATTGTTTATTCACACGGTCAAAATGTTAGAGCCTAGAATTGACCTCTGATGCAGAAAACAACAAAATGAAAGCCCATCGAAATCGAGTATCTTCCTTTCCGCTTATCAGCTAAAACCATACAATTTCAATACCCTTCAATGCCATAATATTGTTTTCACGCGCCATCCAACATCTCTTTGACTGACCCGATCGACCGTCTCCCGTATCTATTATCACTAACGGTCGGTATTTCCAATCCTCTAACATCGAGCAGAATCAAGCTAGCGCATTTATTTCACGGTTATCGAACCTTCATTGAGCTATACGCATCAATACCAACGCAAATCATCCAGGGAAGAAATACGCTGATTCAACCATGGATTTAATCATAGCAATAAAAATAGGCGGCTTAGTTTTATGCCGACAAAGCGACTTACCTTACGCCTAATTTATCTATTGGCGGGTCGAGACTCTCGTTCGGTGGTGATGATTCATATGGGAGACGGTCGATCGGAACCATAATGAACACATATCAATTGAGATCCTCTATAACAATGGTGAAATGTGAGACAAAGGTATTTATACTAGTGTTTTCAGTAAACATTCATTCAGCATGTGGAGATGGTTGGAATGTTATAATTGGGAATGGAGATTGCATATCTGTTTCTGAATGCATGGATTTCAAATGTGAAATAGTATACTGTATTTGTTCTTGAAGTTATTTATGACCAATACTCATATCTTCGTAGATCGTATATATATATATATATATATATATATATATATATATATATATATATATATATATATATATATATACATATATATATATATATATATATATATATATATATATATATATATATATATATATATATATATATGTATATATATATATATATATATATATAAATATATGTATATATATATATACATATATATATATATATATATATATATTTATATATATATATATATATATATATATATATATATATTTATATATATATATATATATATATATATATATATATATATATATATATGTATATATATATTTATATATATATATATATATATATATATATATATATATATATATATATATATATATATATATATATATATATATATGTATATATATATTTATACATATATATATATATATATATATATATATATATATATATATATATATATATATATATAAATGACAAATGTACAACTTCACCTCCAATAATGAATAACTTATATCAGGCAATGAGTATATCTATGCTATTTTGCTGAAATGATGTAGCGTTCCTTCCCACCATCCAAAAATACACAATATAATAACTTTTCATCTCATTATCCCATCATATTATATTCAATTCACCGACGCCAATAGATCGTAGTCATCAGTACAGTGCGTCGTTGAAGCCAATATATGTAAAAAAAAAAAATGTTCATCAAATAATTTGTAGAAAGGATGTGAAAGATTTTCAAAAAATCACTGAATGATTTTGAAATGTTGAAAGGAATGTTTCATAAGAATCTGATGATAATATTCACACATTGTTATATTTCTATTCGTTGTTGTTTTTACTTGACACTAGTGCTGGAACTACCACAAAACAAACTACATTGCATGGCAATTATGCAATAAATTTGACAGAAAATCGTTGCCAAACAAGACTTTTCATTCAAGTTATAAACACGGTTTCTATGGTTTCAACATAAAATAATTGAACGCTGCACATATTGTTGATTTTCAATATAATCTCTAACATCATATTATGACGTTTCTTTACAACACAAACTTCACTCTGAAAATAAACAATAAATTATCTAGTTCAAAAATATTTTAACGTTCAAAACTAAAAATCATGATGGTTTTTTGTTTAAAAATTTTTTGAAATAAATCTAATAATAATGCTCTCCTGGGCTTGTTGTTTCTCTCTGTATACGACAACAATAATTGATGAATTATCGCCTCGTTTTTTTAAATTCAAATTAAACTGTACGTCCCTATATGTGATAACTAACCATTTAATCCACCTCACCATCAAGTTTTATGTTTCAAACGCAATTTCAACAAAAATGGTTGGAAACAAATCTAATAATAATTTTGTAAATTGTTGACGTTATCATGGGGTTAAACATTTCCGGAGGTATTCGTTTTTGACACGAAGCTTTTCATTGTTTTTCACCGGAAATCCTACAACATATGGGGCAGTCATGTATGTGTGTTGAAACCACTCGATCGATCTTTGCCGTTGTTACAGCTTTTACGAGACGAGAGAAGGGTTTAATTTCACCGATTTCAATTGTTATTGTTTAATCAATCGACCAATGAAATGCGTGCTTAGTGAAACGACGTATATTGGTGGTTGGAGCCGAGGTGAATGTCTATTTCTGCTAGAGTGGAGAAAATACATTATTTCCATACTTTTTTTGTGTAATACACTGCTGGTTAGAATTTTTTATTCACACGAAATACTATGAAAATTCGTACCAGATAATTTGAAGCTAAAGAATAGAAGAACACAGAATAACTGAACCTTAATCGATTACTAAAAATTGGCCATAAAATGTGTAAATTAACACATAGGCCTAAATTAGTCTTTGATGCATGATTATTGTTTGCTTATTGACCCCAACAACAACCAATTTAAATGGGAGTAGGCCTAAGAATGTGTAGACTCTGACCATCTTAATATATTTTATCAGCTAATTTGAACAAAATATAACATGATTAATAATATAATGACACAATTGAAAATATCTCACAAAGTTAGGCCTATTGTTAGATTGACAAGGTAGAAACTAGATTACACTAAACTAAAATAAATGAAAAAGGTAATTAAATGTTGGGTCCATACTTTGAGGGAGGAGGGGGACCCATAAATAGATTATGGTTGAAACGAATTGATAGTATTTGAATGAAAAGTGGAAAGTATCCTGATAATGATTAATTTAATTCACTAACCCATGCCAGCTGATTATACCTTCTACTTTTCATATTCAAGTTGCTATTAATTATTCATCATTTTATTTTGTCAGTTGTGGCCCGAAGTAAACGTTCAACTAAAACTTCTCAATTAAGTCACAAATCAACTTCAGTGAAGGTCCAAGGATGAAGTTTACAGAAGTTTCCACCCCGCAAGGGATTCGGTGGTTTCGTGTGCGAGAGATAGCCCAGCCCTTTGCCATTCAGGATTGTCAGTTTGCCTCCTTTAGCCAAGTGAAACCTTCCATCGAGTTGACCGACGAGGTATTCAATTAACTTTTACAAATACATTCTCAAAGTAGTTTATTTTTGAGATTTTTTCGTAGAATATTGTCTTACATCTTACTGTACATCATAAGAATGAAAACTATATTTTTTAGTTGCATTAAATGAAACCACGATGAATATTTGTATAATTATTTAGCGAATTAAAATCCCAAATTTTGTGTTATATATTTGAGTGTTATTTGATTCAAATATACAAGTGATCTCCAAAGAAAAACGAAAAAGTTAGCAAATATATTAAATATCGTCCTACATTATTTTGTCAACATACTTTTAGCTACCTATTGACCTAGTTAAGCGCCTTTTTGACACACATTTTAGATAAAAAAACATACTGATAAACTCAATTCTTGACAGTGTTTATAAAATATATTAGTACTGTCGAAAATCCGCACTTTTCAAGTGGTTTTCAAACTTATATTGTACAGTGATTAGTGAAAACTAACAATCTTACAGTGTGTCAATAAGTCAAATATATATAGGGCGCCACTATACTCGAGATATTTTGTATCAAGTTTCGATGTTATTAAAAAAAAAAAAAAAAACTATACTCGAGATATTCTACCTGTTCACTGTTTACCTTTTTTTTGTTCACCTCAACAAGATAACGAAGAAACGATATGAATTGTAAATAAACATTGGGATTAGGTAATATTTTATATAGGTGAAGGTAAATCGATATATTGTATGATATAATCAATACTTGCTACATTTTACCAATGTATGCCTGTATAATCTTAGTCGCAAAAGCACGCGAGATGTAATGTGTCAATATATGTATATCAATATATGTAGTGTCAATATATGTGTCAGTTTTTAATGTGTCAATACGACATAACCTTCAATTCTAAGAGATTCTCACAGATTTTTTGGTTAAAGAAATTAATTGCTCATTAACATCCATTTTGTAATTTTAATGACCTCTACTCGGTATACTTGAATAAAGTACTTTCTCAAATACTGATTTGAAAAGACAAATTAAATGTTCAAGTGTATAATTGAGAGTTGTTAGTTTTTTCTCAGTAATGAGCAAATAAATGTTAGTTTACTTGAATGTTAAGTTTTGGAAGTAAAAAGAAATTGGTATTTATCTTGCGTGTAATTACAGTCATTATAAAATATAGAGAGGAAATCTTATTTGAGATGTTTTGATAATGTTATATAATGAGTCGTTATTATGCTAGATAATCAGTAGTAGGCTCAGATGATATTTTTTTAAAATAGAAGGTTATATAAGTTTATATAAAGGTTAAAGGTTTTTGCTTTGATGTTTCACTAACGACCGACGGAAAGGATGGGACGAATGAAATTAATGAAGATTCAAAACAAAACATTTGTTCTGATTGATGGATTGGTTTATCTCGTTACGTCATTATTATTTATATTTGATCAATCAACTCGAGTTTCGTTTTAGATACGTTTAGTTATAACAGAAGTGATTCTATAACGAAGAACCTCATTATTGCAACATCAAAAAATATATCCATTACAATTACTAAGTGAATGATTTTGTATCTATATTCTTATAGGCCTATATTTTCTATTGATACATTGTATGAATGTTGGTATTTTATTTTTCGACAATAGGCCTATGCAGCAATTGAAACGAATACGAGGTATATCGTGAACATAAAATGTACTGTATGTCAGTGAATTAAAAAAAATATATTTGAGCAAAAATTGATTGAACATTTTGGTCCACATAAAATTCAAAATTCAAGTTGAAGTAAAAAAACGAATAAAGTGGTTATACTTATAAAGTATACATTCCACACGGAATTTTCATGGAAACAAATAAAAATATTCGATCACATATTCACAGAATTTAGGATTGAGGGAAACCACAAAATAATTCTTCCTCTTATTTATGAAGTTGAAATTACAGTAACCTTGAAGTTTGAATCTTATAGTTGACTCCATATCACAGGAGATACATATCACGGCATATCTGAAATATATTACCAATTTACTAAACTTGTATCCATGGAAAAAAGGCGTCTACCAACAAAACAAACTCAACTATCACCTTTATGTGTATAGCCTTGCTGTTTTCAGTGGATTATGTTTTTCTAGGACGAGGTTTACAGTAAGAAACGGAGCAACATATTTCAAATTGTTGAAACTCTAAAATTGCCACAAGTTCATGTAAATAACTGAAGTTTTAATGGAGTATCATGTTGGTAGACGACCTCCCTATTTCGTGGATGCCAACTATATAGAGTAGAACTATACCCTGTGACGTCATTACCGCTTCCCTAACACGTGACATTCGACGCTATTAGGCTCCCCTTTGATGTTCAAGATGAGATTAATTACCAGTCTAGAAACTCAATTAATGCATGGATACATTACACGAGATCTACAATTATATTACTGCTGTAATTCTACATTTTCTTCTGTAAATGATAATATTAGAATCATTCAATTCACCGTTGAATTGAATATTACACATATAATATTTGTTTATCATCAACCAATTCAATTAACTTATCACTGTTATTATAGAAATATATATACATGTATATATATATATATATATATATATATATATATATATATATATATATATATATATATATATATATATATATATATATATATATATATATATATATATATATATATATATATATATATATATATATATATATGGTAGTATTATTTCTGCGGTAATGCCACTATGTTGAAACTCTTCGTGTCGACGTTTCGGCAGACTTTGCTCCGCCATCTTCAGGACTCGGTCGGTGGTCAGCACTCGAAAAAGACGAGTTTCGAGTGCTGACCACCGACCGAGTCCTGAAGATGGCGGAGCAAAGTCTGCCGAAACGTCGACACGAAGATTTTCAACATAGTGGCATTACCGCAGAAATAATACTACCAACTACCATCGGCCACGAGAAGCTACGTAAGCACATATATATATATATATATATATATATATATATATATATATATATATATATATATATATATATATATTTATATATATTTATACATAATGCGTGGGAGTGAAAGTCAAACATTGAATATGTGTTTTACCGAATGTTAATATATTTTTTTTTTTAATAACATCGAAACTTGATACAAAATCATTGTTCCCCAATTAAGGCTATGGATGAAAAATAGGATCGTTTGGACGGGGCACCACAAGGGCGATCTTACCACCCCATTTTGATTATTTAAAACTAATGGTCTTCAACACCAGGACTGCGCTGTCTGTGACCATAATTTTTCGCAGTAGATAAAAGTCTTTCAGTATAAACACACGAATGTTGATATCTTCCACTTTGAACTAAGTCTCTTGGGCAATGATTACTTCTTTCCCTTGACAGCAGATGTAAAATTGATCATTATACAAGAAGCACAAATTAAATTAGTGATAGGCCTATAATGTTATAATTAGGCCTATCGCTCTATTATTGATAATGTTAATATCAATTATTTTGAACCTGAAAAAGGATACATTACAAATCAGTTATGTATACAATTTCAAGTTTAAATGCACTTCAGAAACGAATCATCTTTCACCTAAATATGCGGAATATATAAAATGGTGTGAAAAACCTTCGTATACCGATAGTGAGAAATTATCACTCTTATTCTAAATTATCCAAATCTAAATCTCTTATCTAAATTATTATTCTTATATTTATGAGCCTATATGAAGACACATATTATATTTTTATATTTTCTGTATTTCATATTAAATTTTTTTATATTTTCTGTATTTCATATTATATTTCATATTGTATTTGATTTGACGCATTCATTCTAAACCACATTTGTACATTTGTTTTTTTTCACTTGTACAACACTTTGCTCAACTGAATAAAGATTATTATTATTATTATCAAATAACGTGTAGTGCTTACAAAATTTTGATTTCAACTTTTGAAAACTTCGTAATTGTGAATCAGTCGATTTTTTTTACTCAGTTTCAACTTTCAAGGATCGTTCTATATTTTGAGAGGAAGAAAATATTGTTGCCATGTTCATTTTTCTTCATCATCCAAAACAGTGAAAATATTCTATTATTCATTATATACCACAATGAATATATATATATATATACATCTCAAATACATCTATTGACGGAAGTATTAGCGCTAAATGACCTCGCTGTCGATGCGCCTCAAAACCCTAATATTCATTCACGGAAGTATTTTAGTACAAACATTTCACAACAAATTACTAGAGACACTTAAACGCGCTAACGAAAACCATATTTTCAAAACAACTACTTGGAGAGGTTCTTACCGAACACTCATTTTACTCTATTGATGATTTTTTAAAGCATACATTTTAGTAGAATTTTAGTTCTTTTTTAGACGAGCTTTAGCGAGGATTCAATTTGACATACTGAAAAAAATTGGTGTTCGTTTTTATGTTTTTTTTTTTTTTTTTTTTTTTTTTATGTTTTTTTGTCGGTTCTCCACAGGTCAAACGGCTACAGCTATCAACTTCAAACTTTTTTTCGTCATGGTTCCTCATCTAACTTAGATCTGTATAGTTTTGTGGCATTATCGGGTGGTAACTTTTTTTTTAAGAATTTTAGAAATTTCAAAAATCCCCATTAGAATAACCCGGAGGAAAATACTTGAAAAATCAAAATTTTTCAAGACCTCTCAAATTTTCGCCGAATATAAAGGAAACTATTAAGCACATTTTGAGAGATTTTTCGCATCAATCGGATGAGAAATAACGAAGAAAACGCATTTATAAAGCATTTTCCCATCAATTTAGGCTATTACGGGAACCAATTAAATCTATAGCAACAAGTGTCACCAATTAATTCAAAACGATTGAAATGAATGAAGAGGAAGGCCGTGACATAACTGATTCTCGTAAGGTTTTTGAACGTTTGGAGTGATCCAAGGTCTGTAGATGTAGATTGGGTTGACAAATTATTTTTCATTCTAGATTTCTATACCCCTAAGCTCGTCTAACAACGCGCATCCCGCGTTTTCCTAGTTTTAACAAATTTGACTATTCTTGACAGCATTTACATAGTGTACATTTGAAATGTATCAACCATTAACAAATGGCTAGTTGATAAATAAATAAAATATAACATGTTTTTAAAGACTTATGAGAGAGAAGATTGTACGTGATGGTTCAACAACTCCAAGCGTCATCTTTAAGACCCATAAGATGCTTTAATGTAAAAAAATCACGGACTCTTCTAGAAATAGAACACCGCACTCTGTTTACTGATCCTTTAAAGAAGCTCAACGTGGTGTCTAATAATCATCAGAGTGTTTTAACAAATCATCATGACATACTTGGTTGGGCTACCCTCTGTAGCTCGATCAGCTGAGGCACAGCTTCAGTAACTCCAGTCCAGCATAAGAGTCCAGCATAAGGCATGTGTTTTTGTGAACTTCCTTTCACTTATCATCACATCACAGTTTCGTTATCACCTGCTCATATGTACCCCCGTATGATCTAGCTGTCGGTGGGGTCTTTTAGCAAACAATAATCATAATCGACATACTTGGTAGATTTATCAATGTAAAATGAAAATCTGCCAGGCTTGAACTTTCACGACCGTATAGTTTTTAAAATATAATTTATTTTTCATTTTGCTACGAAAGAAATAAGCTAATTTAAATTAAGTGTGATTAAATTTAAATACACGTAATGAACTCGGTGCATTTGGCACGGTATATTTTGTTTCGTCAAGCCTGTTCGCAATTTGGTAACATAATTAGCATCGTAATTTGTATATGTTTTCGTTAATTATTTCAATTTTTTTATCATTTCAATATTCACTTATTGAACTATATGTTTTATTATATTTTTTCATGTATTTTATATTGATTGTTATCATATGCACTTTGGAGCTGGGAACCAATAAAGGTTTATATATAAGCGCCAAGATGCAATGAGGGTGGCGTTGGTTTCCCGCCAACGAGCAGACCAACGCATCTTGATAAGCGCTATAATGTAAGCTCTCACGATCGTACTGTTTAAAACAAATTTCATCATCATTTCATTTTGTTACTAAAAAATAATCTTGGTTTATGCCAATACACATTTCTTACTTAAATATATTTACTGAACTTGGTGCGTGATTGATTCAAACGCCTGCCCACTCTCGATTAAACATTTTCACTTTGCCTGGAGACCTTGCTTCGTATTGGTATTTACCTACTTTCCCCCACCCCCCACCTCTGCACCCCCGGCACCATAGTTAAGAGTGCTAACCATGTACTAGCGTATAATTCTATTCAACTTCTACCTAAATCTATAGACACGGGGTAGTTAATTGGATCTTAGAAAATAGAAGGGGGTGGTGTACAGTCACTAGAGAAAGTGTGAAGGGCTCGATTATAAGAACGGCTTCTCTAAATGAATAGGGTGAAATATTTCAAATTGTAATGTGTCCATGTGGGGCAATATAAATAATAAATAACCATAATATTAATTCTATTTTTGAATATTTGAAAAATAATAAACTGAAATGAAAAGTTACCAATGGAGAAAATGTCAAATAAAAAATAAAAAAGTGGTAACAAAAATATGTCACGAAAATAAATTTTGAAATTGTATCTCAAATCTGGAATTGTTTGACACACCAAATTATTATTATAATAGGATGAAAATTCAAAAATTCGTTTTTCTGATATATATCTGAAATAATTGATAACATTATAGTGGACATGATAGGGCTAGGGGCACCTGAAGAGCGTATACTGGAATGAAGTACAGTCTGTTGTGTGACATGGGTTTGGGTGTCAAATCTCAGCTGAACTCTAACCATATTTCACAATCATCCATTCATAAGTACCCACAAGCCTATATCACACAGCCAAGTATACTTCATTCCCGTATACGCTCTTCAGCGTTCCCGTTACACAGTCTTTCATTCAAAGTCGACACTCTTAATGTGAGTGAGGATGCACCGATACACAAAAAAAACGTACACCGAAAAAAAACGTACATCGAAAATAGCGTACACCGAAACACTTGTACACGGCTATTTTCGGTGTACGTTTTTTCCGGTATATCGCAGGCTAGCCTCTTGATGTTGGTGCTCGTAATTGGGAAGGACGGTCGATCGAGACAAAAAAAACTTACATCGGAAATAACGTACATCGAAAATAACGTACACCCAAAATCTGTACACATCTATTTTCGGTGTACGTTTTTCCCGGTGTATTGGAGGCTATAGCCTCTCAAAGTTGGTGCTCGTAATTGGGGAAGACGGTCGATCGAGACAGCATTATAACTCTTGTGTCGTAGTATAGCTGTACGTGTAATATTATCAAGCAATGTGCTGGCGGCAGACGGATTTAAGGGAAGTTAAATTAGAAACCATCGAACGAAGAAGCACTAGGTTGTAATGGGATTTACATGAATCAAAGTGTTGAGGCAATGGGATTAGTAAAATCGAATTATTCAACAGATGTTATAAAGGAGTTATTTTATGTTCAGCTACAAGTTAGTTACACGTTATTCACATTAAATATCGTGGAAATAGTACAATAGAGCGAAAAACATCGAAGCTCAAAAGTAAATTTCCGAGTTAGCTGGTAAGAGCCAAAATGTATATTATACTGATTTATGCAACGCTGCTTTGTTGAATTGTTTGAGTAAATAGTTTCAAATGAATTTGTTTTGAGAGCCAAAAAACTCAAAATAGAATGTAAGATTTAGCTACCTATGCTATAAGTAATAACAATATATAGAATCATCCTTCTGCCTTTTTCGGGATCCTATTTCTGAGGATTTTCTGAGGATTTAATTTCAAATATACACTGTATCTTAATTAATTATATACTTTTATACTGGAATAAGAATTCCTCTGTGACAATAATTTTACATTTTGCTACGAGTATTAAATGATTCTCGTATCACGCAAGTTTTTTAGGATATGTTTTTACTTTTTTTACAGAATAAAGATTAAAAAATCTAAATACCAGATAATTGTTGTAAGAACTTTCCCTACACGTTACAATAACAAAATGTTATTTCGACTAAATCTAAATAAAGAAATACATGTGATATGTGTAATCTATACGTCTAAATAAAAAATGGAAAATATATAAGAAGAATTGTGGTCTATCGTGTTTGTACTTTTCACCTCATTGTTGTAAATATATACATACCTCAGTCTCGATTGACCGTCTCACCTATCATTTACCATTAACCTACTGGAATGTCGACCCGTCAGCGGTCAGCGCAAGTGAATCTATTCCAAAGCAAACAACCTGTCATTGAGTCACTAAACCAGCAGAAGATAAGAGCTTTACGCAATGACAAAGTTATGTGAAACTGAAACAAAACTAATATTTATATTGTTATCGTTCTACTTATCTGTCAAGTGGGGCTTACTTGGACCAATATTACAGTGGATTGAACTGGATGAAAAACATGGATTATTAACGGTATTTGTACAGACTTACTATTTTATTTGTATTTATTTATATTCGGTTTAACGACGCACTGTATTGATGATTACGATTTAATGGCGTCTGTGAATGATATATGAGATGATGGCGTTGGGCATGGGTTTTTGTAAACGTCCTTTCATTTATCATCACTTCATAGTTTGATACTTTCATAGTTTCATAGTCGGTAAATGATATATTTGAGACGATGGAAGGATGAGATGAGAGGTTATTTTATCAGGTGTTTTTTTGTATAGTGGGAAGGAGTCGGTCGTGGCCTGTTGTTAAGAAACATCCTAGTATCGACCTGAACGACGGAAGGAAACCACGAAAAACACCTGTCAGGATGGTCGATCATGGCGGGAATCGAACCCCGGTATCCTGAATGACGGTTCAGTGTGTTACCACTCGACCACTCATCTCAGTATTTCACATTATTTTGTATTGCGATACGTCAACAGATGAATAAAGAGAGTATTTAGAGCAATATTCTTAAAATATATATTTATTAAAATTCAAAACCTACGTATTTGATGGTAAATTGTATTTGAAGTAAATGGAGAGGGAGGGGGGGGGCAAACATTTTCTTGTCTGGACGTAGGCTTATAGGGTATATACACGCGGATACGTATAGTGGCCGCCAAGTTCCACCTAAACCTCACCACATTTGTGCGGTGTTCTATTCCCCGGGAAGTCAAGTTTGTTTGATAAATGTGTTCAATTTCCTACAAATATCGATTATTTCCTATTAAAACAATTGTTCACTTCGATGAAATATTCGCCATTTCATGAAACCACCTGATCATTAGTGTTGTCGAGCCCATACATTGAAAGATCTTTCAATAGATTTTCACATAAGCATGAAATGATGTATGCATTTTTGTATTGGTCACATACACTGATACAGAAAGAAAAACACAATAACAAAAAAAAAAAAAAACATCCACAAAGCCCCTCAAAAAAGGCTTAACTGTGGGTTAAAATAGTGAATTATAAGTGCAATTCAAATTCGGACGTATTTCTCAAATATTAAAAGTAATAAAGTAGTTGAAGTAAAAAGAAAAAAGAAAAACATTGAGTGATTTGTTACATTCTACTTACAAAGTGTAAGGTATCTTTGATTACTATTAATATTAGGCAATCAAGTTACATCAAGTGGCGAAAAAAGAAGACAATTGTACAAGATTGTAATTCTGATAATAGCAAAATCAGCGTTGGTACAATTAGTACAAGTCCCCTAATAGCTCACCACCATCTTAGTTGATTACGGGCATATTCATCATTATCGCCGTCTGCTAATTATTAGAGTATATTTCACGATAGATGAATTAGCGAACCAACCGAGCGCCAGTGGTGTGAGATGAGCGGATAGATCGATCGGAACCTTCTTTTTCCGTGGATGCTGTATATTCTTGTATCCACGAGAGATGAATGTTTGAAACATCCTCGCGCTAGTGTTGAGGGGTGGCGAAGACGGTCACTCGGAATCTTCTTCTTTCGTAGATCCGTGTACAAGCAGACTACACCGAATCCTTTCAACCAGAACTGAAAGCAGATTCTCATTCAATTCTCTGTAAAGCTTTAGTAATTCAAGACGACGTCTTGCAAAGTAAATGCGTAATTTAATAGCAACCAGTAATGTGAAGCCGAGCGTTAAAAAGGAAAATTAAGTTTACGAGATCAGAAAAAAAAAGTTAATTAGAAAAGTATAAGGATGGAGTGTATATAATGTAGTCGATTTATAATTGTATGTGCGATTATTTAGTTATATTATATGATGGACAATATTATTACATAATGTTGTTATCTAAAATTGTTTGAAAAATGATTGTAATGCTTGTGGAAACTTGTTATTGGTACGTGAATCTGATAGTAAGAAATTCTTGATATACTCGATGTATATCTTATTGCATAAGAATTGAGAACAAGAAGAAATCATTGTGAAACCTTATAATATAATGAAATGAACAAATAACTTTGTCAAACAATCTTAGACAGGAAAATGAAAATCGATTTTGAGATTTTTCGAGTGAAAATATTTTTCGTTGTTGAAAAAACAAACCATTTTTCTTGAAAATATACATATTTATCAATTTGAAAATGATAACCGCTTTCATATATATTTGACACATTTTTATATTCATCGTACGCAGATATGAATGTGTACTCCCTTTGAAAAAATATATATCCCATGTCTACGTTCACTCATCTTACATTGGCTTATGAATTATAATACCCGGTTTTATTTTGCAATAAAGTCCAAACTATAATTACTATCAAAGATTAGATTATTTCTTCTTTCAAATTGTCCCCATAACCTTCTTTTCTTAAATAATTACAATCTCTCAACAACAATGTATACAATGTACTATCGCGAGGTCAACGGTTAGTCTTCGTCGAAGGTCAGGTCAAGCCCCTGACTTGTAAGATCATTCACTTTCATATCTATGATGTCACGTCATCTCCTGTTTTCATCTCATGCCCGGCGAGGATTACGTAAGCTGAAACTGGAGATAAAATGCATGGCTAGGATTAAGGCAACTGCCAAGCAAGGACTATTTGCAGCTAGCTACACGTTTTATTTGGTGTAGGCGTACTTGAAACCAATGCAGGCGATGTTGTTGTTGTTGTTGTTGTTGTTGTCGTCGTTGTGGCTGTTTTTGTTTGTTTTTGTTGTGGTTGTTGTTTTTGTTGCTGCTCTGTTGTTGTTGTTGTTACTGCTCTTGTTGTTTGTGGCTCGAAACCTAAATTGACACGTAAATCAAACAACCTAACCTAACCAAC
The DNA here is from genome assembly GCA_964007535.1 of Brachyptera risi. Taxonomy (NCBI): domain Eukaryota; kingdom Metazoa; phylum Arthropoda; class Insecta; order Plecoptera; family Taeniopterygidae; genus Brachyptera; species Brachyptera risi. The sequence continues at coordinate 28,293,927 of OZ023333.1, forward strand.
TTATCCAAAAATTGATGATTGTTTATGCTTTCTTAGCGCCCCCAATAACAGCTATGAGTTATTTGAAGGTAAGAATGAACGGGTGATGAGCAGTTACTGAAATCCATGTCTTACGCGGGACTCGAACCCACGCCCGACTTGACTTCGGTTGACTTGACTAGACTGACGGGAGGGCTGAACTAATTTAATATGACCCAAGACAAATCGAAACTATAACCTACAAGACAAATCGAAACTAACCTACAACTAACAGTATTATGATTTTAATGAAGATGGTATAGTTAGACTAGTAATGTACAACAATAAGGCTGTTCGTGAGTCAAAACCTTGAGTTGAAACTTGTATGACTTTAAGGTTATTGAAGTGAAACAGCCTTAATAATTTTTCGAGGGGATTTATGATGAATGTAACGAAATCTTCTCATTCGAGCGACCTCTTCTGTTCTTAGCCATAATTTAATTTAATTGGATATTTGATATTTAATATAATTGTCTGCATTATTTATTTGTAAATTCTAAATGGGTTTTGGGTTTTGGGTTGAATCGGTTGAATCAATGAAGAGAAAACCAAGATCACAGAAAATCCGTCAGATTTACCAGTTAGTAGACAAATTGTGTTTCTCTGACAAATTTGAAATATTTTGTGAGTGTATAAGGGCCGTCAAAATATATACATTGAAGTTTATACACACTTTCAGAGTAATCATCAGGCCATTCTGTTTTTCTATCAGAAAAGTTATATAAAACAATATGAAAATAAACTTCGTCCATCAATCAACGTCAAATGTATCATATGGTTTCGAAGTTCCTATAAACTGTCTCATGTATAAAAAATCGATGGGAATTATTGTCGAGACTTCTGCAAGACGTTATACAATGGACGTTAACTACTGGATATTATATTATATTATATTTGATATGATATTATTGATCTTTCCAACACCAATAGCAATCACATGAAAAGTGAATTATATATATATATATATATGTATATATATATATATATATATATATATATATATATATATATATATATATATATATATATATTGGAATAGAAAATTCTGTTTTGCAGTTCATTTTGTGCCTGTGACCAGGGTGTGTGCGAACACATCGAAACGTTAGGCTTCTTTATTATTTTATTTAATTTTAAAATAAATAAAGCCCTTACTTGATCAACCGGAAATTTTATCTTTATCATATATATATATATATATATATATATATATATATATATATATATATATATATATATATATATATATATATATATATATATATATATATATATATCAAAAGTCTAATATATATAGATTGTATTATTTATTTGTTATTTGAAATAGATGAGAAAAAATGGTACTTCAATAGTTCACAGGGACGTTAGATTTAGGCCTACTATGGTTCAACAATTAAATATGATTCAATCACTGACCATCACTATTTTAAATAAATATTCTCACTATCATTATAATGATGATGGTCAGCTATAGGTTCGAGTCTTACAAACGTGTATGTAGGTCTTTTACGAAGATTCAAAGAGCGTAATGCCACGCATCTACCGTTCGCAATGGCACCCCCAAATAACCTAGCTGTCCGTGGTGTCGTTAATAAACGTTAATTTCCAATTTCCACATTGACGGTATTATATTTTCAACATTGATTCGGTTATTTCCAGGGACGTTGTCTGACCGCAAACACATCGTGTGCATGATACTGGCCTTATGACGTCATCTGTTCCACTGCAACTTGAACCATCATGCTGGTGAGTCTATCGCTGTCATGGCGGCGTGTCACTACACACTTCCAATATAGGCTAATGATGCAGGTAATAACATGCATCATCGTCTTTAACCGCAATACTGCTATTACGAGACATTCACAGGGGTGTGTAATATGTGTGAGAGAAGTGATGACTTTTAATCGACTTGGTCTGGTTTACTCTGTTATGTCTTATTGTTTTATTTTTAAATTATTTTCTTGTTTTATGACATGAATTGTAAAAAAATATAACAAAACACTATAGAGAAATGAGGAGTTCAAAGAAATAAAATGAATGAAATAAGATAAAATTGAAATAAAATTGAAGTAATTTGAAGTAAAGTAATGCGATTTAAAATGATCGAAAAATAAGTGTATATGAGAATATGACCCACGTAGAATTGATTGTCTTTTCAAAATATTCATCGAGTTTTGGTTCAGCAGCGATTTTCAACGCAATTAGAAAAGGACAAAATTTTGTTCCTTATACGCAGACTCTTCGGTCATTCCAACGAGACTGGCTCATTCAGCCGAGGTTCGTACTTATTCGTACTCCCATATGATCCAGCTGTAGGTGGGGTCGCGTTGAGCAACATGAAAAAATGAAAAATTGATCCATATATTTCGGGTTCGTATATCCGAGATGCATCTATTCATTCTCGTTTGATAATTTACCCCATTCGCACGTAAGCTTTTCTCTCTCTCTCTCTCTCTCTCTCTCTCTCTCTCTCTCTCTCTCTCTCTCTCTCTCTCTCTCTCTCTCTCTCTCTCTTTCTCTTTCTCTCTCTCTCTCTCTCTCTCTCTCTCTCTCTCTCTCTCTCTCTCTCTCTCTCTCTCTCTCTTTCTCTTTCTCTCTCTCTCTCTTTCTATCTCTCTCTTCCTCTCACAAGTCATAACGGCAATTACCATTTCACGGGCTGTCATCATCGACATAATACCGTGATGTGAAACGGCTCTCGCATTGTGACACACGCCTATCTGCAATAACGAATCATCATCACAACTAACGATTGGCATGACTTGTGTCAGTGATCATCTCGGAGGTGTAATGAGAACTGTTGTCATTCTATTCGCTAACCTACATGGTTTAATGGCTGAAACATATGGACTTGTATCAGATTTGAACTATGTCTTTCTTTTACCTTGCGTGTGATTACGTTGCATGTTTTCAACACGAATTGTTCATACCTTATCCGTGGGATTTATTTTTATATATGTTCTTATATGAGCTTATATATATATATATATATATATATATATATATATATATATATATATATATATATATATATATATATATATATATATATAAATATATATATGTATATATAACGATCCTATTTTTCATACATAGCCCTAATTGGGGAACTATGATTTTGTGTCAAGTTTCGATGTTATTAAAAAATATATATATGTGTGTTATTCACTGGGTCAGACTGTTTTCAAAATTATATTAATTTTATATATAATTAAATAATTATGCTTCTGATGATGTATTACAGGAAAGTTACATTTGAAATATAATATGTGTAAGCCTACATTTGCGGTCACGTAAAATGGTTTTATCCGAAATTAAAATCATAATTTGAAAAGAATCCTCGCATATTCAACCGCTCATTTTTTTAAGGCATCATGCGTGGAGTGCGTATACTCACACTGTTTGCTGGTTTTAGTGCGTATATCAGTATATTTCTTCAGAATGCAATTTTTAATGTAATGTTATCGACCACTTTACGTGACCGCAATGGTACATTTAGTTTTTGTCACAGTATGAGATGATTGCTTTGATAATTTTTAGAAAATCCTTCTTACATAATTATAGGCCTATATATATGTTATATCCTTGCATAGTATTTTTTTATACTCTTTATATATATATATATATATATATATATATATATATATATATATATATATATATATATATATATATATATATATATATATATATATATATATATATATATATATTTATTTATTAGGATTTAGGAATAAAACCAAGTATTGTGTGGTAAATAAAATATAAATATTTTTTCTCGCCATAATCAAGTCTTGATCTAATAAGAGCTTTATAAATAATCAGTGAAATTTCAGGATTTGTTTCCCACCAAGTGGCCAAGTATTTGTATTTTTATATTTTTATATTCTATTCTCATGGTGAATAAAAATATTTATGTTTTATTTACCACACAATACTTGGTTTTATTCCTAAATCATAATGAATTACTTTGAAGACCAAGAAATAAGCCTCCAGAAGACGATGTATATGTATTTACATATATATATTCATATATATATATATATATATATATATATATATATATATATATATATATATATATATATATATATATATATATGTATATATATATATATATATATATATATATATATATATATATATATATATATATATATATATATATATTATATATATTCATCTTATCTGATAGGGTTCCGCAAATCCCAGAAATGGCACTCGGTTTTCGACAAATAGACAGCCGATGGTGACGTTGGTCAAAATGCACATACAATTTGTTAATTTTTTTTTTCTCTGAAGAAATATAATCAACCTAATACGTCATACATCATACATTTGACCTCACACGTTTGAACTATAATCACCCTTGCTGTTATCGCCTCCCCCTCCATCTTCTCACTACCCCCCTAAATACGTGCGTCGCACAAAATTACGTCACCAGAACACGTATAATTACGTGTAATGGACATTCCAATAGCATCTCTAATTATCTCCACGGCTGTACTTTATCTCGTATGTCGACTCTAATACCAGCCAATACAACGTTGTGGGGTTAACTACCTCTAAATAGGGGATGAAACATGACTATACGTGACTTGGATGTATGTGTGTGTGTGTGTTTTTGTATGTGAGAGTGATATACCAGCTAGTCTCTAATTAGTAATTAGGGCTGTAAATAACAAGTTTTGTGTCCGGCGAGTAAACAGCTGACCACGGGGGGGGGGGGGGGGACGTTCATTTGGTGGAGGTTTTACGTCGAGGCAGCAAAATGTAATGCTTTTGAATAGGGGTCTAGAAAGGTCAAGGATTGTTGTAATTATGAAACCTTCCTCTTCCATACGCAGTGCGAATTGAATTGGTCTTTTTTGTCTTCCTTTCTTTTGATCTTTGATGTTTTTTTTTTATCTTTTGGTCTTTGATGTGTTCAGATAGTACGGTTGTAAGTTCGTAAACAACGAAAAGTGAATGTATACTAAATACAATCATTTTCATAATAGTAATAATTTATGCTTTGTTGAAGGTTATCAACTAATTTTCAGCAACTCAAAACTCATTGCCGATAAAATATATATATCAGGGATTTCTTTTTGATTGGAATGAATTTGAGTTTTTCTCGCCATAACTCGCTAGAGACACTGGTTTGTGCTGCTACCGAGCTGTCACCAAGACCGCTGCTTTGGTGGCGAGCATATGTACTAATTGCAGACGTTGGCGAGGGGAATGGAGGTGTGCACGGGGATTTGTTCTTATTTATAGATACAAGAGTGAGTACTGAGTTAAGTATTGGCATAGATAACTTCTTCACTTTACATGGTCTTGGTATAGTATATCTTCTCGTTTGGCGTGGTGTCATTTGAAAATATCATTAGTTAGTCCTATGGAAAAAAAATGTTTACAATCTTGTGTACATATTTCTTCAACGCATGGCAACATCGAGGTTCCCACCAGGACTCGAGAGTTTTTATAAAACAATTCACTAAATTATTGAGTTGTAGTTTTTATATTGTGGACTCCTGATTATGATGATTATTGTTTGCTTAACGACCCCACTAACAGCTAGGTTATACGGGGGTACGAATGAGCAGGTGATTATGAAACGATGAAGTGATGATAAGTGAAACGACGTTCACAAAACCCATGTCTTATGCGGGCGCGAACCCACGCCCATCGGTGACTTCAGTTTCTGAAGCGGTGCCTGACCGAGCTACCGAGGGTGACTTGTGGACTCATACCTAGTTTAGACATGGTATATCATACATACTACATAGTTTATCCTTTCTACGTTTTTGTTTTTGAATTGCGTACCGCTTGAACCAAAACTAGAAGCCCTTTTTCTATCCGGTTGAACTGATAAATTCCATGAGATATTATGCATATGATTCAAGAGATATCAGGCGGACAGAAGATTGTTATTTTTGGTTTAATCTCTACGCGTACCGGTATATACTTATGGAACATTCAAGACATTTGTATTACAGAGCACATTGGAGTCGATTTAGCGAAACATCAGTTTTTGGTGAAATAGTGTGAGATATCAAAATACTAATGCAACAGAAACACATATATTTGTAATACCTTCAAGATGGTAAAAACTATTCAGCAGCTTATAAAACATAATTTGCACTAGTATATAGCTGAAAATGTATTTATTCCAGCTTGTGTACCTATGAAAATGATGCGATGTATGGATTGGAAATTTTTCACGTAAAACATCTATAAAAGGTATTGAAAAGATATTTGTTTCTGTTGTGTTCTGATTTTGATATTTTTATTATTATTATAGGATCTTTATTGCTGGCGAAATTCATTTCGAAGTTCGTACATTTAACCAGTTTAATACATAATTCACACAATAATAATAATTACACAATAATTCACACAAATTTCAGAAACAAAATTAAATACACGGAAAATACAATAAAATATAGGATACATAAATACATACAGTTGCCGTGCACATCTCCACAGAGATATATGAACATTATGTAAACATACAACAAATTCACTGTAACAATATAGTTATAAGTATAACAATATATTTCTAGTGAATTTACCACTCATTTTTTAGTACTCAACATTAATAGAATAAAAAGAAAAAGTAGCAATAATGAAAAAGAAGCATATTCCATACTATTTTAAAGTTATCTAGAAAAAAGATATTTGATTGAATAGACTCTCATGTGCTCTCAATTCATCCATTTCTGTTCCACCGTATTGCAATTGCTGATTTAAAGCACGGCTTTAGATACGAATGAATTTGTATGGTTTGAACTTTAATCGCGTTTTCTCTTGGCTTTTACGTATAAATAAGATATCTAAGCTGAATAGGATACATTACTTACGTGCATTTATATTAATGCCACACAATCCCAGCGACGATGTATCCGTATTAAACGCTTTGTAAAGATAAGATAATATATCTTTTCACCCACAAAACAACTATGTGGTTATCTATACATTTGTAAATTTCGTGCTCGTACCTTTTAGTTACATAATTCATGGAACACGGTGCTTAGTTAGCTGTTATATCCATCCTGCAGGCTTCTTTTTTTCGTAATTCAACCAATAGTGGTAGAAGATTTTTCTCTCTCTCTCTTTTGAAATGTATAGGTACATAAATATATGTATATGTATGTATATATATATATATATATATATATATATATATATATATATATATATATATATATATATATATATATATATATATGTATATATATAGATACTTTTAAACTTTCTTTTCCATGATGCATATAATTGAATAATGACACATATTGGGTATATTCATGGATATCTTCTTTAATAAGTGACCGACGTTTCGCCCAGATTTGTCTGGGCATCATCAGGATCAAATTGCAATATTCAAGAGAAAAAAGTTACATAAAGTTAAATAAAGTTACATTTTTTTTTTCCGTTGAAAATAGTAATCAAGTTTTATTTTTTCTCTTGAATATTGTAATTTGACCCTGATGATGCCCAGACAAATCTGGGCGAAACGTTGGTCACTTATTAAAGAAGATATCCACGAATATACCCAAAATGTGTCATTATTCAAATATATATATATATATATATATATATATATATATATATATATATATATATATATATATATATATATATATATATATACCATGCACTTGGCCCAATTTCCTAAATAAATATCTTCTCACCTAGATATGTAAGCCTATATGTGTCGTGCTGCACTTGAATTAAAGCACGTCTAATACACGACTTACTTCCATGAAGTATTCAAGTATTTATATTAAAAATAATCGGTTTTCATTAGAAAATGAACAGAATAAAATGCAACCTTCACGAACTGAAGAATAATTTGAACATATTATGAAGAAAAACCTCGAGCATCAAACATAACCAACAATTAAGTATGAATTAAATCAAATACAAAATTCTTTATGAAATTAAAGACATATTCATTTATTTTAATGTTTTTCGACGTTGATTATTATTAACGTCTCACAAGGATACAAAGTAAATAAAAGCTAGACACGCAATCTGTGTGGACCCCTAAATTATGAATCGCTTAATTGCAATTAACATTCTTGTCTTGTTGCTAGAGGGTGTTGGTAAGGTTAAGGGTGTATGGTAGTTCGACCGAAGCTTAATCATGAAATAAGAGTGGAAATATTTTTCAAATATTAATTGTGATGCTGGGAACCCTGAGGTATTTTTTAAGTAATCAATTAATCTTGTGTACCGTGGTCAATCACGGGATGTGAAACTAAATACTGATTTATTGTTTTGGTTTTTTAATTGCTCCACTTTTGGGGGGGTTGAGTCAAAACGTGTTTTACTGTGAGTTCTTTTCATATACAGGGGAGTTTAGATGGGTGAAATGAATTACACGGGACATTTCAACCTGATGAATTCTTGTTTTGAACAGAAACTAAATAAAGTAACATAATATAGCTGGATTTATATTCATGAACTTGGTGTGATTAAAATCTGTTGTTCATTTTAATCTCAGACACATCAATATCAAAACCATACAAAAATATACGAATAATCAAAACCCTTACCGTAAGATTTGAATTTAGAACAGACGTGAAAAAATGCACAAATATATATTAATGCTAACACAAACATTATTATTTATGACTTGGTAATACTGGGCCTAAGATAGATGAATTTCAAATTGGAACATCGAATGGAAATAAAAACATTTGTCAACTCTATATTGGTAGAATAAACATACCATATATAGTTGAAGTATGACGAAAGTTATCTCATACAGTTGTTTTACCAACTCACCCTTATTACCATTCCATTTTTTTTTCTCAAATGAAATTTTTCATATAACTCTTAGTACTCAATTTTTATATTACAAAAAAGTTTTTTTCAAATAATGTCTCTATATTTTTTCTACATTTAATCCTCTTATTTAAAAAAAAAAAAACGCATTGTTTGTATACATTTTGTTATGCTGTGGCTGTGTCCATTGGCAACCGTTTTGGCGGCAGTGTTTGAATAAACGTCTCTCTCTATAGTATGTTTCCTCAAATTGGGTAATCGAGGTGATTCATAAAACGGCATTACGCGTGATCAAAGCGTTTAATTGGAAAGAAATAGAAATTGTGAGTATAAATTAATGTGATTGTGAATGATTTGTCAACGTCTGTCTCGGCTCTACATCTATACTCATATATGCTGCACATGGCAACGCCAATATACAACTATAGCTATGTCAAAGTTCAAAGAGAAAATAAATGATCCCAATTTCCTGTTTTCACATATTTCAATAACTACTTGTGGTTTCTTCGTGAATCACTAAGAGTTAATTTGAAACTCAGTATTTTTAATTTTCTAACAAAGCTGCTAGAGAAAAGAATGTGAATATTTATTTATAAGGATATTGAAAAGGAAATGAACAAACTAAATCTAGTATGGAATTAGATATAGAAAAAACAAAAAACTATGGTTTTATAACTTTGCTCAACTCTATTAATATATCACAATAATTATAGCCCAAATTATCTTATTTTTTTCTCAGTTTCTTTGTTCTCTATTGTCAGCAGACAGTAATAATTATTTTGAAATATTCTCAACAAAACCTTACATTAACTAATTGGGACTAATTAACTGGATGCGAGTAATTACTATATTATCTAATGAAAAATACACTGTTGAATATCAAGACAATCATTTAAACATAGATATAAGACAAAAACAATATTAACACAATCATCTAAACAAAAGCAAATTTGAAAATGTAAACCCAAAAAGTTGTTCTAAAATGTACACTAACGGTCTCATAAAGTTGTCGATCAAACCGCATTAAAATTCGTCCTGAACAAAATATACCTACACTGAAGCTTATACATACTAAAAGTAGCTGACACTGTACAAATACGCAAACGACGTACAGTCTATGACACAATACTCACGATAAAATATGCATAGATTATATTTGAATTTCGATTCAAATTTCTGAATAAAACATTTAATATGGCCGTTAGTGTACATAATATAATATTGGTTCAAATTAAGTACAATAACCCACCCTCGTGTAAGCTTTACATATTAACAAACTTCTGTTAACACTAAAACTTTCCCTTTCCCCTTATTTCAAAGTTTCTCGGTGTTTTTGTTACCGTCTTCCTATCCACCTGGACTCACCTGTTTCGTTCTCTTGCATGTAATTAAACCTAAGCAAACCCATCTGGTTGTCGCATGTTATGTCGAGCAAGGAAGCCACTGAGCTATTAATCCACCACAAAACACATCCCCCACCACCCCTACCCACCCCCCGTGGAACTAACGCGCCGTCTTCCACCTGCCGTCTTCAAATCTCCACGAAGACAAGGCGTGTCGGCAAGATGGGGGCTCGTCGTTATTTATATGTAAAAACTAGGATAATGTGATTGTTGAGTGGATAAAGGTTGAGGTGTATGTACCACCTTTCATATGTGAATAAAAACGTAGGATTTAAAGAAAAATAGTGATTAGGAAAATGTATGTAGTGTCTTGAAGCGTTGAAGAATGAGATTAGAAAGAAAAGAGGTTATTTCTTTTTTTCACTGGAAAGTGGGATTATACAGTACTTAGTTGAAAACAGATCAATGGCAGTAAATGATATATACATATAATGTATTTTGTATTATTATTATTGTGAACTTTTCCGTGTTTGCAATATATGTTTTATCACTATTTGTTTTCATTCTATTTATTCAACTCTTTCAAACTTTTTTTATTTAACTTTTTTAAGCCTATTCAGATAAATTTGCAGAGTTTGAGTATAAAGCGAATAAATATGTTGAAACGAGACATTATGCGTACTAGAACAATTGACGACTAGTGATTGACCCGCTCACAAACGTCACAAAACAAAACATCCAATCAAATGGTCTTTGTTATGTGGGAAAATTGACATCGACCTATCAGAGTATCTCTAAATTCTCACATGAAGTATAGATCCAGGTGACTTTGGCTATTAGCCACGCCTATCACTAGTGGTCAATTGCTGGACGATACGAAAGATAAAATCAAATCGAATCAAGATTGTATTCTTTTCAAATTGCGATCAATAGGCCCAAGCTCTTATTTCTGTAGAATGAAATTCTAATTGACTGAATCAACAATATGAAACCAACTTAAGATAGAAAATGTACGAATAAAAACCTTATACAAACCCCAACCTGATACACGACTTTGGTTGGGCGTCAAAAAGTCACTTTACTCGAATCCTATAGCCCATGCACTCTATATAGACCTATCGGGCCGAATGCCTGTGTACGAAACTAAGAATTTGTGAGAATATTAAACAATGTTTTTCGTTTTGGACTTTGGACATATCAAGACATATCATACAAAACTAATTCTGAGTGAGATATTATAACTATTAAAACAAATATTATTTGAAAAAAAAAACTTGCAAAAAAAAACAAATTAATACAAATATTTTCTTTAGTACCAAAATATTCCAAACTGACCATCTAAAAAATTAAATCATTCATTTTATTGAATATATGTTGTTATATTACCTTTACTTTTTTACCTCAGCCTGAATGTGTATATATATATATATATATATATATATATATATATATATATATATATATATATATATATATGTATATATATATGTATATATATATATATATATATATATATATATATATATATATATATATATATTTCTTTTTTTTTTCTTTTTCATCACCAGAATTACGATTTGAATTAAATTAGTAATCGGTTATATTATTATTATTATACATATACGATCGTACATTATTTCTCTTCAGAAGTGGTTCATATCATATCTATGTTTCATATGCATACGATCACTCCACCTTTTGGTGTCATCTTAGCTTTATAATGATGGGTGATCATTGCACCTGAATCGAATTATACCCACACTGTGGTTAACTTATTTTTAATAAGAGACGGGCTTTCTTCTTCCTTTCATCTTTGCCGCACCCAAACATTCGTTGCATTAGCCACAGATGTTTCCCGCCTTATTTACAGCTTCTCTAGGACAAGTAGTGGTCCATCCAGTAGAGATCAACTATATATATATATATATATATATATATATATATATATATATATATATATATATACACACACACACACACACACACACTCACACACACACACACACACACACACTTGTATCCGTGAGAGAAGAAGGTGCGAACCCATCGTGCGCTAGTGCTGTAGAGTAGGAAGGACGGTCGGTCGGAACCTTCTTCTTTGGCTTTGGTGGATACAAGTCAAGTCTATATATAAATAGGACAGGTGAAGACCGTATACGTTGTTAGGTTAATCGTTTTATCATTTATATATTTTAATCCTTTCATTATTGTCTGGAGGACATTTTTTAAATACAATTTTGTCATCAACATCGAAAATGTGAGACTGAGTCATTGTGCCCTAAAGATGACGAGGTACTGAGGTAGGATCATGCGGACGTTGCAATCTTACAACTACAAAGGAAATATTCAAGATGTATTGAAGTGAATGTGAAAGTATTTTTCAAATATTCAACTGCATAGTCTGTTTATATGTATAGGAGAAGTGGCTGCCCCCCCCCCCCCTTTCTCTCTGAAGCAACAAATTATTATCCGACAATTTTAAAACAGGTGCGCTATTGAAATATGTGTGCCAACGGAATAGAACAATTAGTATCGAGTTTGTTATTTTATCGTAAAAGGTTCTTGTCATATACTTTTGATGACACGACAGACTCGAAGTCTCTGAACAACAGACGGGTACCGCTTCTAAACGTTCTTATTAATTAATTTTAATTTTAATGTTGGTTAACGATCCCACCAACAGCTAGGCTATACGGGGATACGAATGAGCGGGTAATAATGAAATGATGATGTGATGATAGTTGAAAGGACGTTTACAATAATCCATGCCATTGTCCCATGCGGGACTCGGACCCATCGTCCGACCTGATTTCAGTTCCTAACGCAGTGCCATAGTTGACTGAGCCACGGGGACGGCCTTATTAATCTATCAGGGAAACAATGATTCAAGATTTCGATGTTGATAAAAAAAAGTTAGTCGATTGTAAGCCAATTTTCGTCAAATAAAAAACACGTATATTCACGTCGTTCTTCCTAAAATGTGATGAGATTTATTGTATTTTTATCGTCAAACTTTTATAATAACAAAGTTTCTGATACTTCTTTCAGTATTTCGTGATTCCCGTCACAGCTGTTTCCCGCGCTTTCTCCACAGCTTCTTATTGGTCCATCGAGTCAAACATCCTCCGGTCGACCGTTTCCCCTATTCTCTACCATTACCAGTCGGCTGTCTCGACCTACCAATACAGAGCATCTATAAGTTTTGGTGGTTTCGATCGACTGTCTCTCCTATCAACTAACGTTAACACTCGGGTGTTGCGATCACTCAACACTTTCGATATGCCGAGATGACATATTCTAACCTAGTATGGTAGTATACCTGCAGGCATATCTGACCTTCAGTATACCAAGCCAAATACCAGTATATGTCACTATGCTCAATAGTACTGGTAACTGTCTACCAATCTGACAAACTTGAAAATTCAAATAAAAATTCTTAAATTTTGAAATGTTAAATTTTTAAAGTATTGATTATCTTATTTTAAATGAACTTGTATCGAAAAAAGTTCAACATTCTCGAAATGAAGTGAATAAAACGGGTGATGAATAGTATTGTTTCAGTTTGTTATGTTGGAAGAGAACCGGTAATATACCATAATTAAAGTATACAATGGGCGTTAGATAACAATCTGGAAATCAATCAATCGAGAAAATAATTTGTGCCCATTTATGGAACATCAAGTTTAATGTCATGTTCGTGAAAAGCTCTTTTTCTGTACGTTTTATAACAACGAATGTATTGGATGCACGCCATTTTATATTCCAATGAAAGGTTTCAGTTTCACTGATGAATCCTGAACAACTGTTGTTTTGCACACGAAATTGCATGCGAAATTTCGTGCTTTGACATGAAATGAATCAGGGTTGTAAAATAATATTTCTCCGCGGAGAAGTTTTTTTTGTATGCCAACTTTTTTTAGTATACGTAATTGATTCATACGTTTTTGTTATGCGGTTTCATTGAGATAGACTCTTCTTTCAAGTATAACAATTGAATGGCAGTTGTTAACAAAGCAATACTACGAACTGGGAACTGGGAACTAGCAAAGATTGTGTTTGGTTACATAAATTGATTGAGGGGCATTGTTGTCCATATCTCTACAGTCATTTTGAGAGAAGACGTAGGAAATGAAACCAAAAAATAGAAAGAATAGAAGAAATATTAATCACGTTACAAATATTTTGTAAAGTAAAATTGTGATTCATAAATGATTTTATTAAATGTGTCACAATGTTCAGGTCCAAACTAATTCGTATCACAGCCACACTGTTTTTTGACACCCATTTCCGCAAGATGGCACTCAGCCACTCATATCACTTTCTTTGTAACAATAATGACCTTCAATTTCGACATTCTTGCAAAAAACGCACGAGTTCCATCATTCCATGTAGCAGTTGGGTTGATCCTGAAGTGGATGACTATTTGTATTAATAATGTTTCATTGATAGAAGATAACCAATCGACAAATTCATTGATTACAATGAACCCAGAATTATCTTTCGCAACTTTTTAAATTACAACATTTCTATGAAATGGTATTTATCATACGTCATAAGAGTAAGTATATATACGTCATAATTTATTATATTTCACACGTCTTTCTATCTTTTGAGTATACCTTGATTCCACATCAGTCGCTTTGTCTACTTCGCCATATGCAGACTGTTGACAGAGCAAAACCCCCGTCCGTCGATATACACATATACACAAGACGGTCGATGACAACCGTCATAAATCCTCTGAACTAGTTTCTTGTTCAGTTTCTCGGTATACTGTAAACTCAGATAAAGGTTCGAAGCACCCGCGCGATAGTGGTGTGGAATAGAGAAGACGGTCGATCGGAATCTTCATCTCCTCGTTAGATACAAGTATAAGAGTCATACTCTGACTTGTTAATACCTCTGAGATCACTCATCAAAATATACTACCAAAATGGAGGACCCGATCGACCGTCTCCCTTATCTAGCAACACTAACGGTAGCTAGTGTCGATCCGCTAACATATCAACGTCAGAGATCTGTTCGCGTATAATTTAATTGCTTGTTAGTGCGCTTGCGCTGTTTTTATTTCTAATCAAAACCAAGAGATTTCGAATCAAGTTCTATCAAGAGCGCGTTGGAGTCGATTTTGTGAAATATCAGTTTGTTGATAACTTTCGAACGGTATGAGATATCAAAATTCTGATGAAATGAAAACGAAGATATTGTTAGTACCTCTAGGATGGTGTAAAATATTAGTAAAGTACTCATGTTGCATAATTCAAGCGTATACGGCTAAAAAATGTTTTGTTTTGTTTTAGCTGTGACAATTAGCTTTTAGCTTGGCTATTATAGTTCCGTACCGTAAGCACCCTCTTTTCAGGGCAGAAGAAAGGCGGCACATACGAAAATTTCAACGGCACAAACCGGCACAAATGTAGCACAAACGATTGGCGTGGTCAAATCATCAATTCTGTGAAGCGGGGGCTGGTACACCCTTGGCCACTCCTTTTTTGAAATGCGAATCCGGGGAAAAAGGAGGGCAGCACAAACGAAAATTTCAACGGCATAAACCGGCACAAACGTTGCACAAACGATTGGGGTGGTCAAATATTCAATTCTTCCAAAAGGGGGTGCTAGTGTACCCTTAGCCACCCCTTTTTTGAAATGCGAATCCGGGGAAAAAGGAGGGCAGCACAAACGAAAATTTAAACGGCATGAACCAGCACAAACGTAGCACAAACGATTGGCGTTTTCAAAAGTTTGACATTTTCAAATGGGGGTGCTAAGGGTACGGACCTGACAAATATGCAATATGAGTTAAATAGTTATAACTTATACTATATTGGAGGTATTGAAACTATTCATTCTTTCTTTTTATTATAATTTTGATAGGCTTATCTCATACCGTTCAAAAGTTATCACCAAAAAAACTGATATTTCGCTAAATCGACTCCTATGGACTCTTAATGCGTTTTGTGCGCCGTCCGAGACGATGTGTGTGTGATTCATGTATACTATACAAGTGTGGTTAGCAGTGTCCGATAAGCAGATCAACTGTTACTGATTGGTTCACTGGATTTACGATATGGTGGCGTGGGTTCGATTCTCTTCGCTCGCCAACAGTGCACATCGATAGTGCATTACACATTACCCGTTCTAGTGAATTATTTGTTTGGAATGTTTAACAAGTTGAGCTGGATAACGTAGTTTAATAGTTTCGAAATCAAGATGTGTAGATCTCGAGTACGGTTACGGTCACATAGAGATTGAGCCACATCAAAATGCATCGTGAAGAAAGAATACTGATATTATAAGCACTAGAACTAGCTTAGAATGTCCATATACGCACTCCACGCATATAGTCAATATATGAACAAATTAGTGGTCAGAGTAGTACGTAGATTTTATTTAAATTTAAATCCTTATTTCATAAAAAAAACACTTTATGTTACCGCAAGTGTACATGATTGATTATTGTTTGCTCAACGACTTCCACCAACAACAGGTTGGTTCTTTATTTGGGGGCACAATGACCAGGTGATGACGAAATTACGAAGTGACGAGAAGTGAGAAGAATATATATATATATATATATATATATATATATATATATATATATATATATAAATATATATATATATATATATATATATATATATATATATATATATATACATATATATATGTATATATATATATATATATATATATATATATATATATAAATATATATATAAATATATATATATATATATATATATATATATATATATATATATATATATATATATATATATATATGAAGTATCGTCACTCTGAGTAT
The DNA here is from genome assembly GCA_964007535.1 of Brachyptera risi. Taxonomy (NCBI): domain Eukaryota; kingdom Metazoa; phylum Arthropoda; class Insecta; order Plecoptera; family Taeniopterygidae; genus Brachyptera; species Brachyptera risi. The sequence continues at coordinate 28,310,865 of OZ023333.1, forward strand.
AGCCATGCCATGAGAGTAATACTTCGGTAGCTCAGTGAGAGAGCTCCTGATCGGCTATCAGAAGATCCTGGGTTCGAGTCCCGGTCGAGGCGTATCTTTTATGATATAGCCATAACATCCCAAATATACTATGTATATATTATATATATATATATATATATATATATATATATATATATATATATATATATATATTTAAATTTATTTATATGTGTGTGTGTAACAACAATAAAACGTTTAAAACTACAACACCTCTTCAGTGAATAGCAATATATATGTAGCAGGGGTCAGCACGATTGTGAGGTTACCACACATATTACAACTTGTAAAGTTGGAGCCAAATGCACTTATTCTGAAGCTGTAGTTCAAAAGAACACAATTTGGTGAGGGATTGTCTACCACTTATTGCAGCAATGTCTGACGCATAGGGTATACCCTACCATGAAACACGTCTATAACTGATATCAAAGTGTTTTTAATCGCTCTTTCAACCAATATAACCGAAAAAATATGAAATGAAACACAAAATAGAATTAATCTATCACGCTTCTTATAAATTACTCCAAAGTTTCATAACACATTGCAACTCTCACACAAACCTGTTGAGCTGAAATTTATTTCCTAGTTCTTTCTGTAACGAAATCACGTAAAATATTATTTTTCCTAATAAAGTATAAATAGGTATATATAATAAATCCTTCGGTGAGAATTTTTCTTTTTTTCTTTTTTCGTTTCACCTTTCGGCATTTTGATAATCATGTTCACGCGTAAATTGTATCCAACTTTGTGTATATTTTTTATGAGAATTAAGAATAGTAGATCTCAGATCAAAGGTCGAGTACCCCGAAGGCCATGTCACACGACCGAGTCGACTTTATTCCGGTATACGCCCTTCAGCGTGCCCCCATCCCCATACTTTTAACTTTTATTCCGTGACTGTACTTCTAACTTCAGTCTAATAATATTTCATCTTTCAATATAACACTCACGTAGGCCCTAGTTCTCGTAACTATACATTCTTATTTAATGTAAGAATTTTTCAAAGTTTTGCACGGATCGGTTATAGTTAATTTGTTTTCTCACCAAGCATGCTCATTCAATTAATAATAATGCTAATAGCGTTTCCATAGTATACTTGTTTCCGCGAAAGAAAAAGGTTTTCTTTACCAACTTAATAACAATGAAGACTACAGCAATTACATAATCTCGCTCCACCTTTCCACATTATTAAACCTCTAAAAGATATATAGTTTCTTTTCGTATTTATATGTCACAATTGATTTGAAAGATCATAATGCCATGAAAATAACACAGCTATACAAATATAACGGTGATATGTTTGTTTATTATGTTGGTCTACGACCTTCTTCTTTCGAATGTGAGTATGAACAAACAATAATAGTATTAAGAACACAACACAGTGACTTTGGGTAGACGTCAACCGTCGACAGTCAACAGTCAACACTGAATTGAGGTTTATTTTCTAAAAAAGCGATTGCCGCTTCATGTACTATATTTTTTATTATTTTTTATTCATTTATCTCTACAAGTAGTTTGGAACCGGTGGTAGATTGATTATGAAATAATAAATTGATACTTGTTTCCACACGAGATGAGAGTAATCTACCAATTGAACGACAGTTCAAACTTCTGTAATTCTAAAGAAACTTGTTTAACAAATTAACGATTGTGAAAGATGTAGTTTTGAACGTGTATCTAATCTTATGAATCAACTCATTGACACCGGCACATGTAGCTGAGTGGTTAACGGATTCGCTTCATGTGATCCGGGAGGTGAAGGGGAATATCAGACCTGGTTCGATCCCCGCCACCGTCCATCTTAAAAGTTTTTTTTTTGTGGTTTCCCTCTGTAGTCTAGGCTAATGCCGGGATGGTTCCTACAGTATAGGCCACGATCGCTTTCTTCCCACTATCCTCCCGATACCTAAGAAACCTGCATCTCATCATCCCATCATCTCATCAATCATCCATTCGACGCCAATAGATCTTAGTTATCATTATAGTGCGTCGTTAAAACCCAATATATATATAAAAAACTCATTGACTCTATAAACACCACAGCCATGTCGGTGATATTTATGTTTATTATGTTGGTCGTCGACCTTCTCTCGTGGATACAAGAGTATATCTACTGTTTAGAAACATCAAAAAGACTTTCAGCTCAGAAAATTAAATTGTAACTTCATTTTTATTTTTTGTACACCAAAAAGTTTTTATATTCAGCCCTCTGGTCGAAACTTTCGTGTTTTATACTCACAACTAAACTCTATAGAGTTTCAGATTACACACTTTGGGCAACTTGTATCATCCAATCATCCCTCTTCCCTATCCACCTCCCCCTCAGGAGTATTATCCCAGATTATATGTTTCTCTAAAATGTTTTTTAATTGGTATGTAGATTATTTACCACCGTATTCCCATATGAAAGAGGGGTGGAATATTATAAGTGTATATCGTGTAAAGAAATATGTAGACCCTTGGAACATACCCGTAAATGGACTTTTTTTGAATGTACGACCAGGGATTTGGTTTATATTGTGAAAACGTTGTTCTCAATGAGAAGACAGCCCTGCAGGGAAATTTGTGAAGTCTTGTATACTTTTCCGTGTTTTTTCATTATACTCAAGATGTGAAAACAATTTTAAAAATAACTATTAAAAAACGGTATATATTTTATTCACGGTAATTCAACACTACACACATATTTAGTTATTCACTCAGTTAATATAACACACATTTTTTAGTTGAACATTATTATACATGATACAAACAATTACCCAGTTTTTTCTTCACTCGTTCCAATACCCTTATTTGACTGTAACAATCATTACCAAAGCAACAAAACGATGTGATTGGATCATGATTCACCAATTATTGTCTTGTTATAGTTGCCCAGTTCGCTGCATGCATCGATACAGTTTAGAAATAGTCGTTAGGTGGTGTTCGAAGAAGTCCATATAGCATTATTGTTATTGGATTGTTATGGTTATTGGTCTGTGAATAATTATTTACGATTTTAAGGAAATAACTTATTGAGTACTTCTATATATCCGGCAATCGTTCATGAGGAGTCATGAAGTACATCATGGGGAATCAAGAAGTGGTTATCAAAAATAAAGAAAACGCGTGACATACTGTCAGATAGTATATACAAATTCACGCACTATTGATTTTACTTCTCAAATGATCAGTAATTTTGAATAAACACAGTTTGTAGACAATTTCCTTTTAAATAGGCAAAAAGACTGGCAACATCATTTGATATAGAAAATAATTCCAATATTAATCCCGGTCCTATAACCACAGTGACAAAGAGTATTCTCCCGAATTAGTCTTAGTTCTCCTAAATTGTGCCCCCCCCCCCCCCCTCCTAATTTTTCAGTGTCATTTTGGGACAAATTCACGCCCCCCCCCCCCTCCCCCCGCACGAACTTGCTTGCGATAGTTCGAGTAAACATTATAGATAACCCAGATAAGGTTGATGTACCGGCCACTAGTTCCCATATCTTCATGTATTGTCAATAACCCGATCGACCTTCAGTCATGCCAATTGACGACTAGTGATTGACCCGCCCATAAACGTCACAAAACGGAACATCCAATCAAATGGGCTTTGTTATGTGGGAAATTTCACATTGACCTATCAGAGTATCTCTAAATTCCCACATGAAGTATAGATCCAGGTGGCTTTGGCGATTAGCCACGCCTATCACTAGCGGTCAATTACATTAACAAACAGCAACACCTATCATTGTAGGAAATGTCATTCCTCCCACTTTTAAAGGACAGCACAACCCTGAAACTAGATTTCAACGAATAATGACGAAATATATTTTTCTCAATTTTAGAGAAAACTAGAAATTATCATCCCAATTTCAGAAATTATAACTTATTTATTCGTCCTCTAGGACCCGACCCTTTTTCTGAGTCGTGACGTAGATATTACTCGATCATGTTCATGTTTCTATACAGAATCGGTAATGCCTATACGTAATGATCGACGAAATTGAGATGATTTCTAGTTTTCTCTCATTTTTATTTATTTTTAATAACATCGGAACTTGATACAAAATCATTGTTCTCAATTAAGGCTGAGGATGAAAAGTAGGATCGTTTGATCGGGGCACCACAAGGGCGATCTTACCACCCCATTTTAATCATTTAAAACCGATGAACTTCAATACCAGGACTGCGCAGTCGGTGACCATAATTTTCCGCCGCAGATAAAAGTCTTTTAGTTTCGGAAAGTCTGGAACACATCATAAGTAGAAAGCGTTTCTGTGAATATATATCCGCGGACATTACCAGCATTGGTATTACGACTTAAGAGTAAACAAAACACACGAATGTTGATATCTTCCACTTTGAAATAATGTATCTCGGGCAATGATCACTTCTTTCCGTTAACAGCAGATGTAAAGTTTATCATGATACAAAATGGAAAAAATGTTTTTTTTTTTTAAATTAGTAAAATGAATATCGTTATTATTCATTAAAAACCAGTTTCAGGGTTGTGACATCCCTTAACGATCGACCTAATTTTTTCGTTCAGAAAGTTAACCCCTGATTCCTAACCAGATGTACCACAATGGAGCTCTAAACACTCGACCGTTCAGTGCTGATCGATAGGGAAAAACGGTCGATCGGAACGTCAAAACTCACTATACTATATACAGTCACTCGTAATGAAATGTATACTGCAACTTTAATTGAAAAAAGAAAAACGATTAAAAACTCAAAACTCATCGGATGTTCTATGTATGCAATTGAAGTGTGGAGTGGGAGGGAGTTTTTCAGTGCTTATTCGATCGTCGATGTTTGTTACCATGGATACACGAGAGGATTCTGTTGGACTTATGTTATCAGTGGCGTCGAATGTGATATGCTCTTATACGGAGATTCTAGATATAACACAACAGGAATATTTCTGTTGATTCTGTTGATTATTTCTGTTGATAGATTCTGTTGATCAGCGTCAACATAATAGTTCAAACATTATATCTTGGTGACTTTCCGTTTGGCCATTATTTAGTGAAATTTCTTCACTCCATTCAGAAATGTATCTTCTAAAATACTGTCCATATAAAATGAATATTCGCCTAATTTTATATTTTATTTTTATATGTAAATTATGATCCGTGGTGAGGTGAAATAGTTGGTAGAACAGAAAACGACTGGTTTTTCTACACATATTTGATCTTTTTATGTGGTATTTTACCAAATTTGACTTCTCAATAGTACTAATTTATTTGTTTGCACCTTTTGAGTGATGAAGTCTTTCGTAACTTGCACTGTTACCGTTTTTTTTTACATCATCGTCTGTGAAATCACTATGCCGGGAACATTTGTATGTTATCTTCGATTCACCTTGACTTTCTTGTTCATCATTAAAAAACAATGCATACACATATTTATTTGAAATATTTTAGAGATGGTAATGGAAACTCAAAATTTTGAACCAATTTTGAAAGAAAACATTCATCATTTGAACATTGTTTTAAACATTTTATTGAAAATTTCAACATTTTTTGAACAAATCATCACCAAAAACACTACGCTTCAATCTACGAGCTTGAATTATAGCTATCGCGTATATATACCGATAATTATATAATGTTATATAATTGTTATATGATAGTTATGTGATGTCTGCTACAAGCATTAGCAAACCTGATCTATAATTTTCCACATCATCCACCACTGGCGCTCGAGACTCTCAACTTACCTACACTTACACAAAAAAAAGTACAAATTCATTTTTCTTCCCATTCAACACCTACGGTACGCCACATCGTATAACAATGCCATCCCACGATATAGCTATCCTCTTCTAAACACTTATACACCGTATAACGCTATCCTCCACATATATATTCCATCTCTTGCCTACCTACACACATCATATCATTATCTGCATACTCATGTATACGTCTGGAACCGTTGTGGAACCGTTGTGGAACCTTTATGGAACCCTTCTGGAGTCCTCGTGGCTGACTAGCTCATGATCATTACCCGACTTTAATTACTAGTTGATTGCCGAGCTCGTTAGAGGAATATACTCTGCGTAAAGGTTCCGATCGACCGTCTACTCATGACATTAACCGTAACGGTTTGTGGTGTCGATCCACCAACAATAATTGGGAGGAAAACTTCTGCGGTTTTTCATACGTTACGTCTATTCAAGTATTTACGAAATGGTGATGGTTTCGTTATGAAAAAAAGGGTTGGAAATAGTTCAATCTGGCTTTTTTCGGTTTGTCTCGATTTTATGTCTCTTGTTCAGAATAGCATTGGATAGTGAATACATGTATCTATACGTTTGTTATGAATACACGTTGAATACACTCTTGAATACTGTGGCAACGAAATTGCAGATAGAAACTGCTGCTGCCTCTTTAGCTGGAAACTAGAATCAAGTAAGGCATGGGTTCGAGCCCTGCATTTGTCATGTGTTTTTGTGAAGATAGTTCATCTATCATTTGATCGTTTTTACCCCCAAATAACCTTGTTTTTATGGTGAGGTTTTTAAGCAAACAATATACTCAACAAGATTGGACAGACATGGGTCAAAGTGAAGTGTGAACCATTATTTGGGTGATAGCTCCCATTTTTATTCATTTTCAGATTCATTTTTGTATTTCACTTTTGATATAATACTCCACCCGTGTTTTTTCATTTTTTTTTGTATTTATTCATGATAGCCTGCATCATTTGATCAATCATTCATAAACACATTCATATAGATTTGTAATTTCATTCAATGTTTTTATATTGCTTGTTATTCTGTGTCTCCGGGCAACTCTATAGTGACTTTTGAGCAGACCTGATCAAGTTTGTATATATTTAATGAACTGATTAAAGCTAAATTTACTTTTCAGAATTCTAATAAATTTGATTATTATTTAATGATCAAGTAATCAACGTATTTTCAATCAGGAAAGATATTTCTTTATAAAGGAAGTTCATTTTTGCTGACCTTTGAATAGCAAAGTTTCATCATTCATGATTGCAATCATCGATCGGCTTTAGAGAAAACACGAATAATTTTAATCACTCTTTTTCCACTCAATGGATGGTTTTTACTTTTTTTTGGTTCTATAGTATAGATACAAAGAAAGCATTTTCCTCATTTCCATACATTCATTCTTCGAATGTCTGACGCATCGACACACCCGCTCGATAATGTTGATTTATAGAGGAGACGGTCGATCGGAAGCATATTCAACACTTGCAGTGATTATAATGATCTCATCTCTCAAATAATTTATCACCCCCAAGGTTGGAATTACCTCCGATGTTCAACAAGCTGCAAGTTTTCCTTATTTAGCAGCTGTTTGTTGAGAGAGAGAGAGAGAGAGAGAGAGAGAGAGAGAGAACTTATACACACTATGCACCACCGGTTACCGACTTGATGACTCAAATAGCCTATAACAACTGTTTTGGAATCTGAAGTCAAGTTGGGCGTGGGTTTGATTCCCGCATTGGGCATATTGTGAAAATCTATCGTTCATTCACACTACTTCTCATTTGTTATCTCAATAGCGTGAACGTTCTTTCAATAATTCATGATAATATTGATGAAATTTAAATTGATACTAGATCAGAGATATAATCTGAATAATATCAAGATATTTTAGAAATTTATTGCAGTTGATATGAAAATTCAATATGTTTTGAAATTTAATTTATTTTATATTTCTGGTACTTATTCAATATTTCTGTCCATGAGAGTAAATGACATTTCTCAACTGATATCGCAATCAATTCTCAATTATTATTTGTGTTTTTCTCTCTGTATCAATTATACGCCCCGGCCGGTCTCGGCTGACCTTTCCCAGTATGCGATCCCCGATGACCATATCCCATATTCTTCAGCAATACATTGTTTTCACTATTTCTTCACCTAACAAGCAATGCAATACAATACAATATTTCTACAATTTCTTCACCTCTCTGAAAAAAAAAAAATGACAGAGTTAGGTTAGTTAGGTCAAGTCATGTTTTTGTGTGACAAAAAAAAAATGGTTGTGTTCTCGCTATAATGAATATTTTGATACTCGAATCAAATAATTTTGTAGGTCTATACTCAATTCAAGTGATTAATTATTCTGACTGTCAGGTAAAATAAACTCATCTAGATAAGTAAATTAAACAATCCATTTTTCTATAAAAGTACAAATAAAAACAATCACACTTAGAAGGCTGATGGGAGGTCAAAACGGTGGCAAAATTATAGCTATGGGTGCAAAATTAACAAAAAAAAATGTCTAACGCTCCCAGGCACCCAGGGCATAGACTCAAAAAAAAGGCCAATCCCGGCCGGTTTAATCTGTGACGATTGGTCACCCTATACTAAGCTATAACGCGTGTATGGTCTCAGTTACCGCTAACGACCCATACCAATAGTGTTTCTAGATTATTCTAGATTCTAGATAATGTACAATACACAGTTGACACTGGGCGTATATACTGTAGTCAATTCAGCTTCAATACTAGCATGGGATGGGTGTTGTTTTAAGGTACACTCAACTGCAAACAGGCGGTTTCGATCGACCGTTTTCCTTATACATCAGCACTAAACGCTAGTAGTTTCGACCCGTCTATGACATTATATCCTGATATTTATCTTCTGGTGGTCCCGATTGGCTGTCTCCCCTATCCTTCAACATTAGTTTTCGAGAGTTTCGGCCCACCAATAATAATGGAATGATGTATATACTTGATATTCACATGTGATATACACCAATATGGTGTTAGCCAGTTTAACGTGAGGATTTAATAGCAGTGGATTTAACATTTGAGAAAATCGAGAAGTATATTTTATGAAACACATGGGGATGTATAGGTACATATTATATATAGTGATTGTTGGTGGGTCGAAACATCCGATAGATAGTGACCATGGATAGAAGAGACGGTCGATCGGTATCGCCAATATAAGTAGAATGACTTATAACCGAATGCAGGTGCATCTATGGGTGTAATGTGAATCAAAATATAGGTATTTTGTAATTTACGGGAGTTGGTGATTCTCTTGCCAACCTTTTAAAGTTGAAGTTAACTTTTATGTGTGTATTTATGAACATTCCTTTTGTGTGTCTAAAACTGAACAAATGTGATACAATTTAGCAATATGAAATATAAAATAATTTGAATTAACGAGTATGATTTTAATACTTTATTGTAATCCACTACTGAATTAATTCATTAATTAAACAAATTTGATGGGTTTCAATTAAATAATCAACAGATAATAATCATGATGAACCCAATCATATTATAGAAGGAAACGTATAAAATCAAAATACTTGTACATTGTGCTCAGAGCGTCCTTCAGTATGATAGATTGATTGAATTACAATTTTTTATGATTTTTCGTAATTTCCAAAGTTTAATATTCCTTTTTCATCTATTGGATTTTATATCAACAATCCTAAATAATCCATCACCATAAATGATTATTCCTACTTATTCCTGCATATAGGCCCATATTATGTGTGATATACATTTTTGAAAATCATTCACAATTACTATTTTTTTATTTTTTTTTATAGCCTATATTCGTCATTCACGATAAAATACATCTGTATCCATATATACTTGTATCCACCAAATAAGAAAGTTATATACCAACATAACAAACACGAATGTCACGGTATATTTGTATATGGCTGATCGAGATATGTTTTGGATATTTCAGGACGAGGCTTACAAAAAGAAACGAAACTTCATCTTTCAACAGCGATGCATCTTCAAACTTCTCAGCGAGATTGGGTAATTACCGAAGTTCAATATTACACAATTGGTAGACAACCTTTGTCTTTCGTGGAGAGGAGTATATGACAGTGAATTTACTATTATTAGTTCGAACCCACACATTTATATAATCTGTAGCACAGACCACATTAAGCTAATGATGCCATACGGGTTAAATCTCAATGCTCTACCATTACAACTGATGCTAATGATGAGGGAGGGAGTGCTCAGAAGAAGAACATGCACTTCTATTATTAGGAGACTATGAAAGGAGGACGAGCAGTAATAATGCACTTTATAAATAGGAATCGTATTTACGTAATACGTGCATGGCTGCGTCTGTTGAAACGATTCTATAGTACAGATAAAGGTTCAAAATATTGGTTGAGGATAGTCTATTGTATCCAATTCAATTCGAAGATGGTGAGCATATATTTTATTGCTGACAATGATATTGTCAGATGTTTTATGCTGCCTCTGGAGATTCGGATATTAAAATCTTGGAATGAGGAAAAATCTTGAACTAAAATGGCCATTTGGAAAAGTTTTCTTGTGTTTAAGAAGAAAGCTGAGCTTTCCACACTGAGTTTTCTGTGATTTTTTCACTTATCTTTTGATTAATTGATTGATTGATTGATTGTATGTGTGTAGATGGGTGGATTAGATGGAAATAATAGAAGTTTTCAGGGCTTGGTGGTAGAAGCACGAATTTTTATGACGTGTTCAGAAAATTGACTTAATTCGAAGAGAAAAGAATGCCTCAAAATTATTGCATTAAGCATACTTTAGTTTATCTGTGATTCTAGCCATTTTGAAGAAAATATAAATATTTCATTAGATATGCCCAGAGGATGAATATATCCTTAATTGTGATTTATCGTGTATTCTGAGAGATAATGCATCTATCAACAAATTTTCGATGTATTATTTGGAAGTTTTTTTTAAGGGGGTAGCCCCAGCATAAAATTTCTTTTTGACCAACTAATTTTTATTTTCATTTTTTTCGAAGTAGGCCTATTGTTAACGATTATTCGGAAAATTCGTGACCGCAGCTCACGTGTTTTTTTTTTTTTTATATTTCAAGATTTGAATGCAACACAGATGGTAATGCATACTGTGCCTATTCGTATTAAGTATTGAAACTTCAGGTACGTTTTCTCAAGAACTACGTTTTTTCTGACCTGTAACAACATAACTCAAAAACTACTGGTCTGATTTGATTGTTTCAAAATATGTATTTTTATTGTCATTATCGTGTGAAGTAGAACTATGGAGATAACCACTACATATGAATATCCAGATGTGAATGGGTGGCCTCAAAATCATATATAATCTGTATTAGATATGAAATGATTGATTATATAACTAGAAATTGCAATAGATTTTTTCTGGAGGTTCACACGATAACAGTGTGTATGACGAACAATATCCACTAAAATTCAACAAGATGGATGTATTTTCGAAATTTAAACCTTGTGATTTGTGGCTGCGTGTTTTGTATTTTTGAAAAAACATAACATTACTCAAATTATATTAAAATTATCATTTTGTTTTTTTCCAATATCTATTTTTGGATCATGTGTAAGCAATAGAATGATGGATATAATGTGCAAGTTTCAATGATTTGTGGTGATTGGTTGAGCGGGAAATAATTCCTACATTTAGTCTTAATTATCCTATTCCATGCTGTGGCTACCCCCTTAAAGGAATTTCGGAAGTATTTAAAAATTACATAGAACACTTATTAATGATACAAAATGATATAACGATATATTTTGAATTAAATAAGGGGTTAAAAGTGGAAACATTTATAGTAATTGTAATATAGTAGATCTGAAATGAAACCAACATTTTTGAAACATAAGTAGGCCTGACAAAATCGCGAAACGAAAATTAATATTCCGCTCTCAATCAAAACATCGGAAATATCGAAGTCGATAAAGTAGCATGGCTAAAGAAGGTAGAACTACTTTATCGACGCTAGTAATATTCAAATATTGTGTGATTTTTTATAGTTTTCAAGCCAACATTTTATTTTCGAAACCGTTCTTAACATGCACATGCGATGTCGTAATGAGCCATTTAATTAGGCAGGTGTTAAGTTTGCATGACATGGTTGGTATAGTATAGCTATCATACGCTTATTCCATGCTTAGGATGAATACACTTGAATACGTGTTTAGAATAACAAAATTAATTATTTTAATTATTATTTCGTCTAGAATAGGTTTTTATGTAAAATGATTAAAATAATGCCATGTATATAGACACGCAATTCACTTTCGTTAAAATGAACCTACAATAATTAAAAGACTAAACATGGCTTTTCATGAATATTTTTCAACATATCATACCACACTTTATTCCATAAGAGTTAGCGGTGTTTCCGATCGACCGTCTCTCCCATCTACTATCATTAACAATCGGTAGTGTCAATCCTCCAACATCGTTGGTGAAAGAAAAAGAAGAACGGAAATTATTTAAAACTAGCCCAGTGTAGATTAGAGACTTTAATTTGGTAGACTAAACGTTTTTCTTTATATATTTTAAATTATGGTAATATATTCGTTTTACAGTCTAGAATAGTTAACATACAATAATATCTTTGTTCAGCAGAATTATATAACTCGTTTTTTCTCCATGCGTGTTTTTTCTTCTGTGTCACAATTGAGTCTATTAAAATTATTATGAATTAGAACCCGTGAAAGAATTTCCTAGTCTCAAGTGAACCTTTGTTAAATTATAAATGTGTCCAAGCGTAGATCTGTTAGGACTGTTACAGTTGTCAGCTGTCATCGTGGCTTGGGGATTTGTTAACGTTTTAAATGCTTCAAATACCTGTAGGATAATCGTAAAATGAGCATTCCTATAAGGTGGAAACGTTAGAAGTTGGAACATGGATGGAATACTGTTGTGTGAAAGAGATGAAAAAAATGTTACAAATGTGGAGAAATAAAACATTGTGACAATTAGAATCTATACTAATGACTTGTGAGAGACGTAGTAGATATAAATAAATCATGAAACATTTTATTATCACTAAAACAAGAAATGTTGGAACAGCTAGTTGAGATAAAGTTTGCATGGTGAACTTTTAAAAAATCTTCTGAGGTATATTAGTTGTAATATTCTGAATGTTAATTAAAAATTGTTAGAATGTTTAAATATTTTGTTCAAAAACCATTGGAAGTAATTTTGAATTGGGCTTTATAATAAAATACGTAGAATACTTTCTTTCAAAAACTAAACATAACTATTTGAAGACATATTAATTAGTGATGACTATACTTTTTTTCACGAGTGTTGACTCATTGACAAATCCGAACTTATCTATTGATGCTCATAGCTATAAGATGAACGTAGTAGCTGACGGCGAGTGTATATAGTACAAAATTCATAATTTTGATTCTGTAAATTTCTAAATTTCTGTTGGAGTTAAATTACATTGTTTTACAACATGAACTAAACTTTAATTCTATACTATAAGTCTGTGTAACATAATTCAACACGATCATTATAACTTTAGCTTGATGTTTTGAAACTTGTATCAAGCGTTAAGTTTTTAAGCTTTCGAATAATTATAACTTCCAAACATATTGTATAAAATAGCATTATAAGAAAGATTATAAGTACATTAGTGCTGAAGTAAGTTAGCTCAAGTTGGTGCATCAAAACTCTATTTATATATTGATGAACTATCAGACATATTAGATTTAGTAATCCAATTTCTTTGTTGGCACGCTCCAAGATCTAAAAAGACACACACAATTAAATTCTACCATTGTTGGCATCATTAAAATACTCCTTCCCTTTACGATTGCTGACTACAAATAAAAAGATTAATTGTTATTGACGGAATTAACCTTCTCTGAACCGTCGTTAGCATTTTATGCGTAAGAAAGAGGATGCGTGAAAGATATCGGTTGATTGGAGTTGAGAGTGATATGCGTAGCAATATAGACTACAAATTGGTTGAATTCTTCCGTTCGTTTGAAGAAGTATCTTCCATGATTTTATATTGTTCAATTCACGGTTGATGCAGGATGTTACCAATTTAACAAACTGAAATAATATTATATGAACAATTATTGGTCTTACATTTTTTGATATAATATAATATTATTTGATATTAACTCTTACATCGATCATAACTTCATATTAAACAATTTTACGTTACTGTATATATTTGAGTATTTTCACTGGTTGAGCATGAACTTCCAATGTCTTTTCACTCTTGATGCTTTAGGTACAACAAAATTTGAAATTTGAATTCAAATTCAAACTTTAAAATTACAACAAAAAATTACAAAATTACAAAAAAAAAATTGAAAATTAATTGAGTTTTTGAAGGGTGTTTATGATGTCTGAAAATGTAGATTCAAAAAATATACTAAGCCCTACTTGTGATACATATTTTAAAACCTAAAATTTGTTCTGGTCCAAGATGTGTAATATTTCTTGAATATCTAGTCATGACTTTAGAGAACCCTCCTGAAGAAATGTTCAACTTTATAAGAAAGCTAGATTAGATATTTTGTAAAAATCAAATACATATCCCATTGTTTTGTTCAAGTTGGCTATGCTGGAAGTCCACCGAAAAAAACAACTGCGAACGAAATCTTTGACTCTCGTCTAATTTATTTCAATTCTTTACTCAAAAAACTGTCACTTGACACTACACGAAATGTCAAACGGATATTTAGAGGATTTGCGTTTTTTTCCAGACTTTTGCGATAATTTATTGCGGTTCGGGTTTTATAAGGGTTTACCAACTGTTGTGAGGTAAAAGTGCTATACGGCTGAAGGAAAACAACAGTGTAAGCGGGAGTTAAGACTTCATTTCCTGGCATCGTATTTTATCCCCTGGCGCGTCTGATTGTTGTCACAGTGCCTGGAAGAGTGGTAGAGGGTATGGGAGAGGAGGAGGGGGGAGGGGTTAGTCCTGGTTCTGAGAGGAAATACGTGTTCTTCTCCGTACATATTGGAATAATGGTCGTATTTTCATACACTTTGAGAATCTAATATTTTATTATCCATTTCATTTCAACTATGAGAGTACATCATGATTTCAAATAACAGCATTTTTGAACATATTTTTAACACATCATCCGATTGGTTTTTGAGAACAAATAACTGAAGACCATTTTGATTTAATTAGCGATTAGTGAAATTAGTTCCGCGATAAGAAGTCAAGTTAGGCGCGGGTTTGAGCCCTGCATAAAGGTGTTTTTTGTGTCAACATCATTTTTGTATTACTCGCTTATTCCATGGAGCATGCTTATTCGTACCTTCAGATAGCCCAGCTGCTTCTGGGCACGTTGAGCATAGAATGAAAATCATTTATTTATTTATTTATTCATTTGTTCTTTACAAAATACATTGTAAAAATTATGAATATTGTAAAATTGTAAAATTGTAAATATTTGTAAAATCCCAATTTTGTATCAACATTTTGGATTTTTTTCATTACGTTTCATGTTTGGTGATGGTTTTCGAAATTAAATTATTATTTTTCATTAAAGTGAATGTAAACTATATTTTCTCATATTGTAAATAATACGTCATAGCTTTGTAAATGTTTCTATAATACCACTATTTATACTTCCATGCAACGTGACTGAAATACAAATTACTAATCTCATTGAATTGTGGAAAATACTCATTCATATTTATTATGCTCACTATCTGTTTCTATAATAAATAACTTTCTATTTATTGCTTTCGATTTGAGATGAAATATGAATTTTAATTTGAAACAGTATACATATAGGTATAATATTGCTATAGGTCTAATACATAACAGTATTGCTGGTTTACTTTTATACACAAAACTTGTCTGAGATTTATTTTCATTTCCTCAAAAAGGTCAGTATGGTAGGTCTATATAGTATTGAATGAACTATTAGATGAGCGAAGTGAAGTAAGGACTTATCGAAAAAAAAAAATCATTTTTTTTCGCCCTCCACATGCTCAATTGGAAGCATACATGTTGTTGAAACTTGGCATACATGTGTGACATCATCATCTTACTCAATACTGTATAGTTTTGAGGCGCCATTGCTTAAACCACTTTTGAGAAAAAACACTTCGAAATTTTCAAAAACTCCATCACAAACTCTGAGAAGGAAATTTGGAAAATCACATATTCTCTTCTAATGAATTCAAATATCAACGGAATATGAACATAATGATACACATAACTCCAAAGTTTCAGATAAATCGATTAGACGTTTCGTTGAAAATGATTGTTTTTTTGAGATCAATTAAAAGAAGCTAATCAGATGATCAAAAGGTGAAACCAATTAAAGTCTCCAACGATTTAAAAAATGAGCATCAACTAAAACAGGAAGGCAATGCATTGATCGTTTTAAAATCAATTTGTGTCCATGATCATGTTCTTATTCCCATAACGTATTTCACACAAACAGGTATTTAAGTCGCTCAAAAACCTCATCCAGTTCTGGAGTTTCTGAGATAAACGGGAAAATAAAATTGTATATATTTCCTTAATGCATACCAATTCTTTTTTTAAGTATATAGTTTTGTTGCAAACTGATTCTAGAATATGATAGGCGTCAACCAGACGAAAAAAATGACGTTAATAACTCTATTTGAGAAAAAAATGGATAAGGCAAGTTTTGCTTTTGAGCGACTCATTTATCACTCACTTACAACGCGTGCTGTGTTTTTCTATAGACGGTAAAATGGATTTTGTGTGAAATGAAATGATCGAAATAAAATAAAATACAATATCAAAGTAACGGATACAGAATATTAAATTGTTATACCTATTCAACAATAAAGGTTTCAGCTATAATAAAAAGCCAAACACAATTCCCGTATAACATTTCTTATACCACTGTTTTGTAGGTAACTCATATATTGAGTACCTCGAACTGGCATAGACACACGTTACATTCTCATACCCAATACTATTACTTCATATTCTTGCTCCACTAACAAACAGTCTTTTATAACTTATTTCAGATTTTATGTTTTCAATCTCGTTCTTTATTCACTGAAATTGCATTTTTTTTTACCGTTTTTTACTTTCGTTACAAATTGAAACAGTCTTTCGGCTATGCGGCAATATACTGCAATATCCATACTATGACAGCTTGATGTGAATATATATATATATATATATATATAAATATATATAAATATATATATATATATATATATATATATATATATATATATATATATATATATATATATATATATATATATATATATAATACATATGAGATTCATTCTGTCAGTTTCAGAATGAATATAGTTTATACGAATACTGGTTGCTATGGTTACGCCGACCACAGACCAACAGCTGTGCGGTTGAAGTTCAAGAAATCGACCTAAAATCTGTATAGCTGAGTTGACATAGAACTTGAGTCATAAATTCATAATAAAATGACAGATTGTGTTCATACTTCATACAATACATACTGTGATGAAAATATGTTATGGTGAATATATAGGAATATAGGATAGAGAAATGGTTTTTACATGTAAAATCGAATATAATTCAACATTTGCCGTATATAGCAAGATGGAACTTGTGATGCGGCTTCCGAACTATCCCACCTACCTAGTCATCATTGGTCCTCATCAAGGAGCAAATGACTTTTTGTCAGATCTTCGATCTTGGTTCAAAAATTGGTAGCATATTTTTTCAATATTGATGGGGAAATTATCTGGTTTTGAAATAATTTTCAATTTTCTATAATTAATAGACCTAATAAAGTTTTTATTCATTACATCAATAAGTACATTGGTATTGAAATTAAAAAATGCTAAAGCAGTAGAAATATAACACTTAATTCGGTATAAAAATCAGAATATAGGCAGTAATTACTTCACATTCAGTCATTATATTACTAACAAATGGGAAAAGCAATTTTTTGCACTATTGTGCACATGCGTTTATGTGTAAGGTGTTTTTATAATCTAATTTATTTAATTTTCAGTAACAATTTAGTGTATTTGAGTCGACCTATTCCTACAAGATTAAATATTTTTTCTCATTGCTGCATTTCGTAGTTTCCGTGGAAACATTAATAATTGTCTCTGTATTTATTCATTCATTAATTAATTCATTCATTTCATTCTCATTTTTAAATCTTTTCAATCCGGGTTTAAAACATGATTTTTTACATATATAATGAAACAGGATGAGATTGCATGACTGTAAACGAATATGATTTTTTATTGTAAGCTCTTTAATCTTCATACGTAGACAATTTATACAATTTTTTAAACCCACGAACTCATACTGGATGACTTTTCCATAACGAGTCTAGTCTAGGGCTAGGCTGAAGCTGGGATGGTTCCTACAATATAGGCCACGACCGCTTCCTTCCCACTATCCTTCCCAATACAGAAGAAACGTTCTCATGCAGTTTGAAAGCTTGTATCTCATCATCCCATCATTTAATTAATCATTCATCCGACGCCAATAGATCTTACTTATCATTATAGTGCGTCATTAAACCCAATATAAAAAAGCGAAAGAGAGGAACTCTTGTGCGGGCTGCCTGGGATTGAACTTACGCAAGAACTAAATACATAAATAAGTACATGAATATTACGAATTTTATTAATTTTACACGAGTGTGAACTGCATAAAACCATGTGAAATATAATTTGTGCATCTAGCTGTGAAAGAAACGCATAAGAATGTAGAAGTCGAGTTGCACAATTATTGTTCGCTCGTCAAGTTGGTCGTTTGCATTGTTCTTGTGTTCAGGATTTCAATCGTGACGTCACTTTGCTGCGTGTCTAGGTACACGAGTACTAAACTACTTGAATACACTAATTACTCATTAGTCTCGTGGAATTATTAAATCTTCTTTATACCAACAATTAGGAGTGACGTTGGAAGTTATAATTATTACAAAGAGCACTTAAGAAGAGGCTTTCAACTCTCCCGAAGTACTTTTGTCGTGGCGTTGCGACCGTTTTATTAACAGTGGTGCTGCTGTTTTCTTCAGAATATTCAACTTTTGTTGTATAAGTTGTCACATTCAACTACGTAGCTTATGGCAAAACCTTGTCTCGTTTGAGAACACCATTCCAAAAGCTAATTTTTCTAGTTAGACGGATTCAATAATAAAAGGATTTGAAGTTTTTTAATCAGAGCTGGGCGAAATGATTATCAGAATTTATATATATAGAAAAGATTAACATGTAGAATGAAGTAGCATCCACATCTGGATTCAAATTAATTGATGAAAATAAAATATTACCAGCTTCAATTGTATAGTAGAAATAGGCCTACATTTTTTTGAACCAACTTAGGCCTATCTTTGTTTTCTGTATAGTACGTTTATTTTTCTATATTTATTCATCGTGATGTAGTGTTGAATTATCTGAAATTATCTGGTGATGCTGTAAGAAATTAGTTCATTTGAGAAATTCCTATTCAAAATAAAATCATCAATATAAAATTGAATTATTATGATTTGCTCACCGATTTTTTTACACTGTCGATACGATTGTCTATTATCAACATTATGTTATCGCTTATTCTCTGAAATGAATAAGGTATATGTAAAAATTATCAGACTTTGAAACCTATTCAAAATTAATCATTTAATTAAACCGCCCATTTCAACATATGCGATCAAATCGCAATGTAAACGAGTCACACATTTTGATAGTATTGTGACCGAGATTCCACGGAATACATATATATATATATATATATATATATATATATATATATATATATATATATATATATATATATATATATATATATATATATATATAGTATATACTACATACTACATTGAAAATTTGCTACAGTGATTAATTTCGAATCACAAGATTAAAAGGTGAGTATAACAGGGTAGGACCGTTCGGACGGGGCACCATAAGGGATCCAGCTCTAACCATCTCAAAAATAATAATTATTCATGATACAACTATATTGACCATATCGTAAAATGTATTGTAAACTATATACGATTATACCAGCTTATTCGAGTGCGCCGCCATATTGGCTTAGTGACGTCACGGCCGCCATAACTGCTCTCTTTCTTGATGGTTTTCCTACCTCAACCCATGCTGTAACACAATATTGAGCAATTCAGTCATTTTGTGTTTGGACGAAATTAAATTCGTTAATAGTATTGATCTTTAAATCTTCTCTCTTCATTCGATTTTCCTTATAGTCTTCTTTCCCTAAATTTGTTCTACCACTTTTATCATTATATGTTCGTATATTTGTATACTCACACGTGAATAAAACCAACAATATCGCTGTACCCCACTAGAGTGCGTTGTAACAGTCGTGTAGGTCACGTGCTAGTTCTGCACACTGCCACTGCACTCCGACCAATTGAAACCAATTGTACGTAATTGCAGTAATTAGTATTGATTGAATAATCGTTGTAAGGAACACATCTGTTTCTATTCATCTGTGTAGACCCCTTAGCAGATAAACGTTTTCATCAAACGACTGTATGTAGACAATTGGGATAATGTTCTAGTAAAACTATTGCGAACATATAGGATGTAAACGTAATGCAAACTAACTATTTTGCGTCGTGATTTATAAATGAGGATCCAAGTGGTCAAAAATATTTCACTTTGTGTTCAAAATGTTTATTGCTATTAACTTATACTATTTGCATGTAAACGTACAAATTTTCATCAGATATCGTTCAGAGCAAGAAAATGGACAAAATATTAAATTATGTATGGTTATTATTAATTATTTATATATTCAATATCAATAGATTCTAAGTAGCCACCATGTACCCTCCATGGCTCAGTCAACTAAGGTACTGCTAGTGGGTTTGAGTTCCGCAGAAAGCAGGGATATTTGTGAACGTCCTTTCTATTATCATCACTTCATGATTGCATTGCTACTTGCTCATTCGTACCCCCGTATTACTTGGCTGTTATAGTGGTAGTTATAAGCAAGCAATAATCATCATCATCAATATATTTCGATGCATTTTATAGGTCTACTTTTTTTTAGTACAAAAAGTATAGTAATCATGTGGATGTACAGTACATAATTGAGTAGATACTAATTTATTTTTTAAATTATTTTTAAGAAAAAAAGCTATCTATATGAATGAAATCATGAAAAATATCGAATTGAAGAAACAATAGAAGAGGAATCTGCATAGATGTTATGTTTACGAAATTTGGACATATTTCCCTATTTTCCCCTGCTTCACTTGATTGGTTTTTATATTTTGTGACATCACGAAGGCGGACGATCTACATCGGTCAATTGTTTGTGTATTGTTTGTGCTGTTACTCGATCTACTAAGACTATTGTTTGTCATTTGTTACTTGACAGAAGCCCGTAGCAGAACAATAATAGTCGCCGAGATTCACGGCTTTCTAGATTCGATGATTATACCGAATGAAGTATATTTTATGAGTCAAGGTGTAAAGAGTTTTCGATTATACTTCATACATGCTCATCTTACAACGCATATGCTGCGTTTGCATAGTATGTTCACAAAAACCCCTCTCCTTCTCCCGATACACATCATCGATCTTCTATCATGACAGAATAATAATTCACTCTATTTCCGCCCCCGCAATTGCTGCGTATTACTGCTGTACTATAAGCAGCGGCACGCACACCTTATATAGGTTACTAGACCGCTCTACCCCGGTTCGCCTTACTGTATCTATGTTATCGCGGCAATCAATACTGCTCAGGCTGTGATAGGCTGGCGTGCAGGCGAGGTGTTTGTGAGAGGGTGGAAGGTGTGAGGTAGGTCCTGGAGGGAGTTATTATCCTGAATGTTCCTTAAATTCATGTATCTTCTCAACTGTTTCCATATCTATTCAATCCCCCAATCAATACTGCACAGGCTGTGATAGGCTGGCGTGCAGGCGAGGTGTTTGTGAGAGGGTGGAAGGTGTGAGGTAGGTCCTGGAGGGAGTTATTATCCTTAATATTCCTTTAATTCCTGTATGTACTGATCACTTCACTGTTTCCATATCTAGTCATTCCCCCAATCAATACTGCAAAGGCTGTGATAGGCTGGCGTGCAGACGAGGTGTTTGAGGGGGTGGAAGGTGTGAGGTAGGTCCTAGAGGAGGTTATTATCCTGAATATTCCTCAAATTCATGTATGTACTTTACTGTTTCTACATCTATCCATTTCCCCAATCAATACTGCACACATGGTTGTGATTGGCTAGCACGCAGGCGAGTGTTTGGGAGGGGAAGAGAGGTGTTGAGATAGGTCCAGGAGGTAGTTATCATCCTTAATCTTCCTTAAATTCCTGTATGTACTGATCACTTCACTGTTTCCATATCTATTCATTCCCCCAATCAATACTATACACTGGCTGTGATAGGCTAGCGGGCAGGCAAGTGTTTGAGAGGGGGTGAAGAGGTGAGGTAGGTCCTGGAGGAGGAGATTATTATCCTGAATTATCCTTTGTGAGCCTTCCTTAAAATCTTGAAATATGTATATACTGATGACATTTTCAGCAGTCTGTTTCAGATAAGACGAGAATATCATCTCTCATGATATTAACCTGATTTCTGAGCTCCTGAATGCGAATGTGAAGTCCTTGATATCCTACCGGGTACTGTTCAGTTTGAGATACCACGTATAGAGTCAATCAATCCGATTGGATGAGATATATAGGTTCGTTAACGTGTGTAACATTTTGTTCATGTCCTTCAACAGGAATTTTGAAAAATGAGTTCTACAGTTTTTGGTGCCACTTACCGTGGCTGATTCGGCTAGGCACTTCTATAGAAACTTACGCCAAGTCGGGCGAGAGTTCGACTCCCGCATAAAGCATGGGTTTTTTCATAAATCATTCATATATATTCTGTCTTGTATAGCCTTAAATATACTTCAGCTGCTAGCGGGATTGTTAATCTTCAGGCAAACATTTTTCACAATTTGAAAAAAACTACATTTTCCAAAAAAAAATTGACAACAAAATAATTGTGACATTTTTTTAAAATTTTTCAAAATCTATCGATACAGTTTTTGAAAATGTAGAACACAACTGAAAAAAAATCATTTTTGATAAAATGCTTGTCTGCATGGCCTCGGTTCTGAGTAGATGAGGATTCAACGATTGTGTGATTGATACGTAAGTAATAAGTTTTTGTACTATACAAGCTATAAAAAAGTTAAGGAGAGGTTGAAAAATAAATAAAAAAAATAAAAAAAAAAATAAAAAAAAAAAAAAATATATATATATATATATATATATATATATATATATATATATATATATGAATATATATATATATATATATATATATATATATATATATATATATGTATATATATATATATATTTCTATATATATATATATATATATATATATATATATATATATATATATATTATAAATGTATACTATATATATATATATATATATATATATATATATATATATATATATATATATATTATATATATATTATATATATATATATATATATATATATATATATATATATATATATATATATATATATATATATATATATATATATATATATATATATGTAACATTGAGATCCAACATTCTGCAGTATTATCATAGAAGATCGTTTCATCCATTCTATGCAGCATCAAATCTAAACCACTGAATCTGTGCATCCCTTTCTCGAATACTATATATATATTTGATCCCATTGCTGTTTCACGACCTATATATGAGATGAGCATGGTATGTACGAATCGCATACTGCATGCAATATCGGTTGGACTGGTAACCCAGTTGGCCGTGAGTAAACCATCAGATCAATACTATATGATAGTGCATGTTGCTGGTCTCGAACCTGGTTCCAGGTCACTTCTCATTCAGGGGTCAACACCTAGGTTACAGTTGAGGTGACATTTGTTTCAGCATCATGGTGGAGATTGTTTGCACAGGGTGTTTGATAATATTATAAGCTGGCGATATGGTTTTGAAGGTCTCGTTGATAAATGAGAAGATATGGGACAATTTTGTTACTGTATTTTTTCTCTCTCTCAACGACGTACTGTCATGATGACTAAGATCTATTGGCGTCGGATGAATGATTAATGCGATGATGGGATGATGAGATGAAGGTTTTATGGGCAGTGGGAAAGATAGTGGGAAGGAATCGCTCGTGGCCTATATTGTAGGAACCATCCCGACATTAGCCTAGATTACAGAGGGAAACCACGAAAAACCCCTGTAAAGATGGACGGTAGCGGGGATCGAATCGGGTCCGATATGCCCACTGCCTCCCGGGTCACATGAAGATAGTGCGTTGTGACTGTCGTATAAGTGTTCACTTGAAGGACATCATAATCTTGAAAATAGATTTTGATTAATGATGAAGATATTTATTTTATCAATTCTGGAGATAACTAGAAATCATTATCTCAATTTCAGAGATTATATATTTTTTTTACCTCCAGAGCCCATGAGTCATGACGTATAGGCATTACCGATACTGAATTGAAACATGAATCTAATCGAGTAATGTCTACGTCACGACTCAGAAAAAGGGGTGGGTCTTTGAGGACGAATAAATTAATTATTATTTCTGAAATTGAGATGATGATTTCTAGTTTTCTCCAAAATTAGGGAAATAAATATGGTCATTATTAATACAAATCTAGCTTCAGGGTTGTGATGTCCTTTAATCTGAATGTCGTTATTTTTAGTTCCTGTTTATTAATATTTGGGTGAGTAAATTTAAAGTTGTAGTATTTATTACGAAACTAGATTAGGCAATAGTTAGCGGATTAACTTGTTATCACCGTGGTTGCATATGTTATTTTTGTACCTTCAATTGATAGTTAGTGGATTAGTACCCTAACTAAGATTGGTAAAACTGGGCCTTATTAATGTTATTTATTGAATATATATAAAACACAATCAGTCATATTTGATTCTCTCAGATGTTCAGAAGTAAGGAATGACAGACACTATAGTTACGAGAGTCACAGGAATAAGGTCAGGAATTAAGAAAGCTCTTGAAATATAATGCTACCCAATGATATTTTCGAATTGTTTCACATATTTGTATTTATTTAAGCTTCATAGCTATATTATATATATATTCATATAACATATTTTAATAGATTGGAAGTTATGCTCTTCTGTTAACTAATTGTATTTGTAAACTATAGATGAGATTGATTTACAGTTCCATCAATAGATAGGTTATTTGGGGGTACGAATGATGGATAAATGTGGTTCATAATAATCTTTGTCGTTCACGGGAATCGAACTTGGTTTTCGAAGCAAGTTTTAGTTGACTTGGCTGAGGTTATTTGATGAGATCATGTATTGAATATAGCACTATAGGTGCACAAGTTTCTAGATTAATCATATTAATGATTCACGCCTAATAAATCATTATAGAACTGGAGAATATTTCTTCGATCATTTTATTGGCCCATGGTATTTATCATAGGTTACAAAAATTGTCATCAATTGATGTACAAAACTGTATATTCAATTGTAATTGTATATAAAATCTATGTGCAAATAGTACAATTGTTATATTCTAATAACAAAATTTTAATATTTTTATAAGCTATTTTTTTCAACACAGCTTTTCCTATTGAAATTGGAAAACAAATGGAAATAGCGAAGAAACTTTTTTCCCTTAATGTAATCAAACGCATTCTGTTTTCACAAATTTAATTGATTCTTTCAGCCAACTTCGTACAAAAATATCCAAACATTCTATTCGAAATTTAGTAATCCAATTTGGTCAGAACAAACAGTGAGACGGAATCGTAATTATAGCAATGGTGTACACAGTCGACACGTCGGGCCATGCACAAATACAGATAAAAAAAGTCTACCAAACGAGTTACAAAGTTTCTCATGAACAGAATAACCATATAGCTTCGCGCTATACTCAATGCTACCAATCCACTCACCTTTAATTGCGTATTCGCTATTTGTGCGGCGTACTTGCAGTATACAGATGCAGAGACAGAGGTGTATGAAATGAGTAAAGTTTTCATTTCTTCAGAGATTGTTTTGCCTCGTTCACTTTTCTATATTGCTTCGTAATATTGTAGAATAACAGGAAAGAGCATTTTTTCGAACTGTATATTTCTTTTTATTTCTTTTGAGGGGTCTGGAACACTGGTCGTTGGCGCTATTGGTTAGGAGCAACGATTAATCGACACCGTCAACACCTCGAATAACATTGTAAAACTTTATATCTACATTATTCTGTTGTTATTGTTGTTGTATGTTGACTGTTTTTGTGCATATAAATTATAAATTATTCTAGTTTGATGAGAAACTTGACTATATGCCTCAATGTCTTTGCAAACATTTTCAGTTCTTCTGTTCATAGCTTATAATATATACTGTAAAAAAAAACAGATGAGTAATTTTTGTAATCTTTGGTCATGAAAAATGGAATTTCTTAATCAATCGTTTTCAATTACATCCAAATCTGAATTTATTCAATTAATTATTACTACACTAAAAAAATGAAGCCTGATCAATATTGTTACGTTCTTTTCCATCCCAGTTTTTTACGTGAACGAGTTAGAAAATCAACAAAAAGTTTTTGACTGGTTCACTTGACTGTGACTTACCGGGACGGAATAACCGTCCAACCGTGTCACTATGAACCCAACTTCAGTTTTAAAAACGTCATTAATTGTCTAAAAGCACTGAGCTTCCCTATTATTGGCTCACAAGATTTATCTGTTCACTCTCATTCCAGGGGGGATATACCAGCCTGAAGGCGGGATGCGTATACCTAATTCAATAACAGTTCATCCGTGCGGGTCAGACTTTAGGTCATAGTTCATCAACGTCTACTGGAAATAGACACACGGGCGTTGTTGTACTTTGCACTAGAATAATTGACGGTTCCGGTCGACCGTCTCTCGTATCTGTTTGTGGTGACGAATAGCAGTTTCGAATAAGAAACATTTGTTACAGTTACTCTGGAAAGACTCATTAATTGAAAGTGTCGTGTTCTATATACACTCAATGACAAAATGTAAGAGCACGTTTAGGTGACAGAGATCTGAAAAACAATTTTTGAGAGTGATGAATTATTGATATAATCAAATGATATTTGAAGATAATTATATATATATATATATATATATATATATATATATATATATATATATATATATATATATATATATATATATATATATGTATATATATATATATATATATATATATATATATATATATATATATATATATATATATATATATATATATATATATGAATATATAATATGTCACCGACAGCTAGGTACAGTAAGGGTGGAAGTAGGAATGAGTGGGTGATGATGAAAAGAGGAATTGATGATTTACAAAAACCCATCACTAGACTACACCGGGACTCGAACCGACGATCATGTGTGTCTTCAGATTTCAAAGTTCACTGTAGGATTGTTCTAAAAAGAAAACAGATTTCAGTATTACTATCCTCGTGGATCGATAATAATGAATGAATAAAGACTTGAATTAATCTTGAATGAATAATGATAATATGGAAGAAAATGCTATTTTTTCTCAATCCTTTTTATCCTATAATACACAGAATACAAAGTAAAATGGTTGACCAATTTATACTTTATAACTGAATATTAGTTCAACTGTAAGCTGATAGTTGGTTTTTGTGCCACAGGCTAAATATAGGTCACATTTATCAATGATAATGGTAGAAGTACGAGCACTCTCTTTACAGCAGACAATATGTCACTGTAAACCCCCATGGGAATAATGATAAAACAACTGTTTAATATGCAATAATGATATAATATAAACAGAAAAACATTTACAAAATGAACAACAATGGTTTATATTATAGTGTTTTTTTTGTAATGAACCTGACGATAGAACCAAGTCCTGTGTTATGCTACGATTGGTTGAACTTCAGTACAAAGCATCTAGGTCGATGATTGTTCAAAACCATTATTGCAAAGTTTGGCTCTGTGTAATATTAATTAATCTTGTATTAATTAAATTTATATGCAATCTATATTGGTACAAAATATAGTATAGGAGTTGTATGGAAAGATCACATATATATTTAAATTAGTACTAGGATGAATTCTGGTGAATTTTTCTTTTATGTGGAAGGGCCGTAATTCACAATAATTCTTAGTGGAAGTGCCAAGTTTTTGAGATATTGATATAATGATCTGAAACCTTGAATGGAATAAAATCAATGCCTATAGACAATGTCAATATAGAAAAGGTTAATTCATATTGATAAATTGAAATAAATCAGTATAGATTTTTAATTCTGAAATGAAGTCGTGTATTCATTTATTTCAACCGAGCTGACCATCTACCGGAAAAATTCGTAGCATTGTCTACCAATGGTTCTACCAATTAGCTAAAATATGTTCGTCGATCTCTATAACTATCAGAATTCTATTCAGTCCAGTCTTAATTATTATTTTAGTTATATATAGTTATATAGAATAGATATTATTATATAGTTTTATAGTTATATGTTTTAGTTTAAATAATAGTAATATCTAGGCAATAGGCCTATAGTGTGAATATGCTCTTTGGATTACCACTGATCGTAATACCAACACACAATCATCAAACAAAATACATTCATCATAATATTATTGTAATGTTGGTGGAGCTTTAAGCTCTGGAATAATCAATTTTAATCTGTTTTTGTTATTCAGCAAATCTATTGTTTCGTTTAAAATAACATGACATTCCACAATAATATTAGGATTCGCACTGTCGATGAACTTTTGGCTGGGAAACATTGTCAGAATTAGAAATTGGATTATATGAAATTATATATTAGAATGATTAGATACATATTGATATAGTGAAGTTTATACAATTCAGTTCCAAGAAACGATTCTTTGTACATATAGATCTCGCCGACACGTTACAAATGCTCATAACAAATTAATCGTAACAGATATGACAATCGTGAATATTCCTACGTCAGAAGTAACATATAATAACTCTCAAAATACGATTTTTTAGGAGGAATTAGGAAGGGGTTGGGGGAAATAGAAATTTTGCGCTAATCTACTAGCTGCCCCAAATAACTACAGAATATATAGTCTGTCTTTACATTGAGCCCAATCCATAAGCTATACAAACATTTTACATTTTGGTATTCTTACATCTGTAATTATTTACCTGATAAATATATGCTGAGCTCAACATTTTGATTACATACAAAAGCATAATCATTTCTAGAATGACCTTTATATATATTCAACTCGGGTGATTTCGACAGATCGACACACCCGAGAGTTATGACTAATAGATAGGGGAGATACCTGCTCGTAAATATCACATCCATTCAAACCTGACTATCCCTTTGAAGTGAACTTTTCAGTAAAGCTGTAAACATCGATTTGCAAAGGATTTTCTACCCTTAATAGGCTTATACAAGGGATTATTTTATTGTGGTTTTATTACGGTCCCGATTGACCGTCTAGCTTATCTATTATCATTGCATATAGGGAGTTTCGACGCATCAATCACCAGTACTAGAAACAGCCATTTCCTGGTATTGCGGATAAGTTTGATTCATGGAAAAGCACACCCACTCGAGTTTTGTAAATCCTCTTGTAATCACTGGAAAGCTTTCAAAATTTGTATACATAGTCATTGATATTATTTTGAAATTTCACGCCGTTGAGTAAATATAAAATAAATCATGTGTGGGTTGAAATTTGATTGAATTTAGAAAATGGTTGGACGGAGTCGATTTCATTCCAGATAGGAGACTTTCCCTTACTTCAAGTTATGTACAGGTTGATCAAGAAGTAAGAGTTTATGACAGTTGATTTTTAGTACAGTCGATTTTCAAGACAGTCGAGTTTTAAGACAGCTGATTCTTAGTAAAGTTTGTGCCATCTCGAAAGAGATTCGTTTTTGTAGCATACTCGTAATAATTGCTATAGCTGGCTTTTACAGAAAACCATCTTGTTTTTTTATTTTGAAAGTTGTGTAGAATATGTTCAAACAATCATCCAATAATGATAATATTATAATTTAATTATACATGAAAAAAATCAGCATAATTCTCTCATCCATCCAATCTATAAAAAAAATGAATCGGGTCTACAGCGTTTTCCTGACAATAATAAGCTCACGATACGTCGTGTACACACGAGAGATGAAGTTTCCGATCGACCGTCTCCTCTATACCACACCCCTAGCGCACGGGTGGTTCGCGCCTTCACCTTTCGTGTAAATTTCATTGTTAACGGATCAACACACCCCAACGTCAATATTAATCAAACGGAGGCACAGTTGAAGAAGACCTTCAACAAGAAGTGTCACGAAATATAAAATTAAAATCCTCTTATAGCAGTAACTTAATCATGAAACCTTTTTCGATATTAGCTCTTGATAATATTAGGAATGCCGCTCCCGATCGGCTGTCTCCCCTATCAATCATCCCTAACATCCCGGAGTTTTGATATCGAATAATCGACATTTTGAAATTTCACGGCACACAATATAAATAATCAAGTTGAATGGAAACATTTTCCGCGTTCGAATTATGAAATGACTGTCACTGTGTGGTAGATCAATCATTTAGTGGTTTGTCAAGAGTAATAATGGCGGCGTTTGACTGTAGGTTTGATTGTATAATGGAAATGTCGTGTCTTGTTAGTTGCTCACAAGGAGGTTTGAGGAGTTGAGATGACTGTGGAGTTAGCAAGATGGTTGGATGTGTAGGAAGGTTGTGGAGTGGGGTTTGTTTTTATTTGAGATCGTTGAGTGTGCAGGAAATTAATTAGGTTCAAGTAAGAAACTACTGAATCGTTATACAACGAACTGGTGAACTGTCAATGCTAGTAATTGTTTAATATAACTTTTTATTGAACGTTGTCCGTCTTTATCAACAATTAGTTACGGTACTTGGTTTGAGAGAAGCCGACAGTTGACCAAAAATTATATTTTCCATTCCTTCCCAATGATTTTAATTTCATATATTTTACTGATCGTAGTCGAATCATTTTTTCACTCTGTCACCACATTGAAGAAAGTTTACATATGAATTTTTTGTATTTATCTGATTATTTGTAAGATACTTCATCTTTTTTATTGCAAATAATGCCGCTATGTTTGTGTAAATAATATAGAAAATGAATAATCACTCGGTTGAATAAAATAAAATTCTCCTTTAAAATCAATAGGGATTATTCGAATGAATTATATCTATTTTAAAAATTGTAAATCAAGTATCTACACATGATTTTGTTTCTGATTTACATTCCCAATAATATAATTCGATGAATAGATTCGTTCTATTTTCAAATTGAATACCACTCCAACCTCAATACATGTAGAACTTCCTCGTCAGCTCGTGAATAAAACAACGAAAACAACAACAACAACATGAAATCCATCTCGAATAAAGCTTCATGGACCATGAATGAACATAGATAGGATTTGACCTGTTTTTTTTTCACAACTGCAACATTACGTGTATGACTTACTTGTGAATGAGAGTCGGTCATGCGAGGTGAAAATATAAACAAACATTATAATTATAGCGAAGATTAGGCCATGTTATAGTGTAGAGAGAGAAACGATTCAGTAACAATGTGAAAAAAACAAAACAATTACTCTTTCGTGGTTTTTGTTTTAATAATTTCATGATAACATGAGGGAAAAGTATACAATAATGTGTTTTCGCACTAACGTTCCTTTCATGAACAAATGTGTAATTTCATACGAAATTCATTTTATTTTAGAGCATAACAGTTTAATGTTCTTACCTTCAGTATTATTAGTTATTTATGTATTAAATTATTCATTCATTTGTTGTGTAAAGCTGGATTCACAATGCGAACTAATGATTAGTGATTAGTGATTAACTAAAGTTGGCAGATACGGAATCAGTGTTGACGTTCACATTGTGATTAATATTAGTGACTGACCTTGAAAGTTAACCAACTTTCAACTTTAGTATTAATCATTAGTTTCAATCATTAATCCGACCAATCAGAAGTCGTGAATTCGAAACGACAGAAAGTCAATGCAAAAGGAAGCTATCCCGCTCGATGGAACGCTCGTTTACAGCCTTTTATCATGTGATTTCAATTTAAATCTGTCATCTTAAGAAAGCTACGACTCATGAAAATTAATTCTTGTTGTGAATGCTCAGTTTCTTAATTTTAGTATTTAGTATTAGTCACTAATCATTAGTTCGCATTGTGAATCCAGCTTAAGAGGACCCGGACATGGCTATGCTGCCTGTATTAAGAGTCCATAAGAGTCGATTTGGTGAAATATCAGTCTTTTGGTGATAACTTTTGAACGGTATGAGATATCAAAATTCCAATACGCGAGAAACACAGATAATGATAATAGCTTGAAGATAATGTAAGATATAACTATCTAAGTCATGTCACCTAACTGTCAAGAGTATACAGCTAAAAATGCCGTCAGAGGGTTAGGGAGGCGGTGGAATAGGGATAGTTAGGGAACTTGTCACCGCGCATTTACGTGCACTTGTAAGAGTTTTTAAATGAATGAATAAAAATAAATAAATAAAAATGTGTTTTTTTCAGCTGTATGCGCTTGACAGTTATGCGACATGACTTAAATAGTTATGACTTCTATTATCTTGGAGCTATTAAAATTATATGTATTTCTCGCGTATTAGAAATTTTGATTTCTCATACCGTTCAGAAGTTATCGCCAAAAAACTGATATTTCGCTGAATCGACTCCCGTGGACTCTTGAATCATTCATGTCCATGCATCTTTTTCTCAGGTATGATTCGTTCAAAGTACATACCGATCGATTTAAATATTGTTGTCTTTTGTATTGAATTTACTCATTGCAGATTGATCTTAAAACAGGTGGTAATGATTACTCTCATGAAATTAAAGGAGAACAAACAAATACAGCCTACTTAATAAAATTATACATTGTTATTTTTTCTTAGCTCTCTTCTTAAATCACTGATCTTCGTTATATTCTTCATATTGTTATATTGTTTGAACCTCTGTCATGACTTGAGGGCCCTGATCATCATTAATGAAATTATTAAATTATTTTTATCATTTTTATTTAAAAAATTGCAAATTTTTAGGTTTCATGACATTTTATTGGTCTCATATTTTCTCAAAACTCTGATGTGTTGACTAATAATTCAAACCCCAGCCTCAGTTTGTTTAATACATGTATGAATTTTCTGTGAAATTTTGTCAATTTTCTCCATGCAATCTTAAAATGAAGACATCTATAGGCTCTACTAAAAATGAATATTCTACAATAACGGACATTGAAAACAGTGGTAACATTCAGACCTAGCAGGCCTAAGCCAATAAAAATAGCACTGCGCATGTAACAGAAAATAATTTCTGAGTCCAATATAATATGAATGTGTTCAAACATATCATATCCATATATTTGTAAAAAAAAAAAAAAATGCGATGTCTGGGTAGGCTTATGTATTACCAAAAGGGTGATGTAAACTGAAGAATAGTGTGACAAAACACAGTATGATGGTGAACACTGAAGTGATCTTTGTTGTAATGGTTTTTAACGACCCCGCCAACAACCAGGTTATTTGGGCTAATCTGATCTTCCATATATGTCTCTGACACAAATGATTGCATATTTTATTGAGCTGCTTAATTTGCTATTTACAATTTTTTGAATGCGTCATAATATAATTAGTCATATTATGACCTTTGTGGTACCTCGACCGAACGGACCTACCTTATCATACTCAGAGGTAATAGGAAAACAATGACTTGGCGTGAAATTTTCGATGGTAATTCAAAACCATAATTATATGTTTTAATTGTAAATGAAACATTCACACACACACACACACACACACACACACACACATATATATATATATATATATATATATATATATATATATATATATATATATATATATATATATATATATATATATACACATAAAGATATATATATATATATATATATATATATATATATATATATATATATATATATATATGTATATATATATATATATATATATATATATATATATATATATATATATATATATATATATATTTTTTTTTTAGGCCTATATGATATTCATGTCGACTGTCATTACTGATAACCAACGATGAAAGCTATGCGAGCGCATTGTTGTTATCTGTAGAAAATGTTGAAATTGCAATAAACTTGAGTTCATTAAAAGATTTGTTTTTAAGAATTGCGACGTGACGCATGTTTTGCCATTTTCTCTCACGAAACTGTCGTTAAAACTGATCTAATTACGTAGCTCTTTTTTCGTGACCAATTATCCTAGCTTATACTTTGTTTTTTACGTAAGCCTCTCGCAATAATATAACCAAATAGAGAAACACTTCAATTAGGAAAAAAAGTTTTTATATTCATTAGTGTTTTTCAAATTCAATTATATAGTCCATATATAATTAGTCGACTGTCAAATCTTACACAAAACTTCAAAAAAACATTTTAAAATCAAATAATCTAATATAAAAATGTATACTGATTTTCACTATAACTTGAGTGCATGCCCAAAGAGTAGGCTCACTATTATATTTCAATATTATCATGATTTCAGTTTTCAGACGTATTTCAATGTTTTCATATAATTATGTGTTTTTCAATTAGTAATAATTATAGTATCCTCAAATAAATCAGTTGTTAGTGGGGTCGATATATATAATGAAACAATAATAATAATATTCGATATTTGGTTTCCATGATATAATTTGTTGTAACAATACCCTTCAGGAATGATTCAATTCAAAATATGAAAATGATGGATCCAATTTGGTTTTCATAAATACAATGTCGTTACCAATATTTTTTTAGTTCCTATGGGAATTGAATATCCATTTAGTGATAACCACCACTAAGAAAATCGTCAAATTTGATTAATGATTTTCACTTTTTATTCTTGATATTTTTTTATTCATATGGATGATGTTTTTTATGACGAATATTATATATTTGGAAGTTCACACTTACTTACTCTCCTGGATAATTTTCTATAAATGCCCTTTGCATGTTTATTTTGTTGCCAACTATACACACACACACACCTTTATTATCTCGTTACCTCACACATGCTACTGTGTGCACTGTTACCAACTGAAATCTCATGAGACCTGAAAGGTCAGAGTCTAACAGGAACGATGCTATAGTTTGCATTAGATTAGCAAGGTTGGCAGAAGTGATATCCCTGGAGAGTTTGATGTGGAGAGTTCAAACGAAGAAGAACCAACAAACCACAACATTATGGTAATTGATGATCGGGGACAATTGGACATTGACCTTGTGTTTCATCCAAATTCTGATATACCTTTCAAAAGAATTGGATAGATAAATTATTTTTCACTCTACTTCTGAATTGTTTGGGGATCCGAATGAGCAAGTGGTGATAAAAATATGTAATGGTAATGGGAGGACATTTGCAAAAACCCATGACTTTTGCGGGACTCGAACCCGCACCCAACGGTGACTTCAATTTTTGAACGGTGTCTGACCGAGATATGGAGGGTCTTTTTTAGCAGTTAATTATTCCGACTAAAATTCATACGTATTTAATTAAAATGTTCTTATTTAAGAGGTAGTTCAAAGTGTGAAACATCCGTAATAGAAGTTGTTTATAACGTCTTAATTGATGTTGCTTTCAAACAGCGAAAAGCAATAATCGGCAGGAGCTTCTTGGCTTCTTCAGGTGAAATAAATAAATATATTAAAAACTTGTTAAAATGTGAACAGAACAAGAAATATAAACAGCAAAGTAAAGTATAAGACTGACAAAGAGTGCCGAACAATCAAACACATCAACCCTTACTCATAAATATGATATTGTGAAAATCAAGTTCAATTTATGTTCGTGTTCAAGTTGAACATTTTATTTTTGAAACTAACAATTGACCAGTGCTGACGCACACTCCACTTCTTTGACGACTTCTCACAGTCCCTTTTTCGAGTACTTTTTATTTTTTATGTATATATTCAAATAAAACGGTTTTATAACAAACAAATGAATACTAAAAATGAATACTAAAAACTCGTTTTTCATACTGATTGTAGTGATTATCGATTTGTACAAACAGTTCAAGAGTTCAACTGATGAATATTCAAATGCCACCCTCGGTAGCTTGGTCAGCTGAAGCACCACTTTGAAAAATAAGGTCACCGTTGGGCGTGGGTTCGAGTCCCGCTCAAAGCATGGGTCCTCTCACTGATCATCGCCTCATGGTTTCATAATCACCTGCTCATTCGTACCCCCGTATAACCTAGCTGTTGGTGGGGTCGTCAAGTAAATAAAAATCAAACAATAATGATCGTTGAAATAGCTATGAATCGATTTTTATATTAATAATGTTCGAACATTTAAAAGAATTAAAAATCAATTGACGAGTCGCAGTCTCCGCCCCCTTGACGTCACAAATCATACCGTCCAATCAACAGGGCTGTTACCCTAAACACCCTGTTAGAACTGTAGTCATATTCAAATATCCAATCGGAGTTTCTTCAAATGACCACAAATTATTTAGATCCAACTGGCCTACTGGTGAAGCCCCGCCCATTTCGAGTCGTCAATTTTTTTCATGCTTTTACCGAGAAAACGATCCTTACACATTATCACAGATCGATCGCTTTTCCAACAACGACACGTGACATTCTGTCTCGCTACCACGGCAACTATATAGACTAGAGTAGGCCTACACGTCGTGTGCTCAGTTCAGACCACCTCCCAGTGGGAGTCAGTTCCTCCTTCACACGCTAGCTGTATCCTTCCCTGATAGAGAGCTGTGGTGGTTAGGCATTAGAGACAGTGAGATCAAGTCACAGTGACAGTAGCTGGTGTACCACATCACGAGATATGTCATTGTGACACTTGTTGTTTTAATGGAGAGGAAGGAAACGCTAGAGGACATTGTTTTAAAGGTAGTCGGGAAAAAGGCGAGAGACAAGCGCGTATAACAACTTTGATTTGAGGAGGACGGAAGGGGGCGGGGGGATTGGAGGGGAAGTGTAATTGTCAATCAAAAAAATGTTTCATATATATATATATATATATATATATATATATATATATATATATATATATATATATAT
The DNA here is from genome assembly GCA_964007535.1 of Brachyptera risi. Classification (NCBI taxonomy): domain Eukaryota; kingdom Metazoa; phylum Arthropoda; class Insecta; order Plecoptera; family Taeniopterygidae; genus Brachyptera; species Brachyptera risi. The sequence goes on from OZ023333.1 coordinate 28,347,687, forward strand.
ATATATATATATATATATATATATATATATATATATATATATATATAGAGAGAGAGAGAGAGAGAGAGAGAGAGATCACAACCCTGAAACTAGATGTCAATGAATGGTGACGATATATTTATTTCCCTAATTTTAGAGAAAACTTGAAATCATCATCTCCAATTCAGAAATCATAATACATTCATCTGTTATCCGGAGACTATAGGTCACATGACGTAAGCATTACTGATTCTGTATAGAAACGTGAACAGAATCGAGTAATGTCTACGTCACTACTCAGACAAAGGACTGAGTCCTGGAGAAAAAAGAATAATATGTGCAATTGAGATGATGATTTCTATTTTTTCTCTAAAATTAGGGAAATAAATATCGTCATGCTGAAATTAGGTTTTACAGGGTTGTGATGCGTGTATTGTGACGGAAATATAAGTGAATTATGAGGGTGTCAAGGCATAGTGAGTGGGGATGGGGGTGGGCCAGGTGCATTAGTATAAGGGGCTTATTCTTTCTTCACCCCCTCACAAGCGCTTTGAGAGAGAAACGGGGTTAGCCGTTGTGAAATAGGCGAGGTGAAATTCAAAATGTATTCGCAAGTGACCAAAGCGTTAATACCACAGTGACCTATTTAATTAAAAGTTATTCAAGTTCCATATCAATACTCAGTGCTCTGCAGTTACGTTAGGTTACAGATAAGGGATGGCTGAGTATAATCTCCTTCTTCAAAGGCTCATGTTAAAGCCAGCTAGATGATGGTAACACGGTTGCACATTTTCTTGTCCCGGTAAATCACGTAGACCAGTCAGAAACGTTCCTTAAAGTTTTTTACCGGTTCACGTAACTTACCGGAACGGAAGAAACCGTAGCTTGATTATATTCCGCCTTTTTCCGTCGCCACTTATCCTACTTTGTTTTCCGCCTATTCTTATCTCGCCTTAGATGCCTATACCACCCTCTATGACACTAGTTGTTTTAATGGAGCAAAGAAAAACGCTATAAATGAATCATTGTCTCAAGGGAAAGGCGCATTTGACGTAAAAAAGCTGAATGTGTTGGCGTATATAGGTCAATAGGGAGGTTGATGTGTTGTTTTTATTGTACCTAAGTTACCTTCAGGTATACCACAAATATCGACAATGACTCAAGTTATATAGTTTTCAAAGAAACCATAGGCATCGTTGAACTAACATTTTTGAAATATTCTTGGCAAAATTTTCATAATTTTGCATATATATCTATATATAATATACTGAATGAACATTCATTAATATGATGTATATATATATATATATATATATATATATATATATATATATATATATATATATATATATATATATATATATACATATATATATATATATATAGGCCCATATATATATATATATATATATATATATATATATATATATATATATATATGTATATATATATATATATATATATATATATATATATATATATAGGCCCATATATATATATATATATATATATATATATATATATATATATATATATATATATATATGTATAAACTAAACTAAACTTTGTATAATATAAACTTTAAATTTATATCTTCAAATATTTTCTTTCTTTAAATTCGATATAAAATGATCAAGTACGATAATATGATATCTCATGTTTCCTTTCTTGAATAGGACAGGTAGGGACTGGAATGGGCTTAGTAGAAGTGTTTTTGAGGGGGATGAAATAGGGTTAAAGTTATTCCGTCAGAGGGTTATGGAGGTGGTGGGATAGGGATAGTTAGGGAACTTTACACCGCAATGTGCAATTGCAAGAGTTTTTAAATGAATAAATAAATGTCTTGGACTATACTTTTTTTACCAACATCGAGAACTTGACAAAAAGCCATTTTTTACCAATAAAGACTAATTAAGGATGTAAGCTTCTGATGTTTGAACTGTTGAATTAAAATAATTGCCGAAATATATACGAAAGTCAGTTACAATAAAAATAAAAGGATTGATTTTTATCAAAACAATTGCACGCCATTGAATTTGAATTCGGGCTCAACATACGAACAGACTTCAGCCATTACTGAGTTCATCGTAAAAACCCGTGTATATTTTCAAGTTTCACGGTTGGTATCTTTCGAGTTATAGCTGCTGACCCGCTGTATAAAGGCGTTTTAGGTTATATATTTCCACGGGCACCACCTAAACGAATCAACTTTTTCATACGTGAAGTATATTAACCTTTCTCGTTCACTTACATTGTTTTACCACTTGGGCCCTAATTCGTCTTCTCATCCAGAACCTGTTGTCGGGTCCCGATCGACCGTTCTCTCTAGTCATTAACATTAACTTCGAGTGTCTTCAACCTTCACTATGAGACGGTAACCCAAAGAAGTCAAGCACTGTGAACGACGTTGATAACATTAGTTAGTGAAAGGAGTAAATATGATAATTTATTATATTTATGATATTTAATAATTATAAAGGAAGGAGGTTTGCTCTTCCAGTTCGTGATTTCATTGACATGTAATTTCGGAGTACAGCACTCATCACCAGTATTGCGAATATTATATGACAGATAAGAATAATAATTTGAGGGATTTTATTTTATTCCCTGATTTTCTAGACAGTTTATCTATAAATAAGTATAAAACTTCATTCCTTATTTTTCAATCAAATTTGTAGGTATTATTCTCCATTTATTTTTCTCAATTTTTGACATTAATAAATAATTTTAAATTGTTTCTTCATTCGTGAACTATTCATTGTGTCAGTACTGGTTGATTATTCATCCACCAATTGGGTGAAAATAAAACTAGACAAAATTGATAATACCAATGATATAATACGGTACTTTGGTTTTAATTCAATTAATTATCAATATTGGGTTTTCAATTACGCACTGTAATGATAACTCAGATCGAATGGTTTAGGATTTTTTCAAAACACCATCAAAAATGTTGGTAAGGTGCTAGTGCTACGTACAATTTTGCATCTTATTCACTCAAATGAATCATAATATTAATAATAATATTGTATTTAAATGTTATGAATTGAGATCTTTTCTTCAACTCAATACAAATGAAGTTGAATTCAAATGAAGGCCTACAACGGACAAATGAATGAACAAATGACTGACTGAGTCAGTGAATAAAAACCACTCCAAAAAGTGCATCGTATGTTTCTCACTGCCCGAAGAAGTGGGCTCTCCTTCCGTGATATCATATTATTATTATTGAACTCTCTTTATTAGCTACTTGAGCTGGTTCCATTTACAGTAATATGGTATGCATTGATTTTAAAAATATCACAATAAGAACAGTTTAAACATAATTGTATATTATTTATAGCTAATCCTCATGTCATCATATTATTCATATCAGTCATCACTCATATTATAGTCATCACAAGTCTATAAAAAAACTATCCCAACATCCAATAAACTATGCTAACCGGCCCCATAAAACATTTTGGTCCATTTATGGACACTCATTTGCATCATCTCTCGATTCACCGACTTTATGTCTGTACTGTATCAAAATACATGAATAAACGCTCGCTTATCTCAACAACTGATCTACGCCAGAGGAGAAGTTCATCTGTAGTTGGTCGGGTGGCTTGACTTCCGGTTCCTTGTCACGCGCCTGCGCACATCGCAGACGTACTTACCTGAGTGCACTTCCGGTAGCACCACAAGAGTGAACGTCATGCAGAAACAATTACTGGGGGTATTATTAGAATGGAAGCGCAGTATGACTCAGAACTCATATGTGCATGTTTTACGATTCATTCATTCTATTGTTATGAAGTAAACATATTTGTTTTGGTGTTGATTAGTCGCGTTTCTTAGATACAACTTACATTTCAAAAAAATGTATTATGCACATATATTAAAGGTATATGATGAGGATGGAACTAGAGAGAATACCCAGAAAAGAATTTGATTGATTGATTGATTATTGATTATTACAACGACCCCACCAACAGCTAGGTTATACGGGGGTACGAATGAGCAGGTGATTATGAAATTATGAAGTGATGATAAGTGAAAAAAAAACACAAAAACCCATGCCGTTTACAAAAAACCCATGCATTATGCGGGATTCGAACCCACGCCCAACGGTGACTTCACTTTCTGAAGCGGTGTCTAAGCTGACCGAGCTACCGAGGGTGGCTAGAAAATAATTTGAAAGGATATTTAAAAGTAAAAAAAAGACAGCTAGGAAGATGCAGGGACCAGATATATCATAGATCTCAAAGGTCAAAGTCAATGGATGTATGAAAGCGTAAGAAGAAAGAAGAGTCGGTGAAGATGTGAAGATTGGGGAGAAGAAAGTGTATGAAAAGAAAGATTGTGGGAAGAGCTTAGTGGAGGGGGAAGAAGAAGAAGAAGTAGAATATGTAGACGAGGAAGATGAGCCGATTGTTTGCGAGGCCCTACGATGTACCCGGAGTATCACCGATCTGACATAGTTGGCACCATTAGAAATATATTAAATTTTACTACCATCGGAAACTTGTCTCAAGTCACTGAAAGATAAGGATGGCAAGGTAGAATCGTTCGGACTGGGCAACACGAAATCGATCGATCTTGCAACTCTGAAGGAAATAATTAATTATAAACGTATCACTTTCAACAAACTGCAAACATTCAAGTAACACCCAAGGTTCGGGACGAAAAATAATTCTGGCACTTGTGAAGTCTGAAGTTACGATCGACCGTCTCTCGTGACTCTTAGTACTGACATTTGGGGTGTCTACCCACAAACACCCGTGCGAAATGAATAGAGTAATAATCTACACTCAATTAAATTAATTTTATAATATTTCAGGATTTTTCTGTAATCAACTTTGTATCACTTTTGTAAATAACCATTGTACTTATATGTAAAGACCACATTACTCTGTACCATCTTGTTATCCCGCTTTGCGGACAGCCGTCAAATAAATTGTCATTCTCTCTAATACACAATATCGTGACATGCTCAATTGTTACAGATAAATTGAATTCGCATTTTTGGTTGCTTCACAAAAGAAATTTTAAATCCGTATATGAAATTCGTGTTGAGCTACTCGTTATCACATAGGACTGTAATGATCCTTGAAAAAAAATCGAAGTGAAATGAAGCTTATGATCAAATTTTAAAATATTTTCAAGCCTATACTTATCATTGTCATTCTAAAACTTCATAAATTCCACTTGAGTGCTGCACTAATTCGGCAATAGGCCTATCTCCACAAAAATACATACATTGTTTTACACGGGCCATCCCTGTATTTATACCTTTTTTTATTGTTTTTGAACCTTTTTAAACCTTTTTTTTTCAATTTTTATTGTACATACCAGCATAAAGGTCAATCTGTTGAGTGTGTGTAGGAAGGATACAGTCGTGGCATGATAAAATAACTGAGGAAAACTATGTAAAACCTCAGTCAGTATGATCGACCATGACGGTAATCGAACCCCGGTCTCCTGAATGACGGTTCAGCGCGCTAGCAATTTATCCACCCGTCTCAGTGCCTCTATGAAAGAAGGCGTTGTATTAACCCGAAACTAACTATAGTTATTTCCATATTCAGTTTCAATTCTGTTTTATTATTATTTCGATTCTGTTTTATTATTATTTCAGTGTTTCCTGTGTTATTTATTCCACCTGAATCGCTGGTGCATTATTGAATCAACAGTTGATTCATTTCAGCATCAGGTGTTACTAGCTAATGACTTATTAAACGTATTGGAAGTTACTTATAGGGCTATCGTAGAGGAAATGCTAGCGGCATTTTGAAATACATTCACTAGCACTTTCAAATGTGATTTTAGTAAAGTGGATTGAGTCCAGTGCAATTATGAATCTATTAAGTCGGAAATAGTAATTATCAGTAACGTTGATGTCAATTAATTAAATTCTTAAATGATTCATTGGCGGCGACCTATTATCTTACATGTCAAAGCCGTGGGGTCTATATTTCAAGTTTCTCATATAAATAAGTATTCCAGACCCCTTTTTTTTCTCTTCAACAGAATAGGCCTATACAACTGTTTTGAAGCAGACACATAGATTATCTTATTTTAATTCAGGTAAAATTAATTGATCGAGTGATAAATATGCAAGAAAGATTACAAATTTCAATTCTTTTTTATATTGAACTTAACACACTGCCCCAAAAATCGTTCGAACTTGATTTTTATTTTATTTAGAGAGAAAATAATGTATTCATGACACCGGCTCTCCATCTTCGCGATGAATGACCATGAAGGTCCAGCTTACTATAAATTTGGAATTATAATTGCCGAAAGTAAAAATTAGTTATAAAATTATGGTAATAAAATCAAAAACTTGATTAGTAACAATAAAAAAAAAGATCTCAAGTTGATTGAGAAACGCTGAAGAGATAGTTGTGGAGAATATGTTACGATTTTCCTAATACTTGATGTATAACATAAATACATCTTGGTATTCGTTGTTCTACTCCTCCATCAATTTCATGTGCAACATCTTTCGGTATAGGCCTAATTAAAACTCAAAATGTCAATCAGTTCATTTAGTGATCAGTTGAACATATATCCAAGAGAGAAGAAAGTCATATATCAAAATAAAACATAACAAAAACGAGTATCATCTTTATACATTTTGTCGAGCTGTAGTTTTTTTATGATTTCATGATTTTTCCAAGATCTATTATATATTATAGATATATTATATTAGATATATAGATGAGCTATTCTATAAGAAAACCAAATACATCTTCCAAAGACGTTGAATATGTAATAACAGAAGCTCTGAATTATTTTGTTGGTATTCGTGGATGTAAGTGTACACTTGTGGAATCGAGCGTCAAAATATATAGATTTTCTCCAGAAATTTTTTCATGTGAAAATTAAAATACCGTTATGTCACATACTATCTATAAGTTGAATTTAACATACCGTTTTGCATCAGATATTTCGTATTATGTGAGAAATGTGCATTTCTGAGTTTTGTCCTGAAACAGATATAATATTATTATATTGTAACATTTAGAAGGGAATACCTTAAAATAGTTCACAAGATAAAATGCATACAAATAAATATTGAAACGGATACGTATATTCGTAATAGCAACTAAATCTTATATAACTAGCTTTTCAAATGAGTTGCACTTTTATAATTCGGAAAGTTAAGTTCTTCGATATATTCGACAGGAAGGGCTGTATAGTGCAATTATTACGGTGCATATCCCTCTCATGTTATGTCATTGTTTTCTATGTGATAACACGTAAACCACGCCCACATGCAGTTAGACACGCCTCCTCTCATTTGTTGCAATGTAAGAATGACGTAATTAGATATTGCCAAGTTAAATGGCTGGGAAAGATGTCATGCAAATTAGATAAGGAACTCTGGCATGATTGAATGACATGTAATAAGTTTTGTAAGGTTCTGGTTACATAAAGTGGAGGAAAAATGCGGTGTGAAAGAAATCCACAGCTGATGTTGAAGTGCCAACTTTTTAAAGACAAAAAGGTGTAAAAATGAAAGATATATCTTGACACTTTGGTCTACACCTAATGTTTGATCCCGAAATATTTTTTGGATTTTACCGTAATTTTTTTCTTTCGCATGATTTCTTTAATTAACCACTTTTTTTGTTGAATTTATTTAATCCCGGTGACTTGCATTATTTCCAGGAATTTTATTGATCCTGATGATTTCATTTCGATTCTATTGATTTTATGATTCCATTTGATTTTCCCGAAGTTTGCTTGATTCCATCAGATATTCCGTTGATATATTTAATTTTATGTGTAAGTTTGATTCCGGTGATTTAATTTAAAAAAAAAAAAGATTTTACTGAACGTTTGATTTTTTTTTCTAAGTGTACACGCACTTGATTCCAGGAGTTGTTGATCCATCTTATATACTTTCAAGCAACAAAAAAATTGTCTGCACCGCACAATTTGTATTGACAATACTAATTCAATTGTATTTGTAATGTTCTACTTCTATTTTGTCTCAAGGATTTCAATATTCCAATATTGTATATCCATTCCTCTCTTATCATTATTGTTAATAATGTGAGTTGCGTTTTTTTTATTATTCTGCCTCCAATATTCTAATATTCCAATATTGTATATCCATTTCTCTCTTATTATTCTTGTTAATAATGTGCGTGAGATTTTTTTCACCCTATGTGTAGTATTAATTTATTCCATTTTCAACACTATATTCAATTTGAAAGACTTTATTGCCTCGCTGGCTTACCACATAATTTTGTTCCTTTTATAACTTTATACTCAATCATGTTATCATTATTATACCATTCAGTTTTCAACCCACAGACAAGCCAGTTATTCGTTGTGGATGCATGCAAATAAATGTTTTCATAAACTAGTCTATGCTAATAATGTTATTTTCCGAAAAAAAAAATTGTAACTACGAAGATTGTGATTTTTTCTATTCTATTAAAACAGTAAACATCCTGTAATGTAATCTCGTATCAACCACATAGGAGCCTCGAGTGTATACCACTAACGCGTAATCTCCTTGTAAAACGATTACTATAAGTTGACATCACATTTCGTTTTCTCTTACGTCGTTTAGTCGTCGTTGTTCACAGTATCTGCAAGTGGTGATGCATGATATACATGAGAGATTGTATTTTCAATTACGGGAAAACATTTTGAACAAACTATTTTAGCTATATTAGGACTGTTTACAATTTGGTGAGCTCATGTATACACATATATATATATATATATATATATATATATTATATCATCGAAACTGATACAAAATCATTATTCGATATCCCCAATTATGAAAGTAGGATCGTTTGGATGGGGAACCACAAGAGCGATCATATATATATTGGGTTTTAACGACGCACTGTAATGATTACTAAGATCTATTGGCGTCGGATGAATGATTAATGAGATGATGGGATGATGAGATGAAGATTTTTATGGGTAGTGGGAAGGATAGTGGGAAGGCCATTTTAATCACTTTGAATAAAAAAAAAACAATGTACTTTGACACCATGCGCTGTCTGTGACCATATATTTTTTTGGCCGCAAATACAAGTAGGCCTACAGTTTCCACAAGTCCGGAACACATTAAAAGTATACACTGTTTTTGTGATACATCCGGACATTAGGCCTTACCAACAATGGTATTGCATTTTTATTTTTGAATGAGTTTATGTTTTATCAGAAAATCTCAATTTTTAAACCATTGTGTTCAAGTTTTCAATTTTTTCTACACATAAATTTGCGATTTTTTCCTTCATTTTAATATCCATCGTTTTTTTTATATGCCTACGTTACACCTCATTTTCTCATTGGTGAATCTATGGGTCTATAATGTGTAACAATGTCACACGTAACATTTCCTGCCACACCACTAATATCATCAAAGAGATAAAATCTTATTGTTCTTATTCCTCCGCCACATATGTTACGTGGAACCTATTAGTTGCGCACGCGCCACACATTCCTGCCACATGACTGGTTCACGTGTTCAAATAACGAGAGGCGTATTGTATTATTTGATTAGTTCGGGGTTTCTGATCCTCACAATCTAACCTTGATGTACACTCCACTGATTCCACCTTCATTCAACCCTTACACCAGTGGCGGGGCTTCGATCATAGCGAGACTAAATGAGAAACGATTTAGCGAAATATCAGTTTTTTTGTGTGAAAACTTGTGAATGTATGAGATGTCAAAATTCTAATACAGGTGAAACTCGAAAGAAAAACCTTCGAAAGATGTGAAATAAAATTAGATTATGACATTTCTACAGATATATAGCTAAATAATGTTTTTTTTTCTATATGTATATATGTCTATACCATAGCGGTAAAAATTATGCAATAAAAGTTGAATAGTTTTTACTCATATGAACATGATGAAAAAACATTAATTCCTGTTGGCTGTTTATATATGATCATGAAGGTCAAGCTTAGGCCTACTATAAATTTGGAATTAAAATAGCCTGATGTTAAAATGAGTGATAGAATATTATGGTACAGGAATCAAATGAAAAACTGATTGTAATAAAAGTAATAATAATTGATAATAATGATAGTAACGATAAGAGTGATGATGATGAATGAGAAAAATAAGTTGGAATTGTATATTGAAAATTAAAAATATATTATTTTTAATAAGGTATCAAAAATATATGTGTATAGGTCCATCTCCAAACATATTAATTAATACATTACATTTTGATAGTTTTTCTCTTGTTCAATGTATTCCTGAATTAAGACTGATTCATTCGAAACTAATAATATATAATACATCTTCTTTTAAATAATACGTCATTTTCTATCAACATTCATGCTTAGTTTTACTGTTTTACAGGACGTGGAATCATTAGCTGTATATTATAAATGTGGTCAAAAGCTCAGAATCTGATGTTTCTTGCATCATTATGACGAAATCGATGAAATCGACAGGGTTTTGATAGTTTAAGTGTTCTAGAATGTACACGTGTGTTGCCCATTTCTCTTAAAATTCCATTCGTGTTGGTTCCAAGGCCCCCTTGACGATATCAAGTTACATTGGTTGACGGCAGCTTTCAAGAAAATTACCATTGCTAATTTTTTTATCGCCTGGACCAACGCACTTGGAGCTGATGCCAGAGATGGTAACATTCATCATAACGTATAAGAACATATGTAAGAGCATACGTAGGGCCTACAAATAATATCAAATGATGCTCACGCAGGAAAACATTCAAAATGAGATTTGAACAAAAATTAATTTCAGATGTAATGTAATGGACGTTCTAACAAACAGCTTATCAACTATTAGCAAGTAGCTTATGTGTTCATTTGTTACCATTTGTGAAAATAACTGTTATTTTTAATTAAAAAATATTTGTTTGGATATTTTATACGCTGTAGACCAACTCAAACAAATGCACATTAAACCATGCAAAGGTCTGCAGATGTGATGTGGGGCTACAAAAACACGATGGAAATCATTACCCTATGATGATGTTCATCAACTTGGTAGATTTTGACCTCCACTTTTGACCTTTCCAATTAACTGTCCCTATACGGGATGGTAGAATCGGAGGCGCTGAAGGATTCATACCGGGGAATATGGATACTATACCAAGAGTGAACGTGGGCTTGGTGTGTAATATAGCTGTAACAGCTACTATTTCGGGGAATTGGTTAGGATTATTTGGGTCAGGTTTTGATCGTTTCCTCGAATTGGTATACAACCTCTCCACCCACTTTCACGTCCTCTTTTTAAGTAAACATTTCAAGCCCACATTCACTCTTGGTAGTATCCCTATTCCAGTATGCGCTCTTCAGGCGCCCCGTTAAAATCGTGGCCGGTCCGCCACTGCCTCCCACGCTCACACAGAACACAAATCTGACAGCGTAAGACAGGTGTTATAAACTGTCACATTGTTGTGTTGTCTTTTGTCTCCGTGCCCATTTCACTGACACTTGGACTAATAGATTCAACCACACTGCCTTCTTGATATACAAATATAATTAGATTCAAATCTCATCTCCAACTGTTTCGCAGATTTGGTGTTCGCTGTAGCTTTTTGGTTTTCGGTCATGCCCTGATGCCTCGACTACGAAAGGGATTAGAATTTAGGGTAGATGAAATGATGGAGGGGGTGATTAGATTAGGTCTGTTAGACAGTTAGATGAGCTTATATAGTGAAATGTCTTGTCTCTGAAGATTATAATATATACTTCCTACTTTTGTTCAAATGGAACACAACTTCATCAAATCTAATAAGGAAACATTGAACTATTCCTAATGTGCATATATAGTTTCGATTTTGTCGATATATTGTCATCTTTAAAAATATTTGCCTGATAGCTTGGAAAAATAAGAAAATTGAGAAAAATCATAAAAATCGAAAGTCAATATACAATCTTTTCAATCTATAATTCGTGATTTTGGTTATTATAGATCAAGAATATCGAAGTTGAGCTCCAAAGAGCTTTATTTTAATTAATATGCAAAACTTCGAAATTTCTCAGTTCTACAACGATGTTTCGACAAGGATTTGAGTGATACTACGGTATATTGTACAGAGACACAAATTCTATTATTTTATGAAATGTCCAATTTGAGCGTCTTTATTATTCAGAATGGGAATGATGTAATTTGAAAACAATTTACATTTTAAATTGACAAAACGGTAGTTGATAACAAGGAGAATTAATTGTAATATAATATATTTATGAGTATTTACATTCACCCGACTATTTAAGTACTATCTATATTCTAACCAGAAATTTGAATAATTCTATTTCGCACATCATATGAGTCATGATAGATCATGCAAGTTGTACAAATTATACTAATCAAGAAGTGAAATAATTAGAGTATAATATTTTATAAATGAGCATCCTTGTAGATATGAATTATACACAAATTCAGCGTTAAAAATCAGCGGAGTATTTTTCTGATGAGCAAATTTACTGCTTTGGGTGGAACAGTGGCTAGAACGCTGAACCAACATTCAAGAGACAGGGGTTCCATTTCCGTTACGGTCGACTATATGATAGGGTTTTTTCGTGGTTTCCCTCTGAAATAAGGCGCACACTGGGATGGTTCCTTAGCAACACGCCACGACCGTTTCCTTCTCACTATCCAAGACGACTGATGAAATAAAATTTCACCCACTCATTCATCATTCACCGATGCCAATAGATCTTAGCCAATATTTTAGTGATTCGTTGAACACAATGTGTATATAAATTAGCACGTTGAACCAAAGAGGACTTATAGATTCAGGAATGTATTATTTTGGAACGTATTACGTGTTGATTATAGCGAAATATCAGTAGTTTTGGTGATAACTTTGTGTCAGTATCAAATATGAAATCAGTCAACATCCTGAATTATGACGTATAACACGTGCCCAAGCACGCAAACGCACAGTTCTCGCACGTGTTTTAATTGGCTCGCTATGGAATTGGCTTAGATTCATCTTTTGTTTCTTGTAGAGAAATATTTCCGTCGATTTTACTTTTTCTTGTTTAAGTTTGATAGAATTCTTGAAACTAGATATTTATAAGTCAGAAAGTTGAATTCATGATATTAATTTACTTCTACATTAATTAACACAAATTCCTAGAAATATTATCATTATGACTACATACTCGAGGCGTTCTAAGAGCTGAGTCTATCTGTACCAACATAAAATAATTTGGCATTTGTTTGACACACTGACGAATGCCTATATTTGACTCCGTTAGAAATGAATTATATAAGAACTATATGTACACAGGTATGAAATATAGCATACAGTACACAACTGCGTCTTTTGAAGTTATTTATAAGCGAAGGGAAGACTCAGTTTTACCGTACTTGAAAAAAACGTTTTTTCTTTGATTTTTTTATGCTCACACTACACAGGTTAAATGAGAGAAAAATTGTTGATGAAACTTGGCATACAAATAACATACCATAATTCAACTCGATACTGTATAGTTTTGACCCGCGATCGGTGAAATCACTTTTGAGAAAAATAATTTTGAAATTTTGAAAACCTCCATAAGAATAACCAAGAAGGAGAAATATGGAAAATATTTACTCCGAATAAATTAAAATTTCTACAGAGATCAAGAACATAAAAGATACACATTATTTCAGAGTTTCACATAAATAAGATGAGCCAATTTGAAGAGAAAAATTAATATGTATTATTTTCTACATCAACTGATGCTATCAAGAAAGCTATACTAATGGATGATCAAAAGGTTGAACCAATTATAGAGTAAAACGATCGATATTTTCATACGGTGAATCAGGTAGAGTAGCCAGTGTGTTATCAGATTCAAAATCAAGGTGCGTACATCGATACTATATTTTTTTCCATCAGATATATCATATAAAATCTCGCTCATCTTACAACGCATTTGCTGCATTTTCCTAGTATTGTTAGAAATTGGAATGAGGTGGTCTATATTATAGTTTTCTGGGTTGGTATCAATCCCACTGTTACTGTCAGTTGAATCCGCTAGAAAATACACGCACTTTATTCTACTGCATTTTCCAAATTATAGAAATTGTTCACTTTATAATTTTCATGATATTACTTACAAACTTATGAAATGTGATGAAAGTAATTTAAAGGGCATCAAAACCCTGAAACTAGATTCTGATGATTGATGACGATATCTATTTTCCGAATTTTAGTGAAAATTAAAAATCATAATCTAAATTTCAGAAATTTTAATTATTTTTTATCCCCCAGAGACCGCGAGTCATGACGTAAACATTACCGTATCTCTATAGAGACATAAACAGAATCGAGTAATGTCTACGTCACGTCTCAAAAAAAGGGGTGGATCCGGAGGGCCAAAAAATTAATTATAATTTCTAAAATTGAGATGATGATACCGGTATATAGTTTTCTCTGAAATTAGGGAAATAAATATCATAATTATTCATTTAAATTTAGCTCTAGGGTTGTGTTGTCCTTTGATTAAATCCTTTAAATTTCCTCCTTTTAAATTATAACTGTTTTTGTTTTTGAGGTTTAGGTGAAATCTGGTAGCACACTCTTTATATAGCATACGCATAGCGACTTGAGTTTAGATTAATTTGACATAGTGTTGCTATAGGGTTAAGTGTAATAAATAATGGCGACTTGTTTTATGTTATGCAGGATTTATGTTATGTCAGAAAACAGAAATAGAAAACATAATAATACCTGTATTTTACTATTCGAAGGAGTGGTTATATATAGTTGATCAATATGTGAGAACGCTTCATCTCAGTACATATTTCACTCTTAATAGGTGAATGGTGGGAGGAGCGAGAAACAAGCTCTTTAATTAATTATGTACACTTCAATTCAATCAGTGCTCATTAAGAACTAATTAGCACCCCTTCCCTGTCCCATTCCCTTGTCATGCCCGTGCAACAATTGATTCCTGCATACAGGTATAATTTATAGCATATGCTTATTTATCACTTTTCGTAATTGATTAGTTTTTATACCTTTAAAAAATGTACACAATTATTAAACCAGTGTAGTTCAATCATTGATGTATAATACTTTTTATCTGTCGGTACTTTTGTCAAACGCGGCGAACTAAAGTCGTTGTAATTCAACATTTTCAATTTAATACAATACCGGTACTTTCTTTTCTATTCTTATTACAGCAGGCAATATTTTTCAATCTACATCTTCTCAAACAGTATAAATCAACTAGAACACCTTAAAGTACGATTTGACGGGTCTACACAGTCGATCGATAGAGCTAACAGATGTAAGAGACGGTCGATCGGAAGACCAACACCATAGTTGAACGATTATGAAAGATAATGACATTAAATCGTTTCTTTTCTTTTAGTGAAGCTTCATTGGGTCCCAGACATCATGTCACGATCATCAGCAGATCGAAACTCGTCATCGTTAGGTTTAATGCATGGGAGAGACGTTCGATCGGAACCACAATTATGATACAGATAGAAAGTTGAAATGATTCATCTCGAAATCGAGACGACCCCACCTAATTTGAAATACTTTATCATTCTCTCTCTCTCTCTCTCTATCCCACAGCAATAGCGCGCGGGTGGTTCGCGCCTTCTTTCGTGGGTATATAAGTCCATCACCCCATCTCCACTTTCTTCTCTCAAGTCTCATCTCTCCTACTTCTATCTCTCTCTCTCTCGCTCGCCTCCATAACTCCATAACGGGAGAAAGGGCTTGGTCTGTATTTTGGGAGAGTTTAACGAGGTCCCATCAGTTCATCACGTGAGATGTTCTTCGTGCTATATAAGGGGGGCCAAACCCAAATAGGCGTAATGGTAATCATCATCACGCTGCGAGGACATATACATGAACACTCTCTTCATCTCCTTCTTGTACACCAGAGAGCAAGATATATATATATATATATATATATATATATATATATATATATATATATATATATATATATATATATATATATATATGTATATATATATATATATATATATATATATATATATATATATACACATATATATGTATATATATATATATATATATATATATATATATATATATATATATATATATATATATATATATATACATATATATATATATATATATATATATATATATATATATATACACTATTATTCTTTTATATTCTTGTTGTTGGTGGCCAAACATCGTGAAACCTCGGTGCTTTATGGGTATACTCGAAAATGCAAATAAATGAAGAGAAAAGAAAACAAACTTTCCGTGTGTGAGGATGTAGAAGAGTTTGAATATCTTGTTACGGAATACGAATGTCAGAGTCGGAATATGAACAAGAAAAGACACACACGACATAAAAAAAAAACATCTACAAAAACAACCTCAAGCCGTTTGTCAATACATGATTGTAAAATATAGTCTGAACATTTTTTGCGGATATAGCGTCGCGACGTTCGCGTTTAGTAAAATTAATTCGTCATATCCAGAAAAATGATTTCATCATAAGATGAGCGTAGCGAAGATTCCATTCCACATACCGAAAAAAATGGGCTTCGTTTTTATGTTTTTTTGTTGTTGTAATTTTGTGCGTGGCACACAGGTCAGGAAAAAATACTTATCGACTTGAAACTTTTTCTTCATATTACTGTCATACCAAAATAGGCTGGGCTATATACAAAAAAAAGAAAAAATCATATATATATATATATATATATATATATATATATATATATATATATATATATATATATATATATATATATATATATAATACGGTATATATAACGATATGTATTTTTAAATGACCACTTCGAGGTTATTGATGTTTTTAAAATTATGGCTCGACTCAATTCAAATTAGCGTTTAAATTAGGCTTATATATATATATATATGTATATATATATATATATATATATATATATATATATATATGTGTGTATATTTTTATAAATACATATATAAATACATATTTAATATATATATATATATATATATATATATATATATATATATATATACATATATATATATATATATATATATATATATATATATATATATATATATATATATATATATATATTTATTCATTCACTTTCATTTGTGATGAGGTATTTTGAAAAATGGATATTCAAATTCCTAGGAAACAAATCGAATACAGAATATTTTGTTATATCGATTTCTATCAAATGTGTTCGTTTCTTTGAATCGACTCGACGATGCGATGGGATGGGTTCATAAAACAATATACCATCGAGCTGTATGGAATAACATTGTAAGATGGGTTCGGTCCGTGACTCCGGTTACACAAGAGTTCAATATCTCTTCTATATTGCTTGTGTTTCATGGTTCTGATAGTTTTTGATTGTCTTCGATCTTCGAGAACGAAGTTGTTTGAGAAAATCGGCCATGCTGTTCCAAGAATCAGGTGTTATATTTCATACTTTTATATTGACGGTGCAAAGCAATGGTGTTATAATTTTGAAGTGTGATGGGATAACAATATAGATGATGTTGTATGCGGTTGAGCGCGAGTAAGGAATGAGCCTTATGATGATTAGTGCAGGAGGTATTATTGCCATTTTATTTGGTTGAATGTTGAATTAATTTTTTCGGTTGAAGAATCCAACGATTCCAAAACATTATTATTTCGATAGAAGAAAATGTATAATGGTATAGATTTTTCATACATAGGGCCTACTAAATGGAGTGGACGGATTGAAACCCTCAAACCATAATGACATTTATTAACATTTTTATTATTGGTAAATGCACGGCAATAATTATAAAAAATACTTGCACTAATTTAATTCCATCTTCTCCTTCTTATATATTTCAAAAATTATCACGATGAAAAAATATGTACATTCATTCCACAGCTTGCTATTTATAAAAAAATGCATTTCATGCATATCATACCCAAATGAAATATATATATATATATATATATATATATATATATATATATATATATATATATATATATATATATATATATAGATGAATGCAACAGATAAATGAATGTCGGTGAAGAGAGGTTCCATCTGTCTCAGTAAAGTCAGATTTTTACCAAACATTCATTTCTAGTGTTGAAATATCTTTTTTAAAAAGAGATAAAATTCGCCTCCTGCATTGTATTGGTATCTTCAAATGGAGGAAACATTTTATCTTCCAATCAAACTTGAGACATAAATGTTCGGTGAGACCGGCCCTTGATTCATCCAACCTATAGACCACACAAGATAAAAAAGATAGTACCGATCTATTCTAACGGAACGTGTAAGTTCCCTTATCTCGACCTATCAAGCATTAACTTCACAAATCGAGGTGTGAAATCAACACTTTTCTCCATAACAGTATACTGACGATAATGAAATATAGTTTACCAACCTGTCGACATACCTGATCGACCGTCTGTCTCCCCTATCCGTTACCACTAACACTCGACAGCTCCGACCTAACAACATGTATCCACTAATGTAGAAGGCGCGAACCTCAATTGTGCGATAGTTGTAGGACGGTCACTCGTAACCTTCTTCTCTCACGTATATATATATATATATATATATATATATATATATATATATATATATATATATATATATATATATATATATATATATATACATATATATATATATATATATATTTATATATATATATATATATATATATATATATATGTATATTTATATATATATATATATATATATATATATATATATATATATATATACATATATATATAATACATATATATATATATATGTTTATATATATATATATATATATATATATATATATATTTATATATATATATATATATATATATATATATATATATATATATATATATACATATATATATAATATATATATATATATATATATATATATATATATATAAACATATATATATATATATATATATAAACATATATATATATATATATATATATATATATGTTTTTTTATATATATATATATATATATATATATATATATATATATATATATATATATATATATATATATATCTATATATATATATATATATATGTATATATATATATATATATATATATATATATATATATATATATATATATATATATATATATATATATTTATATATATATATACGGCCTATAAATACAATAACACATTCAACCTAGATTTCTGTTCCAATCAGATGTTTTCCATCTGTGTAGATGAGAGACTCAAAAAGATTGAATAGTCACAATGAGCGTGCGGAACTTCTTTACCGGCTGTTTCAATTAGCAAGTTACCTTACAAAACCCGATGAATTGACCTGTTCTTTTATAACAATTTGACATTCGATGGAAACATCAAAGCTGTGCTATTTGTATTCACATTCCGAGAGATGTGAATGGATGCTCATTATATTATAGCTTATAAATTATATGATATTCTTGCCAAGAATACGTTTCAAGATATCTTCATTATAAAATGTTATATTATTATTGAACATCTCGAATATTATGAAAGGCATACATGTAGACATAAGTTACAGATGATCTGCCAATTAATGATCTGAAATTTTGTAAAATTAAAATTTTGTGTTTGATGTTGGAATAAATAATTCTCTTTTAATAACATCGAAACTTGATACAAATTCATTGTTCCCCAATTGAGGCTGTGGATGAAAGGTGGGATCGTTTGGACGGGACACCACAAGGGTGATCTCAAATCCTATTTTGAATATATAAAATATATACATATTTTTAGATGAAATCACTTCGATAATCTACACCAATCACACAAAATACCTTCATCAAAGTAACTGTATTTTAACAGCTCTCTTACATTTGCTCAAAATATCTACAATTTCAACTATCATCTTCATGAAATATAATAAGAATTGAGTTAATTTTTTTCAAGTTTTCCTAATGTCACTTACTGTTATTTGTATATATATGATAATTATGTTTCAAAATCACGGTGATTCTGAAGTTGACGAGAAAATCGACAGATCTTTGCAGACAATTAGAGGTCTGGAATTTCAAACAGATAGTGAGAAGAAGAAAGAGAGAGAAGAGAACAGAAAGAGAAGAAGTTCACTTTATTGTTCGAAAAATCTGCTAAAGTATTGAATAGTTTTCATCAACCACTACATTATTTCCTATTCAAAATTGTACCGTCTTAATACCGGTATTTATTTACCGTATTATAAACACACATATTTATTTTGAATAGAAATAATGGCGATAAGTTCTTCCGACCCGATCCGAACATTATATTCCATTGCTCGCTTATTGTCAGAATTCTCATGATGATCTAATGACAATGCGGTTTAGAAACAATTGGACAAGAATCGGAGAATGATCAACAATTATATCTCACCACAATGCAACCATGACCGTTTCTTCTGTGAGATACGGCAAACAAAATAATTTTCTATGGTACATTAAAATCGTCATTTATATATGTATAAATAAAAACCTGTGTTCCGCCGTATTTCTTACCTCTTTGTCATTGTCTGTTTATATATTTTTATTCATCCTCTATCGAACTCTAGAGCATTCTTTTATGTAAAATACAAGTCTTTTCTGAAGGGAATAGATATCTGAATTCAAATTGGATGCCCAAACGATAAGGTAAATAAATACGTTCAAAATACGGTTCTTCATCCGTAAACCGATCGATCCGTATCCGATTGCCCTATACGATACAACTCATTTATTTCCTATTTTCCAGAATATTGATGTAAAGACGAAATGTATTTGCAATTCAAATTTGTTATAGGAACTATAAGACGAATACTGTAGGAGGATAAACATAATATATGTCTGAAGGAAGAGCTATATTAATCTGAAATACAATTATAAATAAATATCCTTGAGCTGTATAAGACTGACACAAGGCTTATGAACAGGTATATTATTCCTGAAATAAAATGTGATTTCAATATTTATTTTTAGTTTGAGACGTATTTATTATTGGGAGGTAAGTGGCCTAGATTAAATACTGGCATTACTGTACAGTTTTTCCATATGCGAAAAGTATTTCGATTTCAGCCATTATGGAGGAATTTTTGACAATGACCTACATAATGATTATAAAAGTACTAATTATGATGATTTACTGGAACCTGCGAAGCAAACTATACGTTCACAGCAAAAACAACAAAACAACAACACAATTTGCATATAGATCTGTCACCTGTACATGATTAATTCAATTACAAATTACATCACAGGTTTATAGCAACATATACAATTATACATGTATTATTCATAATTAGTTAATTATTTTTAGATTTCATTTGTTCGTTTGTCAATTTCCATGTACACCATGAGATAAAGAAAAATCTTTCACAGGATATACGTATATACATACTGGTCTATAAATATAATGGGAAAAAACGAAGAAGGAAAACAAAGCATGAATTGGATTCATATAGGATCTTGGAAGGCATAATTTGAAATCGTATAAGTAAGTTGAAACAATATAATATATACATATATATATATAAATATATATATATATATATATATATATATATATATATATATATATATATATATATATATATATATATATTAATATGAGCATTCAGTTCAAGAGCAAACCCTCCCGTACGCTAGTGGGTGTAGAGGAAAGGGGTCGTTCGGAACCTTCTTTCGTGGATACAAGTTTAACCAATCCAGGTTCATTCATCTTGGCTGTATTGGACGTACTGCCCACTAAAGAGATGATGCTTGCCCAGGTATAACGGGCTGTTTAGATAGACGTCTCAATCTACAACTTTTCAAATTTTATTCAAAATAAAAACTTTACGATTCAATAACTAAAATATTGATGTCAGAAACATTTACCACATGTTTTTTATTGATTTTTTTCCGGCTGTTTTTAACCAATTTGACAAATCAAATTATTTTTAATCTCTTTTTTCACTGAACTTGAGAACAAACTTACATGACAACACGCCCAACATAAGCCTCCCACTATATTTATTAGAACAAAATGAACTAATTTCAAGAGATGTCTGCGTTTGCCGAACAGTTATAACCACGCCATTAAACAAACCCACAATTACAATTGAAAATTCCAACCTGACAAAAGTTATCGTCACATTGGCACCGAACCTACCCCCCCCCCCCCCTCTCCCATTCCCCCCTCCCTAAACACACACGCCAATATTCCCATCGCATTGAATGGCGATAACCAGTATTGCATGCCGTCCGATTGACGCTCTATGGCGTCGCGACGCCTGTAGCGTCGTATCGCATATCTGTGTCTGTGCCAAATGTACCCCACGTAGCTCGGCGGACGGGTTAGGTTAGGTAACGAGCCACTATTTATCCACGCTCGGTTGTTGGCAAATGAAACCAAGGAATGCTGGGTGGCTAAACTTGGTCTAACAGGAATGATACATCACAATAGCATGAGTTAAGGAGCTTCTTTTAGAATGTGTCTCAGGATCGTTTCTTAGTAAAGATACATTATTTGCCTCCCTACGTTGCTCAGACAGCTGAGGCACCGGTGTTTTAGAAACTGAAGTCGGTGTTGGGCGTGGGTTTCGAGTCCCGCATAGGGCATGGGTTAGACAATTAACAATGTCGTCTATACCTACTTAAACACAAATTTCAAAGTTTCAATTGTAATACTGTGGTATTTTGAGCGTCAATGCTTTTTTTCAGAATGTGATTTACGATTGGAAACACAACTACAATTTTCAAAAGTACATAAAATTTGTAGCGAAATTCTTCACAATTATTATACCAAGGTGTTTAATTTGTACGCTAAATAGTTTGTAGACGGCCTTCTTCTTTTTAGAATACACGAAAATATATGCCTACGTGTATATGTATCCAATTCACAAATATTATACAAGAGTTTTTTACAATATTTTCTACGAAATAGTTGGTTGCATTGCTTCAACTTTTATTTTGTCTGACATGATATAAGATATGGGTGTAAGTGTTTTTCCATGAAATACAAAATTCTCGGTAGAAACATAAAAAATATGATGCCAATTATCACTGAAAAGGCTTATGAATGCATGTCTTTGAAGTAACTAAGGGGATGTTAAAATTCAAAGCGCGCAATTTTGGTATATCACAATGCTACTCGATCTGCTCATTATCAAGACCTCCGACCTTTGTCAGATATTGAACTAATTGTATTGCGTTTTCTTCAAGATACGCAAGGAAAATATGACCCTTTGTCTTTATATTCATATTTCAGAATATTAAACATAACATTTTAATGAGGATTTAATGGGATCTTGGATTATAGTCATCTTAGCAATGGATATAGGTAACAGCGTTCCAAAGCTGTGCAACCAACAATATTCTAAAAAGTAAAAATCAAAGATGTGCTTTTATCGCAGTATAAATTACACTGACTTGTATATTGCACTACTACACATCTAACATTTAGTTTCAATTAGGTATACCGGTACTTAAATATTTTCATGCATAAAAACAGTAATGCAAAAATAGTCATTACGTATTTTTTTCGCACAGCATTTCTGGTAGCCATATAGAAGTCTTCTTTGTAGATTTTAGAAGTTATTTTGGATAAATAAATGACACTACTCGATAAATCAAGTGTCGAGGATCACAACGATCCGACTAACAATACAATTTGAACTTCATGCACCATGCATACATGAGAGATTAACAATTCACCCTCATGTTTCCCAGCTGTGAAGAGTCGAGTCTGTATCAGAAATAAACATGAGGTGCGTATCTATGGCCATAAAACATGAATCAAAGTGCATGTTGTGAGGAACTGTGAAGCCATATCAATGAAAAAAATTATCATAAAAAGTAATCACCCCAAAAAATAATACAATCATTAACACAGTCACAGAGGTTAAAAACAACGCATCAGTTCAACAAAAAAAGTTGGTTTTTGTATATTTGTTTTTTTTTGTTTACGCATGTGAATAACCGTATCGTACGCCATTACTATTTCACATGGAAAAAAAATGAATTTTGTTGCCAAAAGTCCAAGGTTTTTCCTGTGTCCAAATGAGAGCGATTAAAATCTAGTTTACAACCCAGGAATTGTGTGCCATGGCTCTTCTATAAATAGGTCACACTCCACTAACTCATGGTTCCTATGTCCGGACTAAAATAAACAAATCTCAAAGATGTGTACTTGAAATTGACTGAAACTTTAATGTACATTCCAGTTTACTCAGAATTATTCATGAACTCTGATTATTATAGCTAACAGGAATACTAAATTGTATTATTAATAAATTTAAAATTAGTAATGTACATGAATTATACTGAAAATGACTAGCGCCGCTTGGTGTGTAATGTGAAGGAATAATGAAATCATATTTCAGGCATATTTATTTATGACCTACAGTCATGTGATTGGTATTCATATATTCAGATTATTCTATTGAAAAAATCTTTTTTTCTCTTGATGCAAGAATAATTATTCAAATATATTTTTCGAATATTATTGAGATGTGCATATAAAACCGTATGTGGCGCCAGGGTGCACCAATATGTTAAATGCAGTCCGGTGCATTCTATTTGTGCAAAACATTACACCAGCGATTGCGTTCATTTACCTTGTTTATATTCAGCCCAAAGCTCAGTGTTGCTATGGAGACCTACATAACGCTTAATCAATTTAGAAATTATGAAAAGCGGAATGGAATTTCAGATGATGAACACTCGGATAGTGGCCAGTGTTAGTGGTGGATACCAGTGGCGTAGCGGTGGCTGAAAGGAAGGGGAGGGAAGGGGGATTATAAAAACATTTACAATTAAACACATTTACAATCACATTTAAATTATCAAATCAAAACATACCAACATATTTTTAATTAATGAAGAATATTGAATCACCGTATGGATATATTTGAAAAAATAGTGAATAGTGCAGAAATTATTGTGTTCAATTATTTAAAAACTGTTGGTAAGTTAATATAGGTAAGTATATGGTGAATAAATTTAGTTTAGTTCTTATATATATATATTATATATATTTATATATATATATACATATATATATATATATATATATATATATATATATATATATATATATATATATATATATATTTATATGAGCTATTTATATTATATTATGTAATTAGTATTTCAGATAGTTTTTCTGGATTGAAAAATTATACCAAATTTTTTTAACCAACTAATAATAACATTTCGAATCGATTCACAAATAATTACAATCATGCCCGATTGCAGACAAAACACGATGGTTTCAAAATTATTCACGATTATTCGCAAATGAGCCTTTTCTGCGACGCCATTCTTCATTTCGCCACTGCACCTTCTCCAAGTTGTCCCGCTGGCAGCCATAGCGCCAGCGGCGTCAGTGTTATACTTCCTATCTAGTTAATGACACAGCGTGAAACACTAGATGCGATGGTAACGGGACTTTATGTTGATTACACAATAACAACACGCTGAATGAGGTCTCTCGATGCCTGATAGTAATTAACAGGTCATTAAGGAAGGGCTATTTGTTTGGAACTATTTATATTGTGATTAACCTTTCAGGTGATAATTTTTCGTTTGTTTTTATATTAGTTTACTAGTTTATTGGTCACTGAAGGGTGATTGATTGGATATAAGATAACGAGTTTGATAAATCACCTTTCTGTTGTTCTTGTTGTTGTATTATTGTATGTATTTATATTATAGAGACAATTTGATAGATGAAAATGAATTACAATTTTACTATGGGCCCACTTTTCGTTTTTTTCTAAATAATCAAATTGAAAACTTTTTCCAGTAGATTTTTTCAGTAGTTTGTGGTTCTAAAAGCAGATGAATCTAATGAACTGTTTTTGAAAAATTAGTGAACATAAATACATTATATTGATGTGTACAAAAAATGTTATTGAAATGTAAATACACATATCGCAAAAAATTGATATATAAATATTCTCCCCCAAAATTGAAGTTATTGTAAACAACTGATTGATTGATCATTGTTTGCTTAACGACCCCACCAACAGCTAGGTTATACGGGGGTACGAATGAGCAGGTGATTATGAAAATATGATGTGATGATAAGTGAAAGAACGTTTACAAAAACCCATGCCTTATACGGAACACGAACCCACGCCCAATGGTGATTTCATTTTTTAAAGCGATGCCTCAGCTGACCGAGCTACCGAGGGTGGCTATAAATATCTACCATCATAGAAGTATTTTTAATTTCTTCTATACATTTTCAATTAATTTACCAGTCTACTACCCGCTGTGAACCGGAAAATTTCTGATTTATTTTCACACCTTGCTCGCTCATACTAGTACTAGTCGTTTAAAAATATGGTCTTCTCTTGACTATCCATATTGTAATGAACCTAACTAAGTACCTTTTAAGAATGAAGAAAACATAATTTATGCACAGCTTTCGAGTCAATGCACGAGTAAGTGTGTGTGAGAACAGTTTTGTTACCTCTGTCGACCATTACACACATGTGAGACAGAGTAAAAAGATGATACCATTACACATGTAAGACAGAGTAAAAAGATAATACCAAATACCATTACACATGTACGATGGAGAACAAGATAAGGTGTGAGTTATTCCTCCCATTATCAAAGCAAGAAAAGGGAAATGTCGCCGCCAAATGTTTATTGCTTGATTAGATTGCCAATTAACAAGGAAATTCAGCCTGCCTCTAATGCATTACGGTAATTTCATTTCGACCTTGTACTCAATTGTATGATTTGGACCAATAAAATATTGACCTATCACTAACCAGTACATAGGCCGACTGCATTTGCCAATTTAATGTGTATACATCATTCATTTTGAGACAGAACAAATGGAACATTATAATTTTGAGAGCGATATTAATTCATAACTATACGGGTGACCAGGAAATGAGGGTAGATAGGGCCTCGGTTTGACCCCCACCAACGTCCACCATTACAGAGATGGCCCGAGGTTTCTCTCTATAGCCTAGGCAAATACTGGGATCGTTCTAGGATATTGGCCACGACCGCTTCCTTTCAATTGTCTAAAAAAACCTTCATCTTATCATCCCAATATTTTATTAATTATTTATCCGACGCCAATACATCTGAGCTTTTTTTAAACACTACATTGAGTTGTTAAACCTTTGTATTGATGAAAACAAACTTATAATGAGGAGAAGATGCCAAACTGTCTTGAATGTTGACTGTGCTAAAATCCAACTGACCTAAACTTTGACTTTTGAGCAAAATGTACAGAAGTTGAAGGCTTTACTTTTCCCTTTGACAAATTTCAAGCCAAGTCAATTGTTAAGTTTTATTTTATTCTTCAATACATTATATGATAACATAATCACTCACTTATGTGAATGTGCTGGGTGCCTTACAAGTATTGAAAATTTGAAATAGGTCTACGTTCAGTTTGAAATGAAAAAGAATTTAACTGAATAAATTATTTTGAAACAAACCTTACCCACCCAAACCTAACATCACTGAAAAAAAAAACATGAAAGATATAATGGAAAATAACAAGTTGTGAAGAGTGTATATAGCCAATCCTCATTGTAATTTTGGCACAAAGTTGCACATGAAGTAGATTTTTAGTACAATAGAGGTTTGGAACAGTCGACCCATTCACTATAATAGGCACTATACATTTTAATAGATTACATATACCTATTATATGATTTTACTTATCAGCACTGCTATTTGTTTGGTTTTACAATAGTGTTGGTACAATTATTAATCTAGAATGAAAATAGCATCAGTTTTCCAAGTTGATCCAACAACTTTTACGAAGTTGAACGAACAGTTCGTACAATAATAGCGTATTAGAAACTTGAAGTTCTAGTTTACTTCTCGTTCTCAAGATTATATATTTAAAAGTCTAAACTAAAGAAAATCAATCGGATTGAATTTGAAACAAATTAGTCTTCACTGTGCAATTAGTATAGAATAATATGGTTCTATGCCTATATGATTCTTGTAATAACATTGAAAAGCTGCTAGTTTGAAAAATATTGAAAAAGAAAAAAAAACTAGTAGGCCTATTAATTCGGTATATTATTTTATTATTCTACAGTTGAACCTTTCAAAGGCTTTGTAGATCTTTTTGAAAGTGTTTATGTATTTGTTATCCTTTTCTAGTGACAATAAAAAAAATCAAATATATATTTTTTAAATAACATCAGAAAGAAAATTCAATCAAAATACATGTCGCTTAGGAGTAGGACTAGGAACAAATGAATTCTTGAGGAGCTAAACCAAATTCATAAAAAAAAAACAATAATTATTTTTAAATTATCATCATATTTTTATTCGATATATTTTTCTATTAGTTATTATATAAAAACGCTGTACAATAATTTAACATTACATTTTTTTTCTTTCGTTAACGATAGCAACATTGCAACAATTAATTATATCATTATAAGGTGGGTTTTCTCAGTGTCGTCCTCAGACGATCTGGTGTTTTGTCACATCTCAAAAGTCATCGGCTATTTTAATTATCAACTTTTAAGAAGGAGCTCAGTCAGCTCCAAATCAACTTTATTGAAACATTGATCAACTTCTTGTGTACTTTAGTTCCATAAGTGTGGACGGTTCCGTACGACCGTCTCGTCAATATATCAGCATTAACGATCGGGAGATCCAAACCGCCAACAATTATGAAATAGAGTAGCGATAGGACAGCATAAAAAGCTAGAATTGGTGAAGAAAATTGTTCTCGTGTACATCAACATGAAACCACTCTATATTAATTTTGATAAAAAAGTATGCATAAAAATTTGTCTTAATCCAATTAAAAATGTATCAAGTTCACATATTATATTCAGTTTATTCCGACTTTTGAGTATACACTGACTAGGACACAGCCTATAGAAGCTAACTTTTCGTAAAATAATTCATAATACAAAATAAATTCTCATTCTTCTTTGTTTTATTCAACAAACTTGTATTTATAACTTTATAAACTTGTATTTGTATTTATAAATACGTGTACCAAGAGATTTTTAACAATTAAAATAAACTTGCTAGATCCAAAAATTAGCATTTTAAATTGGAGAACATTATTGAATAAGCTGTATATTGTATGACACAGAATAGATTTGAAACAATCCTTTTTATCAATCGACCTGAGTTTAAGCTGAGTTTATATGACTTGAGAGAAAGAGATATATAGATATATATGTATACAATAAAGAGAGGAAAGAAAATGTGCAATAAACGAATAACATTAAGTTGAAGCACCTTTGGTAATAATTCTTGATATCATATATATAGCCTATTAATATATAACATCCACATTACATTCATACAATTAGGCAGGTGAAATTCATACTCAGTACAAGCAATGATTAGGCTACTCATCTCATTCATAAAATAACCTTATGTAACAAAATGTGGATACATTTCCGTATATAAGTGTTACATTTCTCTGTTCGAATACAACAATCGTCCCATCTAGAAATAATTACGTTATAAAAGTGAATTGATTAAAAATAAATTTAAATTCCATTGAGATTACATGGATGTTAATCTCCTCTGATGCAAAATGTTGAACAATGGCTCTGCAGTACAGGCATAAATAAACGTACAAACGCTCTGTATGGCATGGTTTGGGGAAAAAACGGACAAGTGCCTTTTGTATCTCAAATATACGGGCTGATTTCATGGTACAGTTCAGTTCAAAACCTTGATATCTACATGGATACCAGCATGGCATTAATAAAATACACGTAATTGTTTCAAATTCAATATATTTATGATAAATGAATAATCTAATCGACTTTACGATACTAATATTGCTTACAGTTATGTTGGTAGTAAATTTAGTATATAATTCTGACACTGGATTGTGTCTCTTATAGAGTCAAGTGTCAGAAAATCGATTTGGTGTCTTATTTTTGTTTTTCATTAAGGTTCCTAGTATAGGTAGTCAATTCAAAATCGTGTACATTTGATTGATTTCCAACTGAACGAGTCGACCACATTTCTGAATGGACACTTTCTATCCCAAAGGAAATCAATTTTAAAACACTAACATTTGAATTGAACTGTACATGATTAATTCAACAGTCAATGGGAGCTATATTATCGTGATTTTGAACTGGTATGGTATCGACTACCTAAAATGGAATACAAAGAGCATATATGTAAGCTAAATTTGATACGCTGCACATTTCAATGGGGGACCGACAATTAATCTACAATATCAATTTAAATGGGTGACTTTAATAATAGCAATCAATAACGGGGAGCTGTTTTGGAGGGGGGGGGGGTGAAGTTTGTTTGATAAATTATGAAGCGAGTGAATCAACCCTCCATTTTCTTAGCAAATTTTCAGCCAGAAAATGAAAATTTCTCCCTCAATAAATTGCAAATGTTTACTCTGTAAACATTCTGACGTTTATTTGTTTAATGGTAATTAGATTTTAATTAATACAATTTCGTAGTAATTTACCGGAACGGGATTTTGACTACGGCAATTAACATTCGAGAATATAATCATTTCCAAAACTGAAATTTAGCTCTATATCTCCCTAAATAATTGTCTCAGAATTACAGTAGTACTCCTATATCATTACACAGCATGTTTTAATAAGGGTAGTTTATCTAACGAAGCGTTCATTTCGGTAAGGATTGTTTATTTAAAGACTGTTAAAGAAATGACAAATTGAAATCCATCAACCCCTAAAAGTGAACACCCACTGAGTGATAACAGAAATAAAATCTCGAGGAAACCCTCCCCTAATATCTTACAACAGATTGTAAAAAAGAAAAATGAAAACAAGTAAGGCGTGCAACAGCTTTATTTGACGTATTTTAACGGTTCACGTCGCAGTTTCCGACGACCAGTGCACGGTGGTTCGTCTTTTGGGGGGTTTCCCGATACCGATAATGGATTATTGATTTTGTCTGGATATTAGGATGAAGTGGCTACTACTACCCCCTCCTCCCCCCCCCTCGAGCATCTGACATCTACACCACGTGGTCTCGCCTTTTATTGGCAGATCTTCAGAGAAGATGCATTGGCCACTTTGCAGTTACAATTTATTTCTTATTAGTTCGGAACGAATTTCAGATCCGAGATTCATTTTTTGAATACTTTGTAATTCTCGTTATTATTGATTCGGAATAGAACGTAGTTCGATATTTACATAAAGAACCAGTTAAAATGTAATTTATCGATAATGGTCTCTTGAACAGTTCAATTCAGAACAAACTCATTATTTTTTCTTTATTGAACAATTTAAACACTGATTCAATAAATGTTGAGGTAACACGCAACTAGTTGAATCTATATTCAATTTCATTCATCATTTATCGAAGGTCAAGATATTAATTTTGTATTTGCGTTATATCATAACCTTCATCCAAAGGAGACATATTTCATTTCAAATATATTAATTTTGGAACCGGATTCGATTTCGACACTATATCGTAGACAAAAACTAATAGCCACTGCCGACAAAACCAAATGTATAAAATGTTTCTCCCAGTCCGATTCTGTATATTGCGATAACTATCGTGCTGTGACCAAGATTGGGTCAGCTGTACCACTTGATCATGAGTGTGTCGATCGTGGGTCGCTCCTATTCTCTACGACTAGCGGCCAGGTGTTTCGAGCCGGTATAGAGCCATCATCTCAATGAAACAAGGTTGGGAAGATTAGCATACCTAGCGCATGAACTTGAATATCTTAGTCAAACCTGTACTATTGAGTGTATGAATAATTTATTCAGCCAACATTGAACATCTCAGGTTTAAAGTGTATTTAAAACAACCTGTCATGTAGGTCATTGCGAAGTATTTACTAGGTAAAAAGTGAAATTACATTTAATTAGAATTAGAAATATAAAAACTGTCTAGTGCCATCTGATCTCATCTGTAATGGTTCTTAGTCTACGGATCTAGTAATAAGAAACTGTAATTCACTTTTCCGAGTAAGTACATTGTTACCTTGAGTAAGCCTACATCACTGGGAATGTTTTCCAGTCTTGTTTATGAATATATGGCTGAAGACTATAAAAAAAAAAAGATGATATATTTTGATACAATATTTCTGTCAGGGACGACTTTGCATTACAGACACACACACACACACACACCTGCTATCACGTTCCAAGACAAATCGAAATACTCAATCGATGGGTTACGATTGGGAGCCCCGAATTGACTAGAACTACAATTCATGGCTATTGGACCCGTATGACAATCTTACTAACTAAAAAACTTTCATTATGACTGCTCTTTTGTGTCTTCTCTGTGAATCTTCAGAAGGTATAACTATAAAAATCATCAAATGAATTTAGTAGAGGTGGAAAAATGGTATAGTTTTTGGACTATCACGTTGGTAACCTCAATAACCATGAATTACAGCATTGACAACAAGAATAACATACACACAACATTGCAACAATCAATAATAATCTGATAATTATTCTATTCAAAAAAAAACGAGCAGTCTTCATTCAGAACTTTCTATTCTTACTCTTATTTATTTTCGCCAGTTTCCTGCGTTTTAATATCATTTCGTATAACGCCTCCATGCCTTCGTGAAGACCGTCGCCGGTGATCGCGCACGCCGGTTGCACGTGGAACATGTGTTGAGGTGAACTGTACGGCGACGAGGAATTCCCACCGCCTCCTAATTCATGTAACCCTAACAACTTCTCCAGTTCCCGAGGTTCCCGAGCACCGGGCAAATCCTGTTTATTAGCTAATACCAGTATTGGTACCCCTGAATTATCAGGGGATTTTACCGTTCGTACCAATTCCATTTTGGCTTCTTCCATACGTTCGATATCTACACTGTCCAGTACGAAAACAATACCGTCCGTACATCGGGTGTAACTTTTCCACAAGGGTCTTAATTTCTCTTGACCACCGACATCCCACACTAAAAAGTTCACTCCTTTAGCTTTACCACTCGTACCTTTAACTTTCTCGCAGTTGAAACCGATTGTCGGCACCGTATTTAGGTACTGATCGAATTTCAAACGGTATAACGCGGTCGTTTTTCCGGCACTGTCCAGACCCAACATCACCACGTGCACGGTGCCGTGAGTCGAAGGGAGGGAATCCAAAAGTGACGAGTTTTTACCCATATTGGCCCCCATTTGGACCATACGAAGTGGTGACCCAAAACGGACGTTAGTAGAATGAGAATGATCGGAACATTCTTACACGCACTTTTCGGGCGTAGTTTTATTAAAACACAACGCTATTATTTATTCATTGAACGAACTTTCACAATCGTATTTATATATTACGTAGTGGGTGTAACTTTTATCTCTCGACAGATTACGTCATGAAAACACTTGTTATAGACAAAAGAGGCACTTGTAGTATTTCATGAAAAACGCAGTATTCTCGATCTCGCTCGTATCGTTTTTGGTTCGCTAACGGTTTTAACTCGTATGAATGAAACCCTTTAAATGGGCAATGATAGTAAAAAAGATGATTAAAACCACGTCGAGTTCATTCAAGTGAACTCTTGGGGAGGTTTTCAGTTGAATGAATGAACGTACCACTAAAGGTAAAGTCGGACGTCGAGTTGTTGTAGTTTTGTAGACTCAGGAAGTAACGATAAAAAGCACGTACGTTTGTCGATGTACCGCTATACACAGGTTGGTAATATTGATGATAAAGAGTGTGACCTACTTTATCTACACTAAAAATCGGCTTTAGGTGAATACCGAATTATCGAGGTTATTGCTTCACTGTATTCAAGTTCTACACACGAACAGTTTTCGTTTCAGTATCAGTTTGACCAATCGTGATGCTGCAAGAATGAAGAAGGAGATTTGTTGTCTTGTAGAGAAAAGATTTGGCTCACTTACGTCTGGACGGCTTTTTGTGTTGATGTGAATTTTATGGCACTCGACCAAAATCTAGACGAAACACGAATGACAGGCCAATGCTTGTCGGTTGATAGTGTGTCTGTTTTTTGTGACAAAAAACGAATAGAAAAATGTAACTGTTCTTGTTACTGTATCTCTTGTGACGAATATGTTTTTGTCTAGTCGCACGTCAGAAAATATGGAAGTATCAGAAATGTGGATTCAAAAATTTCAGTATCAGTGAAGCGTATGTCATCAATTCAGCTTTAATGATAAGTTTAGGAGATTTCGGGTAGATTTCACTCCTGGTAAAATCAATCCACTTATATAAAACTATCTTCACTTGGCGTATTTTCTTCGATGCTAATTTTACTTCCACTCGAAAACTTTATTTATACACAAAACATGTGTTCGTGTTTGACGTTTAGTTCGGCTGATGAATCGTTACAAATCAATAAATTGATTGTTTATAGTGACGTTCCAAACAGTCATTACTTTCGTTTGATAATGCAAACGTATTCGGTTACGTACGATTACTTCTCGAACGTGATTTCACTACACAATAAGTACGTATTTTACAGTTCGAAGACACTTATATCCAAATAGACGAACGAATTACAAAAATAATTCGTCAAATATGAAATCTACTTTGCACAGGTGCATTCAGTCCATTCAAACTTCAACTGTCAATTTTTCGTTTGAAATATTGACTAAAATCACTAATTTAAAAAAGCACGTTTGAAATTGTCTGTTTCTTTACAAAAACTTATACTTTAATTATTTCTTATCACAGGTAATGTCGTGTTACCCAAGATAATCAAACGGATCTTGTTATTCAGACATTTCTACAGAGCGAAACGAGCGCACCAGCTACCGCTTCGCTCGCTCGATTCAAACTGAGCCAAAATACAGACGAGGATTGTCAGTTACGTTTTGCTTTAGTTCGAAGGTTCACCGCGATCGTTGCACGCTCTATACAGACAAAGATGGAAGCTCGGCTCGAGAGAGAGAGAGGAGGCATTGCACACATACAGCATCCAGTGTGTGAGAGATTTGGCGCTGAACTAATGTTATGAGATTAGTTTTCGAGGGGTGGGGGGAGGGGGTCACAACAATGAACTCACCTCTCTTTCTCACGGATTGACAGAGAAACTAAAAGAGATGAGATTCTCGATGATACGATCTTGCGAAAAAAGATTGTGATTTTGGTTAAAAATTACTAATCAACTGGTTATGAACAAATTCATGTAATTTAATAACGAAAAATGTTTTCCGTAGATATACCCTATCATTTGCGTGATTCTACTGTATGGTATATTGCGATGTTCTTTCATTATATATCGTTTACATCAATTTAGTAACGGTTACTGTGGTAAACGAATATCTGAAAACAGAACCATAACGTTTTGTTACAACATTTTTCAATATCTACACCGAATAGATTGAGATGCAATATACTTTAACCTACATCCCTAGATCCCTAGACCCACACTTCAATACGTTGCCCTCCATTCAATGTTGTCATGCCAACGATCAATGGATCAAGTATAGGGCCAGAGCTTATCGTGCATGAACTGGAAATATGAAAGATCTGAACAGCTTTGAGGAAGTGATATGCGAGTGAAAATCTATAGGAAGTATTTTATCTGTCGAGAAGAAAGATACGATTCTTGAAAGTAGATAATCGTGACACATTTTCTTGCATTATGTTGGTATAAGTGTGTAGTATAATATTTGCGGTAATATCTGTGGGTTGGTTATCATCTTTGTCTAGTCATCCAATCAGTGATGTCCACTTGAATGGTGAGAGAGAGAGAGAGAGAGAGAGAGAGAGAGAGAGAGAGAGAGAGAGAGAGAGAGAGAGAGAGAGAGAGAGAGAGAGAGAGAGAGAGAGAGAGAGAGAGAGAGAGAGAGAGAGAGAGAGAGAGAGAGAGAGAGAGAGAGAGGAACCAATATGACGTGTATTTGGGTAATTGCATCTAATCTACGTGCAAAATGAGTAAAATAATAAAAGACAATTGATTGTGATTAGATGGCATTGGGAAATTTTCGTCGTAAATTTTGTGTATATTATGACATTTCATATATACGTATTCATTATTTCGTGACAATCTTAAAGAGTTCACGGGAGTCGATTTAGCAAAATATCAGCCAACTTTCGAACGGTATGAGATATCAAAATTCAAATGAAAAGAAAACACAGATAATTTTAATACCTTCAAGATGATATAAGTTATAACTATTCAAAATCAAGCGTATACAGCTAAAAAAAACATGTTTAGCCGTGTACGTTTGACAATGCAACATGAGTTCTATAGTTATATTTCATACCATTCTGAAGGTATATCAAATAGTATCTTTGTTAAAATTTTGATATCTCATACCGTTCGAAAGTTATCACCAACTGGTATTTCACTAAATCGACTCCCATAGAAATTCTATGACGTTAAATTTTCTTTTGTTCAATAGAAAAAAAATATCCTTCTATCTAAAAGTCATTCGATAGACATACAGATATGTTGAATAACTTGTCGACATTATCCTACATAACCTTTTCAGTTGCAAGTAAGAGACGTTAGTTCAAATTAAGAAATGTTTGAATTTTCTTTTTAGATTTTGGCAGTTTCAGACAACAAACTAACTTTGTTATTAGTTGGTTGATTTTCAGTTAGTTGCACATCAACAAAAACCTTGGAAATTTATCGTTCTGGAAAAAAAACATCATTAAAAGGATGAATTTTTCATCTTCGTTAAAGGAATTGAGAATATAACACACTTTTATTGAACTTGACATGTTTACTAAATCTTTTCAAAATATACTTATATTAAAAAAATGTATACTCGCTGAAAATCATAATTCTTAATACATAGGCCTACGGTATCTTCTTTCCGACTTTTGATCTTGACGGGTCAACACACCTTATTGTTAGCGCTAATGTATAGCGAAACGGTCGATCGGAACCATCAACTCTCGTGCCACGAGGAATATTAATAGACAGAATTGGCAACTTGTAAATGCCATGGAGCGAAGTAAATAAAACTTGATGCCAAGGAAATGAACCATGAAATAATAAGAGATAGCGCATACAATATAACTAAATAGAGAAGGTATACTAAAGATTCAGAAACGATGCTGGCAATTTTTTTTTTCATAAATAGGACATGAAGGGTACTAAACGAACTGTGAATGAGCAAGAATCCGAGAAATAAGAACAATTAGATGTCAAAACAATTAGATTTTTTTTTTAAATAGCATACGATAGGCCTATAATAAACGTATTATTTGAAATAATTCATCTTTGCTTTGCCTAGCTTGGCAATTTTTTTTTTATGAATTTCACGGGGGCATTAAAGAGCGTATACCGGAATAAAATCGACTCGGTCGTGTGACATGTTCTTCGGGGTACTTTTCAATGGAATGTAGGTAAGGGTTCAGGTAAGGTTAGACACCCAAACCAATGTCAGCATTGTCAATCACAGTGTATGTAAATGTTTTTGTTTTCATCTATTTAAACCACAGATAAGCCAGATATGGCTTGGTGGAAGAGAGTTTTAATTGTTTCACATTGTATTTTATAAACTAATTTGTGACAGTAAATAAACAAAACACAACCGAGTCGACTGTAATCCGGTATACGCTCTTCAGAAACCCAATTTCACCACTAATACGGTTGAATTAATTTTCATATTCAACATATTACCTCCTCTAAGAAGTACTATGTGTGAAAATTCATGAATTAAGAGTCCACGGGAGTCGATTTAGCGGAATATATCAGTTTTTGGTGATCATTGTTGAATGGTATGAGATACAAAAATTCTCATCGCGAGAAACAGAGATGAATATAATAGCTTCAAGATGATATAAGTTATAACTATTCAAGTCATGTCACATGACTGTCAAGCGTATACAGCTGAAAAAACACATTTTTTAGCTCTATACGCTTGACAGTTATGCGACATGACTTGAATAGTTGAATATTATATCATCTTGAAGCTATTAAAATTATCTGTGTTTCTCGCGTTTCAGAATTTTGATATCTCATACCGTTCAAAAGTTATCAACAAAAAACTGAAATATCACTAAATGGACTTCTTTTCTCTTCGCAATGCTTTACCCAAGTTCGATGTGCGCTTAAAATTTTGATTGTGGGTTGAAAAGTGAAAAAAGGATAATATTGGAAGAGTTTCATTAACCACCGCTAGGTGGGGGAATTTTTCATTCCATAATTTGGACAAAATCTAGTTACATTACACATTTTGGCCAAGAAAATTGGGAAAACTGTTGAATAAAAGACGAATCAGAATTTTAAATATTGATAAGCAAAGTTGAACTTAAGGATGTGCGTTTGTAATTCATCTCTACTATTCGGTAACCGGGAATTAAGCAATGAAAACCATCAAATTAGGCACATTTTGATTCAATTATTGCTCCATATTAGAATTATTCTTCAATTTTCGATTAAGCATATCTAATTGTGAGGGTATTGTTCATTTATTGCATTCTACCGCAAGTCCGTAGTGTTTGTAGTTTTTGAGACATATGTGGCGAAAGTGCACCCTGTAAATCCGTCTAAGATGCGGGCTCTTAAATGAGAAAAACACCTTCTTGTCAGTGTGAGCCTACAGCCCAGACAATCCTCCGACGAAACATCACGTCTCACACATTGATACCACGACTTCGTGTCTTCGTGTCCTCTGAGAATAACTCTGTACATGGCTACTAACATCAGCGTTATTTGATAACAATATCGGTATTCAAGCGATACACACTTGTCTTTGTTTACGAGACTTGTGCGTGCGACGTGAAGGAAAGTGCGTGCGACGTGCGTGATGGCCGCAGAGGTAGACTGGCCCTCAGGAAGATTATGCACGGTGAAGCAATGAGTCTGGAATGGGAAATTAAATCATTGAAAATTCTAGAATGATTGCCAGTATGTGATTTTGTACATATGTGATATCTACTTTTTTCGTTACTTGATGTAACTTGATTGCTTAAAATCAATAGTAATCAAAGAAACCTTACACTTCGTTAGTAGAATGTAACAAATCACTAAATGTAAATCACTAATTGTTTTTCTTCTTTTCGTTTTACTTCAACTACCTCATTATTTTTAATGTTCGAGAAATACGTCCGAATTTGAATTGTACTTATAATTCACTATTTTAACCCACAGTTAAGCCTTTTTTGAAGGGCTTTGTGGATGTTTTTTTTGTTGTGATTGTGTTTTTCTTTCTGTATCAGTGTATGTGACCAATAAGAAAAAAAAATAGAAATAAATCAGTTCGACGTGTGGCCGAGTGGTTAATACAGTGAACCGTCATTCAGGAGACCGGGGTTCGATTCTCGCTATGGTCGACCATCCTGACAGGGGGTTTTCGTGATTCCCCCCTTTCCATCAGATTAATACTGGAATGGTTCCTTAACAACTGGTCACGACCGACTCTCCTTCCCACTATCCAAAAGCACCTAATCAAATAACCCTTCATCTCATCATCCCATCATCTCATCATCCCATCATCTCACATACCAGTCACCGCCTCCAATGGATCGTAGTCATCACTAGAGTGCGTCTTTGAATCCAATATGAATAAATGAATAAATATAACGAATCGCACAAATTCAATAACTCAACACAAAGATGTTTTAAAAAGTGACGTATTGTATTATACAAACTCAAAACTTAGGGAATACAGGAGTCCTGAAATATTTCCTGTATTTCTCGTATGTCAAGTGTGAATATAATATGCCCATTTGTATTCTAAAAATCTGATAATAAACTATTGAATCAACTTTTGAATTGAAATTTGTTATAGGTTGTTAGACATGTGACGTTTTTCATAAATGTTATCATTTTAAATTGTACCGTACGTGAATTCAAGTTGGTTTTGATCTCAAAAACGTATGAACCATATAGATGGACTCATAGATATACCTACAGTATTTTAAAATATTTTAAAATATGAAAACAGCTCATTCAAAAATTGTCTCGGGGAGAATATTCGAATTTGTTATTTCATTTGGGGTATTATGGATATGAGAGTGACTGACAAATAATTATTAAAGATTTCACGCTACAATCACAGTCAGTTTTAAATTACTACTGTATAACCTACATTTTGAATAAATGTATAGGTTGTACTTTTTTTATTTTCCACGAACTGCCTCAATAGTTACCAGTTCACCGCTGCTAACGAAAGTGCGTCTACTGTATAAATGAAAGTGCGTATCTCTTTGTCTATATAGTGTATAATGGAATTTAATGTGCGTGCGTGGAATTACACACACACACAAACACACACACACACGTGCGTGTGACAATAAGACAGACATATTGCGTGGTAAGATAAATCAACCCACAGTTCCCAGGTGGTTATAGACTGCATAACATAAAGAGTTTTTCAGCATCATTTGGCGAGTATACCGTATTCTTTTGTGTAAGGATGGAAAACTAGGACGTGTGCATTATTTATCGTGTTTTTTTTTATCTAAATAAATGAAAGAAAAACTTGAACGTTACCTACCCACCTCCGTTTGTTAAGGATGAGAATCGTATAAGTTATGACTTCCATTTTTTAGAATAAAATAATTCTACATTTGGGTTTAATCCCATATAGTAAGAAAGTTTTCTGATATACTTGTAGTCGGTCGAGATGAAGACTATAACACTCGTGTGCCTAGTGGTGTGGAATAGGAGAGACGGTCGAAAAGATCCTACATCTCTCGTGAATACAAGAATACGATAGTGTACATCTTTTAGAGTTGTATGCCAATCATCCATCACTGAGCACCATTAAATATTATCTTTGTTAAGCGTGTTAAAATATTTTTATCGTATTTTTTACCATCACCATTTTGTCAATTATTTGAATATTTGCCATATTTCATTGTAAGGATTGTAGTATTTCAACTATCCTTTATATCCTTTATATACGTACGTATATTTCAGTTGCAATGTTCACCCTTTATTTATTAATTCATTCATATTGGGTCGACGCACTGTACTAATGACTGCGAACTATTGGCGTCGGTGAATAATATATGAGATGATGGGATGATGATATAGAATATTATTATTTTATAAGGTGATTCTGGAAAGTGGGAAGGAGTCGGTCGTGGCTTGTTCTTAAGAAACCATTCCAGTGTTGACCTAAATAAATGATCAGAGGGAAGTCAGGATGGTCGGCCATAGTGAGAATCGAACCCC
This sequence comes from Brachyptera risi, assembly GCA_964007535.1. Lineage (NCBI taxonomy): Eukaryota > Metazoa > Arthropoda > Insecta > Plecoptera > Taeniopterygidae > Brachyptera > Brachyptera risi. Next base: position 28,388,602 of record OZ023333.1, read on the forward strand.
GGTCTCCTGAATGATGATTCAGTGTATTAACCCTGTGACCACACGTCTAAGTTTTTCATCCTTCACAAAACAGTCATAGGATATCAATATTTTTTTAATATTCTTTCTAATATATCGCGATAACACAAAAATGTGTCAATATAATATATATATATATATATATATATATATATATATATATATATATATATATATGTATAAAGAGAGAGAGAGAGAGAGAGGAGAGAGAGAGAGAGAGAGAGAGAGAGAGAGAGAGAGAGAAATCGTGTTCATTGTAATCTCTCCGTGTGAATGTGGTGTGAACATTATGTCATAATATGCAATCGTCATGTATACCAACAAGGACGAAAAAATCTATTCTATACAACCCTTCTAGGCATTCCCCTCAACCCCTTGCTGTATACACCCAAGTACTGCATATAAATACAACTATGAATACCTTATTAGCACTAGGACCCATTCATCTTCATCTCATTCACTTTCTCTCGTCTCTCTTTTCTCTCTCTCTCTCTCTCTCTCTCTCTCTCTCTTCATCTCTCTGTCTCTCTCTCTTTTCACTCTCTCTCTCTCTCTCTCTCTCTCCTCTCTATCTATCTCTCTCTCTTCATACTTACTATCTCCGACCCTCTCTCTCGCCATCTCTTATATATCGTTCTCTATCGTTCTCTCTCTCTCGGTTTCCATTTCACTCTCAGTGTCTCTCCATATACCCTCTCTCTAATCCTCTGTCTCCTCTCTGTCTCTCCTCTCTCTTTCTCCTTTCTGTCTCCCTTGGACAGCTTAATGCTCTATCCTTCTCTCTAATCCTCTCTCTCCTCTCTGTTTCTCTCTCTTTCTCTGTCTCTCCTTTCTGTCTCTCTTGTACAGGCTAGTGAATAAAAGAAACGACTGGACGTGGAGTTGGAGGTGGAATAAAAACAGAATACTATACCATGTTTATGATCTCCCCACACATATAAGCGACAGGTGAAACTCGGCTTACAACAGGAACGAACAAGTGCATGCAGTATACTATTTTGATTTGTAGGATAGCTGAGAGTAAATCTATCGCGTTACTTATATGTTGTAAATAGCCGACCTACTTGTGCTAATAGACCTACTTACTACATACACTTTGCCAAGTCTTATTAGTTATTACTTAGTAGACTTAAATGAATATAAGGAATTTCAAATTGAAAATCTTCTTTTATATTATTGTTTTATTTCATTTCCTCTCCTTTCACTTTGATCGTCTATATTTACACTTTCAAATAGATATGGATTGTATAATTGTAGGTATTAGGTATTCTCTTTCTTCTCATTTATCTTTTCGTTCAATCATTTTACATTTAGTTGTGATTGTTTTTGTTTCTGATTATTGTACAATGAATAGGAACTTTTGTGTATGCCATTTTGATTCAATATAGGCCTACAGATATTCCATCATTCTAGAAAAAAGTTGTCGTGAAAAAGAACAAATCAAACTCGAAATGAATCGAAGTGAAAATCGAAATAGAATGAAAGATTAAAAAATCGAAATCGAAAGGAATACAATCAAACCACTGTCAATCCACTATCACTACACCGTCATTAATAAACTGTTCGTGCATTTAGCAGGACATGTGAATAACTAAAAAAGATTGCCAACAAGGAAGTAAAAGAGGAGTCAATGAATCCTAGTAACAACTGAGCTCATTACATCCAAAGCTTATAATAGATCATTTGCAATATGTTTTATAAAATGTATATATTATGCCAATTGTGTGAAAGAAACAAGTACTGTAACGATCAATTCTCATTTAATCAATGTCACATATCAATTTGAACTGTCATATTGCCACAATATGAATATGCGAGAATCAACGTGTCATTTTTTTTTCATATTGGTATTCATAAAAGAATGACTGATACGTCCCCGCCGTTTATTTATAATATAAATATTATATAATGATATAATAGTATTAATATTATTGTTTCAATATTTCAATGAACATCAATTATAGGCCGACTCTAATTTTGTGATTGTTTTAATTGATCAAATTGTTCGTTATCCCGGACCTTATATTGAATTACTATATTTACAGTTGTCGATTGTGGAACTAAATGATTGATTGCTTCATTTGGGGTGGTTAAATTAGCCCTTATGGTGCCCCGTCCGAACGATCCTACATGTCATCCTAAGCTCAATTAGGGAACAATAACTTACAGCCATGAAGACATTTATGAAAATAAATGAAGGAGCTATTTTGACACTAGGCACTTATTTTATTATGAATAAACGTATTTATTCTAGATCTTGAACATATTTTACTTGTTCACACGATTATCACCGTAAGAAATAGAACTTGACTGATTATTAAATCTATATTATTTTATCATTAAATTATAAGTACACGTTTTCTCATAACATAATTTCTCTTTCATAATTTCATATTTTTCATAATTTTGTTTTCTTTGTCCAAGTCAGTATTTTTTTAAATATAACTTCAATCCATCAATCAATTGTGAATGCATCTCATAATTGCTTAATTGATTTCTCTCTCAGAGACTTGATTAACTTTTATGATACACAATTCACAGATTATAGCTGAATATAAGTTATACAATACAATAGATGAAAGAAAACGTTGTGAAATTCAAATGAACTAATTCTTCACAATACTAAAAATGCAAATTAGTTAATTCTACAGTATTAATTGCATTCAATTTGAATAATTAAACGGATGATTTAATAATATTATCTCATTAGGTTTGTGAATGTGTGATACATAATAACATAACATTTCTTTTGTATGCTTAACAATTGTATCATAATATGCTTGTTATACATATATAACAGGCCTACATTTATAATTACTCATAATTAGGGTAGTAATTTGTAATTGCACTGCGTATTGAGGTAACACTCATTAATGAAGTCTATTTAAATGTGATTATTTATAGGAATTGAGAGTATTTGCTAGCATGAAAGCACAAAATTGTAATTCAACATACGTTTCATAATTAATACAAATATATAATATAATATGTGTATATATATATTATGTGCACGACCTAGACCTATATTCTTAGTTTTGAAATGAATTATGAATTATTTGTAATTTCACTTGAAATCAACGTGGGAAAATCTTTATCTTAGACTAAATTCACTTATTTCCAACGTATTACATTTTCTTTTCAACGCATCACACTGCCTTATTTTTCTTTGGGCACTAATTTGTTTCTAAACTCTGATGATATTACCAAAAGACAGGTAGACCTACACATGTAGACAATTATGATAGTGGAATAATGAATTCTATGAATTTGTTTCTATTAATCGAATCGAATTCGTTATATATTGTGGTGTTTCATTTCCTATTAAATTGACATATATCGCATATTCACACATGCCGCGAGTAGGCTAAACGTATGGGGATAAAACATAACAAAAAAGCGCCAAAACAAACCTTTGGCATATTGTGGTAAAATTGTTGCGCTAATCAGCCTAATAATTTTAAATTATATCACCATGAGGGATACATTTTGAATTCTAGTATAACATTTTATAAACCTAAGAAATCTCATCTTTTTCTTCACATTATATACTAAATTTTGACAGTCATTTTGTTTTTTATTGATATTACGTTTGATTTATTGATTATTTTGAAAAAGTTGAAAAAAGCACGTATATTGAGCATTGATTATTACTTAGCCTACTACACTAAAAACTAGGTCTGTATGTATAGATACACAAAGATTTATTATTCGTTCAAGCGTCCGAAATACAGAGACAGCCAGAAAAAAAGGTGATGTGAAATTCTTGTTCAAAGAAGTGAATAATCTCTATTTCTTATCATATCAGTCGAAAATAATTACACATCGAACATTTGATCCAGTATTTCGTTACATATGTGTGGCCATGAATGAATGAGTCAAGGTGTATCGAAGACACAGTTCTCATGAACTGGAACTTGCAATTACCTTATCGGAAAAGAAATAATCACCTACGTAAAAATAAAGTAGAGAAAAAAATCTGTAAAAGGTATCCATTGAAACAGAACTGGTTTATATAAGTCGGCTAAAAAATCGAAGTGTTTATTAATTAGTGAATTTCTTCTTCAGTCAAATAATGTATGAAATGAAATGGCAACCTGTAATAAGTAGGATGCGACGAAGAGTAGTACAGTTGTGGTTGCTTAAAATATATCACTTTAAAAAACTGGTTGCACTATCTGAATTATTCCACTGAATTCAGTCGGTTGGAGAAAACATTTTAAGGGGCGCCTGAAGAGCGCATACTGGAATATGGATACTATACCAAGAGTGAACGTGGGCTTGGCGTGTTTACTTAGAAAGATGATGTACCTATTCGAAAAAGCAATCAAAACCTGACCCAAATAACCCTAACCACATCTCTTCTGTGCTCTAACCAATGCTCCGAAATAGTAGCTCCTCACGGCATTATTACACGCCAAGCCCACCTTCACTCTTGGTACTTTTGTAGTATTTCTATTCCAGTATTCGCTCTTCAGTGCCCCCATATTTTGTACGGGTTCCAATACGTATACGCGTATAATTGAGAGTAGCATATACATACTTGAGAGTTGAGTGATTTGAATTTTGTGTGAAATTTGAGTGAATTTTGTGAGTTGAGAGTTTGTTCTCATTCATGATATTAAAGTAGGTCTACTTACTCCAGTGATATATGCGATCTACCAAGACGTCTGTGAATGATGAATAGGATAATTTGAAGATGAGGTGAAGGTTATTTTATTAGGTGTTCAAATTGGATAATGAGAAAAGGAATTAGTTTTTGGTGAAAATTATCATTGATTATTTCAATTGGGTCATGTTGCATGAAATTAAGGTCGTTCATGATTTTTATAAAAATAAAACCGAATGTAAATTGAATTGAATGTAATTCAAATTAATGTTATCAAATAGGAATTAAAAGAGTATAGTTTTAATGAGTATATGCTACAAATATGATTCAATTGTGAAAATACACTCTAAACAATATATTCCAAATTCAACAAACTAAACATATATTTGTATACATTTATTGAGACCGTAAGACCGGCACGCGTAGCTCAGTTGCTAATGCACTCGCTTCATGTGATCCGGGAAGTTATAAACATATCGAACCTCAGTCGATCCCCGCCACTGTTATTTTTACAGTTTTTTTTTTTTGTGGTTTCTAACTCTAATCTAGAATAATACCGAGATTGTCCCCACAGTATAGACCACGACCGCTTCCTTCTCACTATCATTCCTACTACCGGTACCCAAGAAACCTTCGTCTCATCATCCAATTATCTCATTATTCATTAATCCGACGCCAATAAATCGTATCTATCATAAAAGTACGTCGTTAAACCCAATATAAATGAAAAATATAAATAAAATTGAGTCCGTCTGTGTCAAAATCATAAATTAGTTTCCCGGCATTTTCAGCAGGAATGTCTACAAGAATATAATGTCCAGTACTGTACTATTTGTATCAGTCATCCGGGACTCCAGACCAGTATGTTAACGAAGAGTTCCGAGTGATGCTGTACAGCTATCGTAGAGATTGCCGACAATTTGTTCTAGATGCAAATAGCATACTTAAAATACTGCGCATAATTAGTTTTATACAAACATAGTGACCAAGTTAAAAAGTTGTTTCCCGTTTTGAGTGAAGTAGCACTAGACGATTTTTATGTGGGTGCGATTTTCTTTTAACAAAATTAACGATGCACAACGGGAATGTACAAGACGTATTATGTACAGCTGTTTCATTTTTGACTCGTTTTGTTCATTTATGTTTCATGCTTTTTTTTGAAATTTGAAAACAATGGTCTCTATATATAAAAACTTTATCAAGTCACAACTCACAATAGAGTTGCCCGAAGACACAGAATAACAAGCAATATAAAAAAATTTAGTACAATTACAAATCTATATGATTGTGTTTATGAATGATTGATCAAATGATGCAGCTTATTATGAATTAATACAAAAAAAAAATGAAAGAACACGGGTGAAGTAGGTCTATTGTATCAAAAGTGGAATAAAAATAAAATGAGGGTAAATGGAGATTAATAAAAATGTGAATATGAGTTGTGTTAATGAAATAAGGAAAATGTGAATATATATATATATATATATATATATATATATATATATATATATATATATATATATATATATATATATATATATATATATATGATTTTTACAGTGAGTGATGTGAGGTGATTAAATCAATGATTGACTATAAAGATGATTTTTAAGAATGTGAAGTGAGTCGCAAATTACCCACTGCCGATGTATCTGTATAAGCCATCTGAGTGACCATTGTAGATCGTCCGCCCTCGTGATGTCACAACATATAAAAACCAATCAAGGGGACAGTGAAGCAGGGGAAAATAGGGAAATAACCAATCAAGGTATCTAAAATTTCCCCTGCTTCGTATAAGTCACGCCCATCTACATTGGTCAATTGAAACTGATTTGAACTATATTTTCATTATGTACTCATGATTTTGATATTCAATATTTATATTGTATTATCATATTTTTAAAATGTTATATGTTTAATAAATGTGAGTAGTACACCATTATTCTTGATGAAGTTTTTATAATCAAACAATAAATCAATACATCATTCAATAAAGGTTTTCTCTATACGAAGTATAGGGCAACAAGAGGTGAACATCGTCTATTGAGAAGTGTAAGAATATCTAGAAAGCTTTGTGACCATGGTGACCATCAGAGACATTCAACTTACAGAATCACCTAAACCAGATTTTAAAGTAGATATATACTAGTGCGCATCTGAGCATTGCGGTTCACGAAACACCATGTGTACATTGTACCACAGATAATCGAGCTAAATTAAAAAGCTAAATAATTTAGCTCGATTATCTGTGATTGTACATATCAGATAGTATACCACAGTACTAAAGAGGAGAGATGAGTCTGACCAAAGACCCTCATATCTAAGGTAGTTGGATATTAAGATCTTTGATCTGGCCACAGATGATCGAGCTTCGTTGGGGTGAGAGGTTCGAATCTCGACGAAGGTATCGTAGCTCTCACCCCAACGAAGCGAGTAGTGGGGGTAACTTGACGGGGAAAGAAGCTCTGATGTCAGACTCATCTCTCCTTGACATGGACTTTAGACAGAGTGTACTCAGTGACACATAGTAACACCACAGATTATCTGTAGTAACACTATGTATGTGTATACATAGTGACTTGAAGAAATGGTAGCTAGGCCTATGTGGAAAAAATCGTTGTAATATCAAGTTTTTACTATATTTTCGAAAACATTGAGATTACTTTTTGTTATATTACTGTTAACGGATTCTACACTGACAGTTGGTCAATGTAATATCACAGATAATCGAGCTACTGGATAACGTAAAGACTGTGAAAAATAACTTCTTTAATACCGTAGTTAACTTATTTCACTGTTGTTTGTATGTAGCGTAATTCAAATGGAATACAAATAGATATGTAGAATACAAAAATTCTGACGTGTTAATTGACGTGAATTGGTATTATGGAAGTAGTGTAATAAGATAGTTTTATATATTCAAAACTTTGTACTATTTCGTATTTACAGAGAAGCAATTTCACTAACTAGAACTCCAAATAATGTAGGCCTATTGAGTTTTTATAATTTGCAATTGTTTTATGTAAAAATTATATTTTTAATTATTTGTTCTCACACACCGTGAATATCGGCTGCTTAATTACAATTTTGAAAATTTAAGGAACGCCTGCATTTTATTCAATCTTGGGTATAATGTATCTTGCATGGTGACTTTTTTCCCTTTCACGTTTATATTTATGAAATGTTCACGAACAGACGTAACATCCTTTCGATTCCACTCATGATTGAAAAAACAAATATATACATATATATTTATATAAATATGAATATATATATATATATATATATATATATATATATACCGATTACAATTAATATACCATGGCTAAACCTTACAATAATTGAACTCAATTATTCTTTGAGTAACACAAAACCAACTATTTTATCCCAGCTCTACATACGTCGAAAAACTTGGAAATATTCGATGATATCACTTATTGCAGCATTACTTTTAAATTTTAATTGACTACAACTCTCCATCGATAGTAGTAGGTTGTATACTAACTTATGGCATGTTCTTGCTATACTCTATTTGTATCATATTTGTTTCGTTTTCTTTTTTTTTGCAAGAAAACCGTTACGTATAAGCATTGTTAGATGAGCGAGCAGCGGCGTGAAAAATATATTCTTTATAAAAAAAAAAAAATGTGAAGCATCAAACTCAACATTTTTCAATCTGTAAAGCCCGATCATTCTAACCTCAAACCGTTAGAATATAATAGTAGCTAATTTATTTTCATTTTTGTGAAGTCACTGAGTTGATTTTTTCGTCTAAATTTTCTCTAACTGCAATTCGTGAAGTCTAAATATAATAGGCTTCATACAACTGACGTTACTTATTGTTGTTTGGCATTGTCAATTGAAAGCTATTATGTAAGAGCGCATGAGAATAGATTAGTGAAATATCAGTTTTTTGGTAATAATTTTCGAGCGGTATGAAATATCAAAATTTTAATACGGAAGAAACACATTAATTTGTAATACCTTCAAGATGGCATAAAATATAACTATATAACTCATGTCGCATTGCCAAGCGTATACGGCTAAACATGTTTTTTTTTTAAGGTGACTGTATACGCTTGACAGTTATGCGATATGAGTTAAATAGTTACAACTTAAGAGGCCACTTTACATCTTGCCTACCGGCTTGATTGCAGACGTTCGGGGCCCAAGTTGGCAACGGAAAACCAATCATCGTATTGACTTGCAGTTTTCGGTTAGATGATCACCAGTATTCAATACGTGCTCGTGCGAAGAGATTTAGTTCGTGATGTTTTCAACCCTTTCAAAATAATTGTCAAAAATCAACATGTTTCTACTTATTTTTCCTTGTTTTCACGATTTTTTCAGAGTGATATTATATAAAATTATGGTTTTCAGTGAACGTAGAGGCACAGATATACTCATTATTGTTTTATTTCAAAAATAATTAGACTGATTGGTTTACCCACCATGTGTTGGGATCTAGAGGCCTGTATTGACGCTCTTTGTCCTGTTTTGTTCGTTCCCTGCAGGTTTTACTCATGGAAATTATTAGATGTAAAGTATGTTAGATGTAAGCCTCGTGATACTATCTTGTATTAGAAATTTTAAATTTCATACCGTTCGAAAGTTATCACCAAAAAAATGGTATTTTACTAAATCGACTCCCATGGACTTCTATTTGAATTCAGACCAATAACAGTTTTGTTTTTACATTGTTTTCACCAACGTGTCATTGAGTTGCTATGGCAACGATAGTATCACGTGACAGTTGGAGAATAAACAAACAAAATAGTTTCATGATCAACATTGAACCAATATATGGAAAGTCTTTTACTCGGTTCTTATTTACTTTAATTACTTGAATTCAGTTTTCGAATCAACTTGAATGATAAAATAAAATGGGTTTACGTCTAAAGAAAGTGTCACTGTTGACTTTAGTTGTTTTAGTTTTTTATGACTCTATGTACACGTCTTTTTACGACCCAGGGAAATCGAATTTCAACCAAATGAGTGTGCAACTTCGTGAAAAAATACGCTCCTAAATATCTTTGTCACGGTGTATCTATTTTAAAAGTGAGTTTACCACTTTCATTACGAATAGACATAAAGTAAGGCGAATTCACGTGGTTTATTGTTATAATAAAATTTTATAACTTGAAAGTGAATCCGATCGACCGTCTCCTGGATCTATAATAACTAGAACCCGGCCGTTCCGAACATTCAATAAATTAAATATCACATTTTTTAGTGAAGGCGGTCCGAAACTCCCGACCGTTAATTGTAATACCTGGTAGAAACGAACGATCGAAACTTGTGATTCGAATTATAACAGGTATAACCTAGTAATTACGCTTTGGCATTCGCACGTACAACGTTGCGCAGTGCTCTTATTTACATACCAGACATGTTATTCTTGCGCATTGTCCCCATTTGTAGAAGACATTACTGCAATTTATGGTAGTTACTGAGAATATATTTTGTATGAAGTAGAATGTTTGATATACAAGTTATTTTTCGCTTAATTAAATTGTTTATTCATCGAGAGATAAAATGAAATCACTTTCAAGGATTTGTATTGATTTTGATTATTCATACGATTCAAGTCTGAAACATGGTTTGGAATAAGTGATGTGAATATATATATATAGATATATATATATATATATATATATATATATATATATATATATATATATATATATATATGTATATATATATATATATATATATATATATATATATATATATGTATATATATATATTTATATATATATATATATACATATATATATATATATATATATATATATATATATATATATATATATATATGTATATATATATATATATTTAATATATATATATATATATATATATATATATATATATATATATATATATATATATATATATATGAGTACATGACTTTCTGTTGAAATGTACAGATGGATATTTTTCAGTGATTATATATATATATATATATATATATATATATATATATATATATATATATATATATAAATATATGAATATATATATATATAAATATATATATATATATATATATATATATATATATATATATATATATATATATATATATGTGTGTGTTTTATATATGTATATTATTATTCGTATACCAGTGAGTGTGTGTGTCCTGTGAAGATGAACATTGAAATAAATTGATTCAAAAATATTAAATTTGTATGAATAAATACAGTATTTAATTCTGATGAAGCAGTTTTTTCACCCTGCTTACTCATCTGTGAAAGTGAGAAGAATTGTACAATATTTGCGTTTTGGGGGATCAGCAGTTCACGCAGTTCAACGGCTCTAAGCAGAGATGTTCTATTCATATTCAAATTATGAAGAAAATAATCCTTATTTAGGTTGACTATTTATAAGGACTTATAATAATGCAAGCTATGATTCAAAGAAAACTTATTACACTTTCGTTAAAGAGTATTCAAGCTAAAAGCTATGAATTAAGAGACTCAAATAATTGTCATTACGAAGAAAGACAGTTTTCTTCAATGAATTAGCATGACATGTACAATATTTGAAGTTTTAATCGCACGACTCGAATTCTACATCGTATAATGGAATGTGACAAACGAACGGAGTGTACATGTTAAAACGTTTCAATGCACTTCAACATGTTTTTCACTTTTCGATTCACAGTTGGTGCAGTACGTTGTCCTTTTTTATTTTCATTATTTCTAATTTTTCATCCATCATATGGTAGAATTATTTGGAGAATTAATTGAGCCGGTAATGTAAAATATATGAACGCAGACGATAACCGTTTTGATATGGAAATATTCAGAGAAATTGAGACTTGAGATAACATTTCATTCATTGTCCTCAGTTATATTTTCTCAATTTCTATATTATCAGTAATATTTTCAAGTATACTGTTATCATTATTTATTTCAGTTTTCCATTTCTCACTTATTTTTTCACTTAGGCCCGGTATTACCACGGCCAGTTAGTATTTATCTGACAGTTGGTGAAAACAAACACCACAGGTAACCATGGTGATAACAAGTTTGAACTGTCAGATAAAGGCTAACTGAACTTGGTAATACCGTGCCTTATTCAACTGAATTAAGCTTTATCTGAGAGTTAGTGAGAACAAATACCACGGGTTACCATGCCAATAACAACTTAAAACTGCCAGTTAGAGCTACTCCTACGTTGGTAGTATTGGCACTCATATATATATAGACCTATATATATATATATATATATATATATATATATATATATATATATATATATATATATATATGTCTGTTCGATATTTGTTTCTCGTCCCCCAAAATACGGATCATCACTTCATCTATTTTCCAAGTGGAACTTCCTAATCATAGAAATAATTCTCCAGTGCGATTGAACCCCTTTTTTTACCCCTCATCCAACTGCATCCCGCATTACTCTAACAATGCCATACAGGACCAATTAATATCATCATAATCGATAATGTATCAACATTTTCATGAAGCAACATCACATATAATAATTATAAAAACACATTATTTACCTACTCTTAAGAGAAATACGAGAGAAATCATGTGATATTGCATTGTTGCAATTACTCAATGCACGATGATTAATATTCTCTCGTTGTAATTCTTCAACCGGTTTCCCATTGGTCAATCGTTGCATTAGACTGGTCTAATCGGTTTATCCGTACGTTTATATGCAATCGTTCTAAACATAGATTTTAATAGCCTATTATCAGTTCGTATTTGATTATAGTTGAGTATAGGTGGATCGAAACTTCCGAATGTAAGTGATAATGTATAGATGAAACGGTCGATCAAATTCGGTTATTTCAATAGTTTATGTAATAAAATAAGATGTAATTGATGAAGTCGGTATCTCAATATGTGATTTCATATATTATTATTATTATTATTAAATTTCAATGTGTGAATAAATAATAAATCAAATGATCATCATATTATCATTGATAGAAATGAAAGACAAACTTCAATATGAAAAATACACACACACACACAAAATATTTCAAATCAACATATTATATAAATAAATGGATACCAATTTCCATAGTTACCAAAAGAACATATTCATTTTTCTTGAAACGGTTATAATAATACAAAAAATCAACAATATTTGTTTGTCGGTCAAGACACGGTATATAATATAGTAACATATTACTGTAGTAGTATAGTTTCTCAGCAACAACCAGGGAAACACTAATTGGACGTTAAATAGGTTCTTGGCGTAGAATGAAAAGGCAGATTTGTGAATATCAACATCTTTTGAAAGTAAGTAATAGCAGAACACCTTTTCCAACTAGAATAATTAATGTCTACTTCAATACAAATATATTGTGGTACAAAAGATTGTAAATAGTAGTTTGTTGAAAAGAGTTATTTGCCTTCTTACCAAACTAAAAATACCAACTTTTCACGGGGGTCCTTTTCATTCTATATTTAAATGTGTACATTATTTTCAAATTTTCAGTAACCAAACACTGTATTGAAGCGGGCACTTCATTTCTCATGTGTTTATAATTGAACCAAATAGGCAAAAATCAAATGCCGTTGTACAAAAAAAATATAGGCATATGTGCTACTTTTTAAGCATTTTTTTCATATATCAATTCTAGTCTGTTTGAATACCAATGAACGTGTGACGAAATTATCACGCTGTCGGTGACACCCACGAAAATTATTATAAACAAACACTTGAAGTATTGGTACTTTACAATAGACCATGCATGCAGAGAGTTTACCAAAGGGTGTTTACGAGGGGTCAACAACTAGTAAATTTACACCTGATTTCAGATATCAAGGGATTTCAGGGAGATTTCAAGGGATTTCGAGAAGATTTCAGGAAGATTTCATGACAAATGTACACCAGATTTCAGGAGATGTTAACCCCTAGAGGGTGTATATCTTCATCTTTATTTGTTCCGTGGTCTTTTCGTAGTTTTAGCTAATGCTGGGATGGTTTCCACAATGTAGGCCACTACCACTTCCTTCTCACTATCCTTCACCTTATACCTAAGAATTTTTCACCTCATCATCCCATCATCTCATTAATCATTAACCCAACACCAACAGATCTTGATTATCATCATAGTGTATCGTTGAACCCAATATATATTTATATATATATATATATATATATATATATATATATATATATATATATATATATATAAAATAGTTTATATCTTTGGTATGGGTACTTTGGTCTTTGGTGGTACTATGGTCTGGGATTGTATTTTTTCCACAATATTTTAAGAAGAATAGATCCCTATTCATTCTTTTACACATATGCTCATTCTTTATATATTGAATCGAATGTAATTATGTTTTCGGAGGAAAATCTGATACGGTTATAATGGATGTAAAATGACTACCCGACCATCTGATATATAAAGACTAAATTATTTGTTTTTTCTTTCATTTTTTTTTTTACCCTTTCATCCGTCACATCGTCTTCATGAGCTTGTTAGTACACATAATTATAAATGAATGAGATGAATGACCAAACTCATAACAGATGATAGAAACGAAACAGTATCAAGAAAAACCTTGAGTTAATAAAAGTGTGGTGTGAACCGCACCAACTTTCAATCTCACTCCAATTATTCACAGAAGACCACACAAAAAAAAAACTCAACAATCTGCGAGAAAAAAGAGCAAGTTGAGTAAAAATGTTACGGTGTCTGATCAAGACTGATCAAATAAGCGCATGAAATCAAACTTGAGACATGAGATTGCTGAATACCAGGAAATCGCTGTAATATCGTATGATTGATGGATGAGCGAGTTGATAAAAGAAATTCTACAAGTAATTACAGTAATCAATAATTGAAAAAACATATATACACATGAAGTTGATATAGTTTTTGAAAGATCTCTGAATTTTTGAATATTTTCACTTTGTGTAGCGTGGAATGTACGGTAAATATCTACAAAAATATACAGTTTCCCCCAAATTGATAACATGTCTCCAAAGTATCGTAATGAATGAGTGATGAGGTAAGATCTCCCTTGTGATGTCCCGTTCAAACGATCCTACCTTTCATCCATGGCCTTAATTGGGGAACAATGATTTTGAATCAAGTTTCGATGCTTTTTTTTTTAAGGAATGAATGAGAAAACTTATCAAAAACTTGTTCATAGTTTATTTATCGAAATTAAATAAATTACAATTTCATTTAATTAACCCTAGAATGATTTGAAAAAGCTGATTGATTTTTCAATGCAGGTCGCATTTGACGTAATCAGTTGGTTGCGTCTAATTATAATTATAATATAAATATCATTTCATATGGAAATGTAGCTTGATCTCAGTTTATACTATGAATTATATATAATTCTTCAAAAGTTTTTTAAATCGAATCTTTTATTCATAGTAACACGTTTATTTTCACAGAATAATATTCTCAATCAAATTACAAAACGGCTTCACACACACGGTATCAATAATAAATTCAAATTCTCTTAATTGCATCTTGATTTCATTGTAAGTCTTGTTTTCGCCGAGAGCAATTGATTTTCACCGCTCCGAAACTAACAGATTACATGTTTACATCTTCAGAGACCGGGGGTGGGGGGGAGGTAAGGTAGGGAAGAGAGGAAGGGGGAACTTCAACCCAGTAACAGTATTTCACGTAACATATTATTTAATTGACGTATTCGTGATCATTCATTACTATTGACTTTTGATTTTAGAAAGTATTACCTTCAACCTTAATTCTGTATATATATATACGTATACATATTACGTGCATGGTTACTCTTATTGTATTATCATGAATACACACAATACACACATTTAACTCTAAGATGTGCAATCATTATTAATAATTGTTCAAGTTATAAGCAACCACAATTATTTTGTATACAAATAATGTGTGAATAAAAGAGACGACGTGAATATGTTGACGAGGGAAAGTAATATGGGAAAATTATTAGACTTTTGAGTGAGGAAACGAATTACAAAATTATTTCAAAAGTATAGCATGAGGTGAGATCGAAGTAATAAATCTGTCTGTACTGAATATAGAAGAAATGAAAGGAGTATTTTATTATCGTATTTTTTTCATAAAAATGATAATATATATTAATCTTTATTGATCTCTGCCCATGTACATCGGGTTGCCTATCGGAACAGAATAACAAACAAATTAAAATTTAGAAAGGATAATAGGGACATAAAAATACAATTTTGAAGATGAAGTTGATTTAATACTGAAATATTTAAGCTAATTTTGACTGTATGAATGATTTCTAGAATGATGATTGAATCGCGTAAAACGCTCACTACTATGTTCTTTCAATAATGAAGACTAATGTTTTGAGATGTGTTTTATCTCAACGTGGTTTTGGAAATATCTTAGTACTATCAGTTGTATCAGATATTTTAATATCTATCGTAATTTCATATCAATTGTTTGGTCTTTAGTTACTTAATCCTTTCTGTTATTAAACTGTTAAAATTTGAAATATTATTCCATTATCTTATTTTTATTCTAGTTATAAATAATATATTTATTTTGTGTCTGTGTGGCAAATGCAATTGGCAGCAGAATTTTATTGTGTAAGTCCTAAGTATACATAAAAAGTGTTCTCCCTCTTTTCTCTAGCAATTTTATGTTTTTACATTCAGAATGAAAAGTAATTATAGATATACTAATTGAGAGGTGTACTGAGCCGTCATTCAGTCAGCAGTCCGGGGTTCGTCCTCTTTCTTCACATTCTTTCAAACATTTAATAACATATCCTTCCATCTCATGTATGACCAACATCATCTCATTTGTCATTCAGTTACACAAATAGATCCTAAATAGTCATTATGACAAAATTTGTGTCGATAAACATAATATTTAATTAAAATAACCAATACAAAGAGTATCAGTATTTACTGAATCTGATTTTAACTATTACCGAACCGATATTTCACTCCGAAAGTTTTGCGTATATTCACGAGTGCCAGTCAAAAACACTCATGAATTCTTTAGTTAAACTTCGTAAATTTTTTTTTTTTATAATGAAACTTTATTTTATGCATTGAATTTCACAATCCGGTGGCACATAACACATTCATCTGTTTAAATAAGGAAGAAAAAAAATATATATATAATAATAAATAACAAACTTGAGTCTAAATAATCTCCAATAGTCTTGTCCTAAATAAATTAATTGATGGAGAGTTGACGAACACGCTCTGAGGCAAACCTCTCCACCCATCGATTCCCTTATCCACCAATGTGTTCCCAACCACATTTATTTACCACATTCACAAAAATTTACCGCCAATAGATTATTATATTATTTATCTTGTCATGTTCTTATCGAGCAGTACAGTACAGGTAATCACGTGGGTGAAAGTGAACACAAAACAGACAGCAACAGGTCAACCGAGGTCATGTTTATATCAGTAGTGTTGACACGAAACTCCTGAGGGTTTTTGATAATGGATAGGGGAGACGGTCGTTCGGGTCATATTGTGTGGGTGTTGGGCAATGCATTGCATGTGGTATCTTTCAGGGACAATGCAATGACGTAACTGTTGTGTGTGTGTGTGTGTTGATTAGTTTCATTAGATGTTAGTGTGTGAACGATTGCGAAAACTAGCTGTTTCAGTGCAATATGCAACAGTTCTTTATTATAGTTATCTTGAGGGTCTTTGAGTTGAGTAGTTGCTTCGAGCTCCGTTATTGATTGGTCTTTTTTGACGTCCTATCAAAATTTCTACCATTACAACCAACGATTGTTCTATATCTCTTTCCTTAATTTGATAAAATAAAAATTAACAATATATTTCTAAAAAATTTGTTTCAATTTGAAACAATTCAATAATGTTTTTTCACGTTTTATTTATTATGGCATCATCTCTGGCATTTTGAATTACATACTATTTCCCTGTTTTAAGTATAGAAATATAAATTCAATTTTTTTTTTATGCTGCTGGAAAGGCCTCAACTTTCTTGAATACAACTTACAAGTGACCATCAGTGTCCAATTAAACATGTTTTCCTCCTACAATACTTCTAAGTGTAGTGTATGTAATTCAAGGTATTGTTGGCGGCTCGACACACCAGACCGGTAGTGTTGTTTGATGGTGGAGACGGTCGATCGGTACTCGTGGAACTAATTCCAATGTTCACGGTATAGTTGTGTCAGTTATTGTCTCTGTGAAGTGTGATTTTGTAAAACAGTAAAACACATGTATGATTGTCCTGTACTGTCAGCTCTCAATGCTAAATCATAGACTTTCGCTCATTATTTGTTCGCGGTACAAGAACCAACATTTCAATTATTATTTATTCACAGTAAATTAGAGGGAAATTATTTTCACATTGATGACAAAATATTTAGAATGAAATATATTCAATGTTTTAACTTTAGGTATATATCCAAATTCAGAGTTCTGTTCTGTGCCATCATCAAATATGATATTTCCAAGTATTTTATGAAATCCGCGAAAAAATCTTATTCCTCAAATAATATGCGAGAGGAAGAAGGATAACAGAATAAAAATAATGAAAGCCTAACAAAGAAATTATAGTGAGCTATTAGAGCTCGAAGTAATAATTATTGGTCGAATTTTTTTTTTGTCATAACATTTCGATCTTTCTTCAAAACATTTTCAACATTTTTTTTTTAGTTTATTTGCTGTACTCACTTTTGTTGTGAAATTCATCATCTTTTGAACCAAACGGAAATAAAATATAATTAGTATAATACCGAGTTATATAACATTGTCTCTGTTTCAAAAGGTCACATCTTGTAATTCTCTGTTTTTCTCCATATATTGTTCAAACTTCAATGCCACATAATACATTATTCGGTAGTTTTAAACAGACATTCTATAAAAAACATACATGGTTTTTGTTGGTTAGAAACATCGTAAGGTCATGACAATAATGAAGCGCTCACAATGCATCTCAATAATTAGCGTGAACTCACCGAGTTGAACATTATCGACAAGGTTGCTATGGTAACAACTATTTTACTTTCGTTTTTTTAATCACTTCAAAAGCATGCCAATTGCTTTGCTGAATCAGAAAATGATCAATAATTCCAATTTGAAATCGTATACCTTTCTAAAATTGCCAAATATTTTTGGTAACAGAAGAAACACTCATGTATAAATATAATTGTTCTATTCATTGCAGAAATATCGATCAATATGATGGATCGGGGCAATTTGCAGGTGCATTAATCTGGATTTCAGATTGGTAAGTAAACATTGCCAAATAATATTCTCAGGTATATGAAGAGAAAACGAAATGATGATATGATGTAATATAATATATTATACTTATATTATAATACAGAATATATTATCAAATTTCGACAACTGCTCCTTTGGTATAAACAGGCAGTCAGTGCATTACCTTGGATTATGGATATTGAAGGTAGTTCGGGCGTATTTCGAAATTTCACATGATGCACACAGGTTTTTGTAAATATAATATCAACGGCTCATTCGTAATTAATCCTCAAATAACCTAGCCGTTGGTGGGATTGAAGCAAATAACATCGAATATTCAGAAATGATAGGGTGAGCTATGATTGGTTTTTTTAGTAACTTTTTGAAGATAAGTGATACCAACATATGGTTGAAATTTTGAAAATCCCCAAAACCCCGGCAGGAAAATTATTTGAAAAAACTATTTGAAAAATAAAATTCAATGTTCATACTGAACACTATTATCCATACCATTGTATGTTCTACAGTGTCAGTTTAAATACTGTCACCATTTCCATATTTCTGAGAAAGTAGAAGAGTTGAACATATTATAAATTAAAATTTACTTACCGCAAATATAATTCAATTCGGTAAGAATAAAAATTGATATTATTAAATTTTTCAAACATTTTTCCCGCCAAGGATTTGAGGGTTTTCGAAATTTCAATCCTACGAAGGTATGGGCTTAGAAATTTTATTCGAAAAAAAATCATAGTTCCCACATATTTCATTCTCACTTTTGATATTTATGAGTCCATGGGAGTCGATGTGGCGAAATATCTTCTTTTTTTTTGTGATATCTCTTCTAATATCTCTTCTAATATAAAATTCTAATATGCGAGAAACACAGATAATTATAATAGCTTCAAGATGATATAAGTTATAATTATTTAAGTCATGCTGCATAACTGTCAAGCGTATAAACAGCTTGAAGAACACATTCTTCATTTCTATACGCTTATTGACAGTTATGCAACATGATTTGAATAGTTATAACTGAAATTATCCTGAAGCCATCATAACTATCTGTATTCTTTGCGTATTAGAATTTTTTTATCTCATACCTTTCAAAAGTTATCACAACAAAACTGATATTTCGCTAAATCGACTCCCATGGACTCATGTCGTTTTCCAATCTACTAAATATTCTCAACTGACATTTCACTATTTTAATCCCACACACTATTTTAATTCACCATTACTATATTATCAACAATTTCTCATTCTAATTCCATGTTGTGAAACATTCATGCAGGTAATCTACTTTTTTCAATGGCGTTAGATCTTTTGGATATTAAAAACATTTTTCACTTTTTCACATAGAAAGCTTAACAAATTGGTGTGGTGAAAGATTTCCGTTCTGTGTTATTGTTTGCTTAGATAAGAAATAGCCTATTTGTATGTTTGTTGTTGGTGTCATTATTGTCATCTTATTCTCATACTTTTACCAAGCTAGTGTATCATGCAAACATAATTACACTCTTCTGGAACGAAATACACAAGCCTAATTTACATATTGGATAAGTTTTATAATAACAATAATTAAAATAGTTCCATGGATTTAGGAAATAATTGTTTATTTGAATAATGTATGTGTTTTGTTACGAAAACAAACTCCCTCCTGTGAATGATTATAGCATGACGATTATTAAAAGTATAGTTTTATCTCTAGATCAGTGTTAATTAATAAAGGTGTTATATATCATGTATATATAAATACCTATTTTCAAAACAATGGATGATAGTTACACAATATAAGATATAAAATGCGTTCCGTTTGGGGTACGGAAACAGACTTTTACTTATGCTTCAAGCCCTACACATACTCTGTTGTTTGTCAGCCTCTCACATCGGAATCATCGTATTGTCATCCCGTGTGGTGTTGTTGTTATTGTTGTTCCGCGCATCTTGATCGAATCAGCATAAATCAATCGAATATGACTTGACTAATCAACCTGAACTGACCTCGGATGATTTTATCTGACCTAAAACTAACCTAGAAGCACCGCTTAATCAACCTGACCTGTGTAACCTAAAATAATTTAATTCAACCTAAAACAGCTAAACGTAGAATCACCGTTTTGCTTTAAATGCCTGTTCTTATTATTTACAAATACCCACTTCGATTTCGTTTCACGGTGACGGTTGGTTTTATCATTTCGGTATACCTGATGAATGAGTAATGATATATTATATATTAAATGTTGAATAATGTTGGAAATAAATGGTGACACAATACTGGGATCATTTTCAGTATTTTGTTCACGAATAAACCATTGGAAGAAAGTATAGCAACCGTAACTTGGACCGAAGTCTAGTCTAGCTCTTACTTATTATTTTTATTTGAAAAAAAATGATAGTTCTTTGTTTTCCCATTTGATAAGTATTCTACCTGGAAGTTCCAGAGAAATCGAATATAAATAGGGAAATGGAATGAATGAATATTAGGGTTTTTAGGCGCATCGACAGCGAGGTCATTCAGCGCCTGAGGGGGGGAAATGGAACAGTGAAAACAATTCACAGAGAGGTTTGCAGTTATTTGCAGTTTTCACAGAAATCAAGTGGTTTTTAAGGGTGAAGAAAAATTCAATGTTCGAATTTTTATAGCGATCAACCTGAAAGTACTGGTATACATAATAACTTGGATATTCATGTTATGTAAATTTTTTATTTCTACCTTGTACCATTATATGAAATCAAATATATATATTATATATTACTAAATTCAAATGCTGTAAATAATACTTGGGTAATATCTAATCGGATCTAAAACCGACAAAAAAGATGCAAATTTCTTCACTCTTTTCAAATATATCAACAATTGAAAATGTTAAAATTGACACTCCCGATAATTCTGATGAAAGCACATTTATCTATACCGTGCTTCTTATATTTTTATATTTTTTCTCTCACTCACCTGCCAACGAAACCAACTATACGTCTCGTTGCGTATTTACCAACTAATATAATGGCGTGCATTCTTTCGCCCTTCCTTAAAAATTAAGTCCGTTTTTACTATCTCGGAATACAAATTGTTCTGGGTCAGAGTTCTTATAAATCATTCATAACACTATCTTAATCATTACACATTAATATTATCACACATCATTTTGTCTGAAATAAATGAATGAAAGTAGTTTTTCTTCACTTATGACCCGTGTTTGTAAGTTCACATGATTATACACGTGACAAAGTCGAGGTGAGAGGGTCGAAACATCCGATTGGTAATTCTTATTGGTATGAGAGACGGTCGATCAGAACCGCCGATATCAAAACTCGAAGTGCACTCGAGTATGTAGACAATGGCAGGAAGTATTTATTACACACACGTTTCAAAGATTTTGTGTTGGATCTTTTCACATTGAATGAAAGCAAAACTGTTATGAAGTTATGCCATTTATGCCATTTATGCCTTGATTGTTACAAGGTAGATAAGTTTTCTATTTGTTTTAATTGAATGATTAGTGAAGTGATAAAAAAACGAGTTTGATAAACTGGATTAAAGGCCTGAACGAGGTAATTTCAATGCATGGGTTAAGCACGTTTAAGTTATAAACGCATATTCTGAATTATTCTGACAGGTTGTTCTGGAAGATTAGTTGGTTTAAAGAAAGTTTCATCACCAAAGATAAAAAATGAATTTAAAAAAATAATAACTTCTAACTACTAACTACCAACTGGATGATTATTAATCATGAGTCTAAAATGACAAGGTATAGAAGCGTCGACACCACAAGGGTGACCTCACCGGTTACCACCCCAGGAAATGATCAATTATTGTCAACATTGATCAATTTCATTTTCGGCCAATATTAGTTTTTTTATCAACATTACTTGATACTTAGAGAGAGAAGTTTATTAAAAACACTGCCGCCTAAATGGTTGCCACACGGACACAGTATAACAAAATTTATAAAAACAATGCATTATTTTTAAAACATAAGAGAATTGAATGTAAAAAAAAATATATAATAGAGACAGTATTTTAAAAAAGCTTTTTCGTAATACATAAATTGAGTATCAAGAGTTATATAAAAAAATGTATTTGAGAAAAAAAATAATGGAATGGTAATAAAGGTGAGTTGGTGAAACAAAAGAACAAACGCGAATATAAATAACACTGAAGTAAGAATAGAAAATTAAATACAGTGAAAATAATTATATGAGTCTTACAGAATTGAAAGTTGTTTCAATTTGTATCAAATATGTTATCATTTCAATTTGTGCAGTATTTTACAATATGAGTACGAAATTCACCAAGTTCTTGTGTTGGAATAACAAAAAAAAAAAACATAAGGTGTGAGTCACATCTAAACTGTTTCTAACATCAACTAAATACGAACTTGAGTTGTTTCAATTTGTATCAAATATGTTATCATTTCAATTTTTGCATTATTTTACAATATGAGTACGAAATTCACCAAGTTCTTGTGTTGGAATAACAAAAAAACAAAAACATAAGGTGTGAGTCACATCTAAACTTTTTCTAACATCAACTAAATACGAACTTGAGTTGTTTCAATTTGTATCAAATATGTTATCATTTCAATTTTTGCAGTATTTTACAATATGAGTACGAAATTCACCAAGTTCTTGTGTGGGAATAACAAAAAAAAAACATAAGGTGTGAGTCACATCTAAACTGTTTCTAACATCAACTAAATACGAACTTGATTTATTCCAAATTCGTCACCCATTCCAACCACCTTTTATCTCATCAAAAACAACCCAATCGAACTATAATAATAATGTCAACTTAATCAAACTTAACAATCCATCATTATATTTCCAGTGACGAACACATTTTTAATTATTTCTTATAACCAATCATACATCCGGACTTTCTTATGGACTTTCTTCTCAGCTAATCGAACTAGTTCGAAGCAAACTGTACAGAGTAAATACACTCTTGGGCTTGGCTGCACGCTTTTTCAAATGAATAATTACGCTAAGTGGAAAGTTTGCTGGTTTGTTGTCATCAGTAAAAGGTGCTCTGATTTAGTATAGTCGATTCGATGAATCGTACAAACAAGGTTGAAAAATATTTATAGGCCTAGTATTAGTAAAAGCTATATTTGAAATGCCCGTTAGAAAAGAATAGAATAGAATAGAATAGAATATACTTTAGTGTTTTAATATTTTTAGTGTTGGTTGGTAGAAGGTACGGTCAATCGATTCTGTCAATATTCCAATTTGTGTTTGTTTTTATCAACATCGAAAATTTGACATGAAGCCATTGTTCTGCAATTAAGGCTAAGGACGACAAGGTAGGATCTTCCAGACGATAGACGAATTGCTAATAGCGCTTCAGTAGATCTCCCAGTACCAATGAATATTTTGACTAGAATTAATTTTTTTGCAAGGGCTATCTTTGGAGGAAACATTAATTATAATGTAATTAATTTAACCAGCTGTGAATATAATTGGTCTAATGAAGAATTGGTTTAAATGAAGAATTTTGGGGTGGTAAGATCACCCTTGTGGTGCCCCGTTCAAACGATCCTATTTTACATCCATTGCCTTAATTGGGGAACAATGATTTTGTATCAAGTTTCGATGTTATTAAAAAAAAGGTAGAATTCCAGAGATAATGAAAAACGAATCATTCGCATTGAGAAAAAATCGATCTTATTTTTGTTTCCATTATGATTTTATTCTGCATTTCATTTGTTCGTTTCTGCCAATATTTTCATTGTCAATATGCGATAAACCTAGACTTAATAAACCGTTATTAATAATGCTTGTATGAAAGTAATAAATTGTATGTCTGATATTAATCTTTAATTTTGCATCCCTTCAGATTACAGTCCTATAAAACGTTTAATTACTTTCACCCTAGATTGAACTTTCAATCAGATTAAACTTTCTTCTCTTTTGAGGCGCTTCTTGATAAAGGTATGATTGATGAATAATTATAAAATAACTGGAATTATCTTTCTCGTCGGTGTAATCATTGCCGCAGTGAATGGTAGTACGAATCAAAGTGTCGGATATTTTGCCATCATTTGATTGGAATCATTTGAAAATAAAGTGGTTTCAACTTTCAAAAAGGTCAGTGAAATAAAGTATTATTCAAGTAAGTGGACACTACAATACAATATTACTACCGGTACTGGATAGTAGATAATATTGAAAGTCACGAGTTTAATTTTTGTGAATCGATAATAGAAACTGCATCAAAACTGCAGAAACTGATTTCAACTAGTGAATTATGAAAGAAGACCCAGTCCTACTTACTATTTTGGTTTCTGTGAAAAATTGGTTTCTATTGGTAGCGCATTTTGCTACCATTCAATTCCGAGTGACAAATGAAACAGATCTGTAGAAGGATTAGTGAGTGGGTCAACAATACAAAATCTAAGCGTCAAATTCTCTCTTCAGTAGAAATAAACCAACGTTGTAATATTGAGTAATACGAAACTTAATTTTTTGTGATAAGTGCTTTTCATGCTATAGCATGAAAAGTAGTGACTATAGTCACTCTGATTGTGGTTTGAAAATCTAAAACACGAAATCCAATACTGCACATCCATCTCAAAAGTGCAACTTCATCGAAAACCTCTTACTCATGGTTTCCTTAGTCATCTGCTATTGTATCTTCTAGACATTTGATACGGGTACCTAGCCACGGGTAGACAGCTCACCTGTTAGTATGTTAGTAAGTCACACCGGCTCGACACTACCAATCGTTCAATGTTAAAAGATAGGGTGAGACGGTCGATCGGAACCGTCACACGCGCTTGGTTACAAATATACCTGTCATGAGCCGGAGGCAAGCTACCTGTGGATGCACAGCCTACCTGATGGTGATGCATCAGTTCACGGCCTACCTGATGATGCATATACATTAGACCGTGATTTGCACCTGCTCTTTATTTTTTTTAGACACAACAATATGTTGCCAAGTCGACCACATTTCAGGTAAACATATGTTCTTCTTTATATCCATGTTGTAACATATTGGTCAGTTATAAGTTGTATATTGCTGGTATTCCATTGTAACTTAACTGTCGACTTCTTGTTTACGAATGAGTTTTTCGAGATTATTGGCTCATTTTGAAACGGTGATGACCTATTCGAAAGCAAACATTATGCCATTCTGAATGGAATATAGTTCCATATAAACTATAAAGTGATTTAATTATAAGTGTATGATGTATGATGGCAATTTCAATTTGATAATTTCAATTGACGATTCAAAGCTCAAAATGTTATGCGGTGGCTCGCGCGGTGGTATAAATAGACACTAAACAATTGAACAATGAAACAATACTATGTATTCTGGCAATTGTACCGAAATTTTACCTTTTATTATATATGTTTAATTCACGAAAAGTTGACTTTAAAAGCCTGTGCAATATAGCCATTATTAAAATCCATTTCTTTGGCAAAATAAGGATGTTTATTTATTTGACTCAAATTGACTGTCAACGTCATCAAAGTTGAATTTGGGTCTTGTTTTTAAAATCCTTGGAGATATTGAGTTTCATGAGTAAAAGATTTTGTTTCGTTGGTTTGGTAGACAGTCGCCAACAATCGTAAACATACCGTAGTCGATAGCTTGTTTCAGTTTTTGCCTGTCTGTCTGTCTGTCTCTGGCTGTCTACAACTAAATCCGAAGAACCTGTCAACTTGAAACTTATCTCCATTTGTGATCTGTTTATTTTCCCTTTTTCGTTTTTAAACAATTCTAGTGAGCCATTTTAAAACAAATAAAGCGGTATGAAAGAAAAAAAAGGTACAAAACTTGAGAATAAATTGGAGAAGTGACCTCATTTAAAGATATCACTCAGTAAAAGAATCTTTCAATGAGGTCATTTCTCCAATATATTTTCAAGTTTTTATTCTTTATCACTCAGTAAAGGAACTTCCCCGTATAACCTAGCTGTTGATGGGGTAGTTAAGCGATATTAGAAAAAAAGTACCTTCTTCATCCCTGTTGACATTTTCATGGTATTAGAGGGATGTTCGTCTCAACCCGAGCTGAATTTTCTGAAAGTTGGAACCATTCTAGTAATACAAGAACAGTCAATCACAGCTCACCCACGACCAAAGTTGAACCGTATAATTATCAGTCAATGCATTGCCTTGGAAACTAATCAGTCGGGCGTGGGTTCGAGTCCTGCATGAGGCACAAGTTTTTGTGACCGAAGGGTTAACAACTTCTGAAATCTGGTGTACACTTGTCATGAAATCTTCCTGAAAGCCCTGGAAAGTGGAAGGTGGACACACATTGATTTTCGATCTATTAACTCACTGCCTATACTTGATTCATATATTGATCATTTCAAACGCGTTATGATATAATTGGTTCTACGGGTTTATCATATTTGGATAGTTCTCTCAATAGCTTTAACTGATGAAAAAAACAAAATATTTTTTGAAACTCATTATGTGAAACTTTGGAATAATGTTTGTTATTTTGCTAGCTTGAATTCCGTGGAAATTTGAATTCATTCAGAGTACACATTTCTCCATATTTTCTCCTCTAGGTCATTCTCACCTCACATTTCAAACTTCAAAATTATTTGCATCAAAAGTGGTTTGACAGATCGCGCCTTGAAACTATATATACAGTATCGAGTTAGATGATGACATATGTGTTTGCCAAGTTACATAGGGAAATTCATTTCGTTTGACCTGTGGTGCATGAACAAGAAAACAGTTTTTTCATAGACAATTAAATTGAATTTTTGCTTCGCTCATTCAATTAGTTGGCAACGAAGTGAATAACAAATATTTTATAATTGAGCAACTTATTCTTCGTCCTTTTCGTTTAGAATACATATTGATACGATTTGGTACAATTATATATATATATATATATATATATATATATATATATATATATATATATATATATATATATATATATATATATAAATATATGTATATATATATATAAATATATGTATATATATATATATATATCTATATATATATATATATATATATATATATATATATATATATATATATATATATATATATATATATATGTATATATACAGGCCTATATATCTTTAATTCACTCAACTTGTTATTTACGGATACGACAAAGTTGGCCTTCACTTTGTGGCGATTTTCAATTGCAATGTAACGGTAGGCCTATTGGTACTGATATTTTAAAATTCCATCTTTCACCTCGTTTACGTCATTTCTTCATATTATAGAGACTCTGTTTTTCTTTCTATTTATAGGCCTACTTCAGTTTTACGATATCTAATTATATACCTACGTCTGTGTGGCTATTGTAGACTCCATATAAACAGATTGCACCTATTATCCCTATGTTTATTACCTCTGGCTTTCCACAAACTTTTTATAAATCTCTATGTCGACAAAATATATATTCAACATATTTTCGATATCATTATTTTTTATCCAAAGCTAGCTTGTGTTTTAAAAAGTGGTATTTGTACACCAACGGCCACATAGAATCTTATTTTAAGGAGCCATTTTGTATATTTTGAGGCAATCAATTACTTTTGATTCATCATCAATTGACCACTAGTGATGGGCGTGGCTAATCGCCAAAGCCACCTCGTTCTATACTTCATGTGGGAATTTAGAGATACTCTAAATTGGGTTAAAACCCAATATGATAGGTAAATGTGAAATTTCCCACATAACAAAGCCCATTTAATTGGATATTCTGTTTTGTGACGTTTATGGGCGGGTCAATCACTAGTCATCAATTAAGTTACAAGTTCTAATGTTTTTTTTTTTTTTTTGTTAAATCGAGAGATATATGATGTGAAATAGAGAGAGAAGTAACGGAGAAACCGATGTCTTGAATTGAGTAGAAAAACCGTTAACAACAATAACCATTAAAAGAATTGCAACACGTTAAAATCTAGTACATCCAAACAATTATAAATCCATGTAAGACACTCTTTCTCAACTCGTTGTTGTAGAACTTGAGATTTCTAGAAAACCAAAAACGCCCATTTCAAATCGATAAGAAAGCAATGTCTTATCGTGACTCGTCCGATCGGTCGTCTCCACTATCTGTTATCACCAGCGATACGGTGTTTCGATCCGTTCATACTGGTACTTATCTCGTCATGTTTAACACCTACTTCTCTAGTTAATCACATGTTGTACGAAGACACGACGATTACTGTCACTTCCTCGACACGGTATTTTTAAACGTAATCAGGTCATTAGAATACAAACGTGGATTTACTTTTAAAACACTACTTTTTCGTTATGCGAGGTTGAAAAAAGCGAGTGAGAAAATGCAAAAAAAAAATGAGAAGGTTATGGATGAAAAAGTGAAAAATAATGAACTTAAAAACCTAACTCGGCATTTAATATTGATATTTGAGTAATTATATACGGTAGACTGACGAAAATACCGCTACTTTTCGTAGATGTAAATAAATGAATATATATATATATATATATATATATATATATATATATGAATATATATATATATATATTCATATATATATATATATATATATATATATATATATATATATATATATATATATATATATATATATATATATATATATATATATATGAATATATATATATATATATATATATATATATATATATATATGTATATATATATGTATATATATATGAATATATATATATATATATATATATATATATATATATATATATAAATATATATAAATATATATAAATATATATATATATATATATATATATATATATATATATATATATATATATATATATATATATAAACCAACATTATACTTTGGATAGCTAAAAGTAATGTAATAAATAACGAAGTAGTGTACCACGAGAACTGTATTAGACCCTAACTGTTGGACGTGTACGTGGTACTTGTCAATGAAATAAAAATAAAAATAAAACAGACTAAAAATATTAACAATATTTCCAGAGCACTTCAGCTCTCGTCCTCAGGTTGTTGAATAATGAACAACAACCTTTATTCAACAACCTGAGGACGAGAGCTGAAGTGCTCTGGAAATATTGTTAATATTTTTAGTCTGTTTTATTTTTATTTTTATTTCATTGACAAGTACCACGTACACGTCCAACAGTTAGGGTCTAATAAAAGTAATGTATAGATTGTATGGATATAAATTCACTTACAAAAATCAATTGCGTGATTTTACATCAATTTCGTTTGACATGACATACAGTTACGCTACAAGTCTTACGGTATCTCAGTGTGCATGATCAATGATATTTATAATTCTGAAGAATAGGAGAGACGGTCGATCGAACCCGTATACCTTCTGTTTCTATTGTTGATAAGTCGGTATCAGAAAAATGTAGTAATTTGAAAGTAAAAATACATTATGACTTATGAGAAGATGTTCATGTGCTCCAATGGAACAGCAGTTCGAGTTGAAGAAGTAACGGAGAGAAAAGAAGCAGTTTCAAAAGTGCATGAATAATTGATAATTGCACCGGCAGACTCTGCATGAGTGACGGAGGTGTACTCTTATTTTGTAGCTGGATTATCAAGTTTGAAAACGGTAACAATATAAATAACTGATGATTCATAATTGCAGTAGTTTAAAGTAACGAGAAAAATAGAGAATACAAAAATGTTGAGAATTTAAGGAGTGACAGTATTATTCATGAAGTCAAAACTATTCTTTTTCGTAGTGTATACTATTCAATATATGATGAGTTTTTTTCTATTGGTTATCCTATGGTAATACTATCATGTTATGACCGTTAAAGCTCACAAAGTGTTTTTTGGAGTTTTGTCTTTTTTTACAATTCATTTGTTCAATTCAGAAATGAATTATAGTAGTATCATTTTTTCAATCTTCACATCAAAGTTCGATATTACATAATTCAAATTTTATATTAACAATATTCATCACGAATTTTGCCAATTGTAGACCTATATATGTGACCCGGGAGGATATCGGACCCGGTTCGATCCCCGCTACCGTCCATCTCTACAAAGGTTTTTCGTGGTTTCCCTCTGTAGTCTAGGCCAATGCCGGGATGGTTACCACAATATAGGCCACGACCGCTTCCTTCCCACTATCCTTGTCATTACCCATAAAAACTTAATCTCACCATTCCATCGTCTCACTAATCATTCATCCGACGCCAATAGATCTTAGTGCGTCGTTAAAACCCAAATAATATACAGAAATTCAATCGAGAAATGTTGAATTTCAAGTTTTTACCAATATTCTCTATCTTACGCCCTCTCCCCCTCCTCCCCTTACCCCCCTCTCTCTCTCTCTCTCCATCCCACATCTTTCATTATGTCTCCTTACATTCTATGCGTCTGATGACTCCCTCCTCCAAATAGTGGTATTACGTGCTTCACATCATTAATCTATTATTAGCTCTCTTCTCTCTATTGTACCACATACACGTCTTACGTCTTCTGGGTGGCCTTCCCCTTATGATATCTTTAGGGGATGATTTACAGGTTAATTAAATATCGCTTTATCCATTTTTCCTGTTTTTATGTTTTCTCGTATATATAGTGAGGTAATTATTGTTATACCAAATTGAAAAAAGTTTCTACAAAGTAAAAATAGAACATATTATTATGTATTGTGGGAAAATATAATATAATGTTTCTTATCAGAAAAATACTGCCTATGTGTCAAAAATTGCTGTTCACTTTTTTTCCAGACTTATGTTATGGGCTAATACAGCTGTGGTATAATGTCGGAAGTATTATGAAAAAGTATTGATAATAGAGACATTTTCTTTCCTGGGAGCATAATTTTCTTATGAAAATGAAGACATTACTGATCATCTTTTCTATTCAGACTGACAATTCCAAATAATTATATATATATATATATATATATATATATATATATATATATATATATATATATATATATATATATATATATATATATATATATATATATATATATATATATATATATATATATATATATATATATATATATATATATATATATAATAAATATATATATAAATATGATAAATGTCTGAATCTTTTCATTTGCTTCTGGGTGGCCGCTCCATGATTTGTATTAATTTCTTTCTTCAGGTGTTGTTATTATATAGTTAATACGTCTCTTCTGGTAGTCCTGCTTCTTGTTTTCTTCAGTTTTTTTATTGTTCCTCCATTGTTCTCTTGAATGTACGCAATTCTCTCGGATATCGATGATATCATAACGAAACAACGAATCATATTCGAAATTCGGAATATTCTCATAGTGGTGGTAAACTTGAATTTCCATATCTTCTTTTCAGCATTTTATTCAAAAGAGATACATAATTCTTAATTTTGATAACATTTCTATAGACAAATTCAAAATGTACACTTGTAGAATGAAATTTCAATATCTAAATAGAAAACAACAAAAATGTTGAGGTTTGCATTCACCACAAAGTTTTGAAAATGCTGGTGGTCAAAAGTGCTGAACTTGCACGTGATCAACGTACATAATAATTTTTTTTTTTTTTTATATATATTTTTTATATATTAATATATATATATATATATATTTTTGTATTTGAAAAATAAATGATTTATGCTAATACATGAATTGAGATGAATAAAGAAATGAATACTCATACAAAATTATTGGCCTACACAATAAGTATGCAAAACATTTGAACCCCAAAAAAAATCATAAAACATTTGAATTTAGCTGCTAAATGATCTCGCTGTCGATGCGCCTTAAAACCCTAATATTCACCCTATACATGAATTTTTACAAATCATAAATTTTACTAATAATTGTAAAATAATAATTTAATAATTATTATTTTATAATAATTCTATATAATTTTAAAAATTATAAATTTTTACAAATTTAAAAAATCAATAGAAGATTCTACTTTTTCCCACCAAAAATTTGTAGAAATCCATCACAAATAAATACAAATACAAATAACAACTCCAACAATAATTCTTCGTATTCGTGCCCAACGTCATTAATCTATTACATCATACCACGTACGTCTCCTGGGTGGGCCCCCTCGATAACTTTAAGGGTATGTTTTACAAGCTAATTAAATCACGGATAGTTTACCTCATGGTGTAGCCCCATAGGACATATAGTTATGTTATTAATCCACCTGACATTGAGTAGCAGCACTAATCGCTAAGTGAATTATACAAAATGAAGATGATTATTATTATGGATCTCCGTCTTGTGTGGTCTTTGAGTATTTAGTGGCAGTTAAGGGAAGGTATAGTCATGGACCAATATCGTGCACTCAAGGTGTTTTTTTGAGAAAGACTCTCTGATAAAAGACGTACGTGTATCTTTATCCGAGGGGGAAAAGTTCGTCACACAATTTTTTAGACGAGCTTTAGCGAGGATTCAATTTGACATACTGAAAAAAATTGGTGTTCGTTTTTATGTTTTTTTTTTATGTTTTTTTGTCGGTTCTCCACAGGTCAAACGGCTACAGCTATCAATTGCAAACTTTTTCTCATCATGGTTCCTCATCTAGCTTAGATCTGTATAGTTTTGTGGCATTATCGGGTGGTAACTTTTATTTTTATGAATTTTAGAAATTTCAACAATACCCATTAGAATAACACGGCGGAAAAAAAATGAAAAAAAATTTATTTTAAAAAAAATTGAAAATTTGTGTGAAGTTGAATAACATTTTGATACACATTTCTGGAAATTCTCAGCTTGATCGGGTCAGCCATTTTTAAGAAAAAACATGAAATGTGCTAAATTGGCGAATTTAGGCAAAAGTTTGGCAAAGAAGTCGACATACTATTACTTTCCGCTCGTCTAACAACGCGTATATAGCGTTTTCCTAGTATTGTCATAAATTGAAGTGCTATCATGCACAGATAAAGGCCTTTCTCTTATCTGTGACTAACCACGAGAGAAGGTTGTCTACCAAATAAATAATGGTGGAAACCAGAGTAATTATACAATACCGCTGAAAATGTGAGCATTTGAACCTTTTGAAAGATGTAGTTGGTTTCTTTATCTAAAACATCGTCTTGAAAAACTCCATGATTTTGAACGCTCCATTTATTGAAAAATATTAATTTGAAAAAAAAAATCAAATGAAAATTATGAATATATTTTTAAAATATGAAAAAAAACTTGAAGGAACTGTCCTTATCCATAAGACATACAACGTATGGATTACGTATCACCTCGAATTTAAAAAAAAACTCATCATTCTATTCATATGAGAACTTCTTAAATTTTACTATTCCAAAAATAAATATGCCCAATCAATATTTGGATGTTTGCTTTTGACTTTTGGGAAGAACACATTTCTGTACCCATTTTTTTAATTTTTTACCAGAGTATTTTTTTACAATTTCTTACCTAAAACTTCATACCTCGCTCCTGGCTCTTATTACATCACAATACTTATTGCATTTTTCCAATATTCCCACAATTATACAAAGCAATTATTTTTTCTCGCATATATTAAGTTTCTTCACTTCAGTACACACGTATACACAATTACCCATTCCTCCCATTTCGGTTACCCAATTCGTATAATGCCCTCCGCTGTATATATGTGTGAGTGAGGGGGGGGGGAAGTGGGGGGGGGGCAACCTACGCACACAGCAGCCCGATAATTAAATGTAATAGGTCATTACTTAGAGTTTGGGTGGTCCAACTTTGAACCGTGTGGGTGGTCTCGTCCCTTTAAGGGTCGAACTGTTGTCTCCGTACATGCTCGAACGTTTCGAGTCGTATTGTTGTTGTCGTCGTTGTTGCTTTTGTTGTTGTTGATGTCAGGCCCTAAAAGATGCGTAAACATCTGGGCGGAATATTCACTTGCAAGGGTCAGAAATCATTGCCGACCTTTCACCTCTGAAGGATCGAACTGGTGTTTTGTGTAGGATTCAATTTTGGCGATGGGATGTTTCGATAGTGCTGAACTAGGTGCGATGCGACCTTTCACCTTTGAAGGGTCGAGCTGGTGTCTTGATGTATGATGCAAGCTTGGCGATGAGATGTTCCGAGATATTGACAGATGAAGAAGGGACGTGGGTTGTGTAGTTAATATGTATTGTTGAGGAGTGTAAGGAAGTGTGTTTGCAGAAAACAAGGTTAGTATGCGTGGAATCTTCTTTTTCTCTTCAACTTCTTACTTGGCTGCGTGTTCGTAATTTGTTAGTGGCGTTATTTGCAGAAAAAAGAGATTGGAAACATTTGAAATGAATTACTCTATAATGAAACGTGATGATGATAGCTATTTTTTTCTTGATCTTAATCTATCCGTTTTCATCCGTTTCTTTCATTCGTCTGAAACTGCGAACAATCGCTTGGAAAACTATTGGGAAAAACAGGTTGAATTATCTCAATCAAATGTTAACTCAGCGATCGAGGAGGAAAAAAATTAGTACTTTTCCTCAAAATATTATCTTTCTTAACAAAAATGTGTGTTTAGCATTCGAAAGAAAAAGTTGATTACTTCCATATATTTCTGATGTTTAATGAAACAACAGCAATCTAGATTGCAGAATTGTATATTTATTATGTTGTTCGCGGAAGGGACGGAGTGAATTGGTAGAAATGAAGCAATGATTGGAGTGACGTGAGTTGATTGTTCAACATAAACATATCATGTTCAATAAGGCATATTATGTTTTATTATCATTGTTTTCCACGAATTCATAGTTTTATAGCGTGTTATAAAAGTACTAAAAAAAATCCTCCAAAGCTATATAAATGAGTCAATTGAAGGGAATGCAATTCAGCATCAAAAACTATAGCAATAAACCCATGTAAATCCACTTGTAAATCATTTATGTCAACCCCTGAACGATAGGCAATTTCCAGCCAACTAATACACCAAAGCTTGTAAAGCTGCCTATCTCTCCCCCTGTGTTGTCACACACGATTGACCTATAAACTTGGAGTGTTTCTTGGACCATGATTTATTAGAGAGACATTTCACGTGGAGGGATTACCCGATATGTCATAGGTTAAGGCTTATATAAATGGCTGAACGGATTGACCAATCAGTGCTCGCCATTCTATGGTTCGTCGACAAGCCAGATGTCAGAAGTGCTATCACCACCAGGGTATCTGAAAACAATGATAGTACATGAGTGAACATTATGAGATAATATTATGAAATTGACATCAAAACCTTTTTTTCAGTAGGGGTCAAGATAAGAATTATTCATTTATTGTTGGCTACCAGAAATTGGAAGTTTTTTAATATAATAAATGTAAGCTTACATATGTTATCAACAGATTAGGCCATAGTTACACCGAAGATTTACACAATAAAGTATAACCTACACACAGCGTAATAATTTTAGTGTCAACGTAACTTATAAACGATCGCAGTGGTTTTCCGTTTGAACACATTGTTGTGAAACTGCTTCATACCGTGCGTAGAAATATCTTCTAAATTCTAAAATACTGTCGACCCGCAGTAAAAATATTCACATTAGAATAAATATTGGGGTTCAGAGGCGCGTCAACGACCATTCACATCGGGTTTTATTCGTTAATTGTATTTGTACGCGCGGTTGGGTAAAAATAAAATTGATGACCAAAATATCGAGTGCAACTATATATTACATGCAACCATTGAACACTATAAATTTAATGACACAACTTATTTTTCCGTCTTTGTTATTAAACAATTCGAATCGTTGGCATTCACGATAAATATTGTCCTCATCTTTTGATGAATCTGTTGCTTTTGAATCTCGTATACAGTTCAAGTTTTATGATCGTTTATACCTGTGCAATCACCCTGAAGGAAACTTTTTGTCCTGTATAGGGACTAGGGACGCCTGACGGCCCTGTTTTATAATTTCTTTTCAGAGTCTAGACTTGAGTCCTTTGGGCCATGAGTCTATTTGGTCAATAAATAAACACAGATTATTAAGGAAGATAACAAATTAATAGTTGAATAACTAATGAGTTGTGTTGGTAAGATTTCCCTTGTTGTGCCCAGTTCAAACGATCCTATTTTTCATCCATTGCCTTGACTGGGGAACAATGATTTTGTATCAAGTTTCGATGTTATTGAAAATGAAATTGTTAGCGAACTATTGAAAATTGTGGAAAAGTATCAGGGTGATTGATGATGTTACTTTAGATCACTGATAAGGGATGTGTGATAGCGGGGGTGCGGGGCACCACAAGGGCGATCTTATACTGTACAAGATGATGATATTGTGTATCATGAATCTAATTGCATGTTTATTAAATGAGTATGAATGATATTTATTTACTTCACCAAGCAGTTTCGCAATCAAAAATAAGTATACTCGTAGCTTGTAATTTTGATAACAATTTGAATGTTATATATAGAAAATAAAATTGAATGAATATGAATATGAATATTCATCGAAGTTATTTTACTCTACAATTTATTGGCTATGCAATATCTTCACAAAATTAATCATCACGTCTATATTTTTTTTTTTTTAATAACATCGAAACTTGATACAAAATCATTGTTCCCCAATTAAGGCTATGGATGAAAGATAGGATCGTTTGGACGGGGCACCACAAGGGCGATCTTACCACCCCATTGTGATTATTTAAAACTAATGGTCTTCAACACCAGGACTGCGCTGTCTGTGACCATAATTTTTCGCAGTAGATAAAAGTCTTTCAGTATAAACACACGAATGTTGATATCTTCCACTTTGAACTAAGTCTCTTGGGCAATGATTAATTACTTCTTTCCCTTGACAGCAGATGTAAAATTGATCATTATACAAAAAGCACAAATTAAATTAGTGATAGGCCTATAATGTTATAATTAGGCCTATCGCTCTATATCACGTATATATCCCAAATATGTTTATAGTCTTTTTAGTCTGTAGAATTTTAAATGAATTTTGGGTTCGATCTTTTGAATAGTCACTTCAAGAGTTTAAAGAGTATCAAAGAGTTAACTGAACCAGGCCCAAGTCATTCAAGTCATTTAAACTTTTATAATCTCAAAGCGTAACTCTCATCATCGAAGAATAAAATGTGCAAGAAGTTCAACGTTTTGCAACAACACGCATTAAACGCATTCCTCTGACAACGTCGCAGAAGTTTCGAAGCAAACCAATCAAGAAGGCTAAAAACCACGTGACCAACCCTCCCAGCGGCCCCATAAATAATCACCGCCACTGATTAAGTTTCACCATTTCCATTAAATTTCCACCGCCACTCTTAATCCACCCAGCGACGGCAGAAATTTACATTCAAAACTTCTTTCCATAGGCCTAGATATTTTTCTCGCCTCTTATAGAGACGGCTGCAATGAAATGAATCAACCCTTGGAAGTCTCAATTTCACCCCCCGTTTGCATATCGACCTCTTAAGGGTAGTTCAAGGGTCGGGGGTTGTTAATGACCTGTATATAGAAATCCAACTCAAACACTTCCAAGTGTATTGAATGAGAAATCTCGTTATCTCCACGATAGGGAGAGTTGAATGAACCGATTGGGTGTCTTCCATATTAGTTATCAGTATCGTTCGAGGGTGTCGATCCACCAGAAACTAGAGATATGTCTCTGTAAAGGATACTTGTTGCATTATGTATCTGCGGTAATGACGTCTTCAGCTGGATAGTGACGTATGCAAATTATGGGGATGAAGGGATGAGCCTCCCCTCTCCCTCCTCCCCTTTTCCTTGGACGCTTTCATCTCCGTGCATTATTTATAATATATATGAACATAGATTCAAAGACTACAATTGTAGAATTCCAGAAGAATTTTTGATTTTCTGATTTTCTGAATTTATGAATTTCTGAATTTCCTAATGTCTGAATTGTAGAATTTCTGAATTGTCAGAAGTTATTTTATAGCTGGTATAATATATCCTGAATTAATTCAACTTGTCGATTGCTTTTAATCATTTGATTCGCAAGGAGGTAAATCAAAATGCATTGACTGGTGTCCATATATTTTGTATATGGGATTCCAAAAGATACAGCGTGATGAATCAATAAGAAAATGAAACATTTCATATGTATTATGGATAGAAAAATACATAATGTGGTAAGATAAAGACGTATGCTAACGAATATCAAAACAAGATAAATCATGATAATATTGAAAATTAGTAATTAAATGAAGTAATCAGGATCAAACCAGGACAACGAAACTACGCACAACTCGCAGCGAAACCTGAATGAGACCCGGGTTCAATTCCCGACATGGTCGGCCACCCGGACAGTTGTTACACGTAGTTTCCCCTTACGATGAGGTTCGACATAACAAATGGGGAACTAATAACTTTCCAAGCATCGTTTAAGCCAGTTAAAATAATAAATATAAGTTATATTTGATAATTTAACTGGGGTACGTGTATTTTATTCCGACTCAACTTTTAATTCCCCATGTCTTCTTTCAAACAAACTTAATGGTAAATATATAACCAGAACTTACGACATTTATGAAATAGATAGTGTAGATACACATCACTTTCTACACCCTAAAATAGAAGTTTTTAGCTTCACCTAATGGCTTTTCCATTTTCCACTCTTTTTAGTGCTGGAAGTTTCTATAAATGGTCGAGGTAATTATTTGGCTGGGTTCTAGCCGCTGTTTTTCCGTCCATATTGTTAATTATACCGCAGTGTGCAAGCAAGTACGTAAACACTGTCATTTATTCTACTAGTATTGGCGGATCGACACACCCAACCGTTCATGCTCATTGAATGGGAGAACGGTCAATCGGGACCACCAACTCTAACAAAGCACGAAGTGTCAAGTCTAGAACTAAACTAAAGTAAAGTTGTAATGTAATGGTCTACCGAAGACAACTTGAAAAAAAAACTTTGAATTATTTGATTTTGATAAAGTTTATATATATTATTTCCGTTTTTATAACACATACATATACATACATGGATAAGTAATGTCGTGTAACCGAATGAAGTATAGGAATAATCCAAAACATTTAAAAACATTTAGTGATACATAGGTCTACTATTCATTTCATTTGAAGTATTTCAACTAGAAAAAACTCAAAATACTTTATGTAACAGCCGTCTTTAAATGAGGGAGGAAAACTGGAAAAGTGTTCTCAGTTTGTGCACAGAAATTCTTCATTGTTGTGGAGTAGATTTAAGTAAAATGTTTCATGGCCTAATTTTCTTGATCAGCCAGGAAACACAAATATAATTATATTAGTGCTTAATATTAATGCTCGAGGCATTATTCGTGCTGTAGACGTATCTATTCATTCATTCAGACTATGTATTTATTTATTAATCCAACGGATTTATTTGCAACGTTTTCATATTATATATTGCTCATAATATGAAAAAGTAATGAATAGTATCAATATCAATGTAATTTATTTAGATGAGCGAATGCGAATACCTACATCCGACTCTTATGGAGCTTTGTCTGTGTGTTTTTTCTGTTCATAAAAGGGTTTTTCGTGGTTTCCCTCTATAGTCTAGGCTGATGCCAGGATGGTTCTTACAATATAGGCCGCTTCCTTCCCACTATCCTTCCCATTACTCATAAAACCTTCATCTCATCATTCCTATCATCTCATCAATCATTCGTCCGACGCCAATATATCTTAGTCATCATTACAGTGCGTCGTTAAAACCAATGAAAAAAAGTATGGGAGTTGGAGCACCTTCTTTATATTATGATCAAATAGGCCGGTGTCACTACATCGTGATACTAATTCAAGTTAAGACCTAGTAAGGAAGTTTTGGTAGGAAAAATGAAGCCTCGAGGAAAGTTAAGACCTCGACCGCTTCCTTCCCACTATCCTTCCCATTACCCTTCATCTCATCATCCCATCATCTCATTAATCATTCGTCCGACGCCAATAGATCGAGGATTGTTTGCCAAGGAAAGTCGAGGAAGTCAAAGTCTACAAGTCAAGACCTAGTAAGGAAGTTTTGATAGGAAAAATGAAGACTCGAGGAAAGCGGATAAAGATCAAAGATTCGTTTTCCTCTAACACAACTGATTGATTCGCTCATTAAACTCAAACTTATTACTTTACTAGCAACAATTTGTGATTTACGTTATAATTAATTATGTTCTCTGATAAGATCGATATGCATGGCTCTTGTCGTACTCCGTCTAAACTATTATATACCTTGCCATCCCTAATTGGATATCAATGATTGTCACGTTTTCTATGTTACTAAAAAAACGAAATCTATAAATTCATAAGTTTAATTGTGTTTATATTCGGATCGCCGCCATTCTAATTGATCTTAAAGTGGTTTATGTATAAGCTAGCCTTGTGTGCTCCTATAATGATCGCTATCGGAGACATGAAGCATTAAATCGAGGTATACAAAGATCTCGATCTTTCCTCTCTGAAGAACGGGAATAGCACTTCGGAAATATACGTGTATTTATATTTAATTGTACAGTTAGTTGGGCCTATATGACAATTAAATCTGGTTCTGATGGTATGGATTTTCAACGTTTATTGATCCTATATTTTATGGCGCTATATATAATTTTGTCGTGTTTTGAATATTACTTGTTAGATTAAATCAACGATTTAAATTTTTAGATTTTTTTTGAGAATTACACGATTTGTTAATTGTTTTATGAGAGTTGAATATGAATTATAAAACATTCATACTTATATTTACTTTCATACTTGGGCCTATATTTATATTTATGGTATGTATTTATACACTGTAGGCCTACTGATGACTCAGATCTATTGGCGTTGGTGAATGATATAAATGAGATGATGGGATGGTGAGAAGAAAGGTTATTTTATCAGGAGTTTCAGGCTAGTTGGCCTGTTGTTTAGGAACTATCCCAGTACAACAGAAGGAAATCACGAAAAATACTTTTCAGGTTGGTCGATCATGGCGGGAATCGAACCTCGGTCTCCTGAATGACGGTTCAGTGTGATGATCACTATCGTACATACATCAACAAATCTATCGACGTTTATTTATTTTCACCATATACTGTAAATTCAGTCGTTATGCGGGTGTGGGAACAGCCCAAGGTTCATGTTACACTCTTATTGCGAGTTGCCTGTCTCAGTTGTATAACGATCCACGTATACGTCACGACTGTGAATAAATTAACTCGCGTTCATTTTCTATTTCATTTGAGTAATGATATGCACATCTCATGTCAACTTTTAATGAACTTGTAAATATAAGAAAGTTCGAGACCTCAAGAGAGTTGACGTCGCCTCGAGAGAACACGAAATTTTGTTGTTGGTAATTATTAGCGAGGAAATTGTTTATTAAATATAAATTTCGTATGGTAAAAGTAATTTGTAATATTAGCCCGAAGGATATACAGTTGTATGAATTCACGAATTAGTTTTCAAGGTTAATATTTTAGAAGAAATTAAGTATGGAGGAAAACAATTTATTCTGCATATAGCAAATAGGGTAAAACTTTTTAGATTTATCTGCCTTTACCGTGAATTTATTTTCTATACTTACAAGATAGAGCTCTCTAAATTCCGAAGCGTTCATTTTATGAATATTTTGTGGTAAATGAAGGACGCGTCAATGACGAGGTTATCTAATTGACATTTTGTATGAATGTTCCGATGGGCACTGTCCTATTTATATTGAAAAAGGTATGAGTGCTCGTCGAAATATCAATCTGAATCTAATATGAAATACAAATTAATATAATTAAGGATGGAAACTTATTGGTGGAAATAGAGGAATTGCTGAGTGGAACGGGTTGCCTCAGAATGTGTTCAAAAACTGTCTCAGTCCATAAAGATATGCAACCAAAATAATATGGTATGTTAATATAAAATTTGTTTATTCAATTACTGTGATATAAAAATGTGTGCCAAAATTCAAACCATCAATTCACATCAATTCAAAATTCTTGATCAAAATTCAAAGCATAAATAAAGTTTCATTCATGCTAAGAAATGAAAATATAAATATAGTATGAATATATTTTTTTTTATGTTCAA
This sequence comes from Brachyptera risi, assembly GCA_964007535.1. NCBI lineage: Eukaryota > Metazoa > Arthropoda > Insecta > Plecoptera > Taeniopterygidae > Brachyptera > Brachyptera risi. The sequence continues at coordinate 28,431,293 of OZ023333.1, forward strand.
AATAATCCATTATTCTGGGAATAGTATTTTAATTCTCATTTCACTTCAGTTTTGATATGAATCAATCGTTTCATGTTAGGTAAAATCTGAAAGGATGGATCTGTATTTTAATAAAACCAGAATTCAATCATTTCAATTCGATACTTATTTTTGAAACAATTCAACCAATGCAGGCCTATCCCTTATTGAACACTTGACAGAGCAATTGTTCTAGTTTTATTGAACCATTAAAAAGTATTCATTCGATCTAAAAAACCAATTCAAAACCGTAATAATTACATTCACGAGAAAACTGTTTGTGAATTTGGGTCGATCCCGCCTGACATTTTTTTTTTTTAATAACATCGAAACTTGATACAAAATCATTGTTTCCCAATTGAGGCTGAAATTGTAAGTACTGTAAGTACCCTTAAAGTACGCCTGTAAGTACGCCTGAAAGTACCAGTACATTTTATAATATTTATTGGTGGAGGTGCCGAGTTTTTTTCGAAGCGCCCAACCCTGGCCAATTTAATCTCAGATATTTTCTGTCAACTCATTCCTCAGTAATGCACAAGTTCAACTAACACGTTTTCTCTCGTCTTACCTCATCTCATGCGCTAAGACAGGTCCCTCGGGCTCAGCGCCAAAGTCGACTAGGAAGTCTTTATCGAGCGTCATGCCACCGTTACACGTGTCCACGTCTATCTTCATCATTGTCGAACCGTATCTGGAAAAAAACATCGAGTGTCAATCTCAAAATCAGAAGAAATATTTCTACATTCATTCTATTTATTGGGAATTTCATGGATAAAGATTTATTACATGAGCGAAGCGAAGACAATTCTACCGTACTCTAAAAAAACGAACTTTTTTTCTGTTGAACAAAAGTACAGATTCAGTTGAAACTTGGCATACAAAATTAAAGCGTCCTTATCTAATTCAATACTGTATAGTTTTGAGGAGCAATCGGTAGCACCACTTTTGAGAAAACCCATTCCAAATTGAAAAAAATAAAAACTCGAGAATAACTCAAAGAAGACAATTCGGAAGAAAATACTTCCTTCGCATAAATTAAAATTTTCACGGAATTTAAATGATACATACTGATACATATTATTCCAGATTCTCCATGAATCAGATCAGCCGTTTTGATGAAAAATAAAGTATAAAGTAATTTTTTTACATCAATCAGAGCTTTTAATGAAGCTATTATGAATCTAAGCAACAAATAACAATTACGCAATTACAACAATCAGTAACAATTAACTTGAAACGATTAATATGAGTAATGAATCAAACAGGAAGGCAGTGACATAATTGTTCAGAACTCAAGGTGCATAGATTTCCATCACATCTCATATGAATAAACCTATATCGTTCATCCAACAACGTATGAGCGTATGTTGCGTTTTACTAGTTTTACTGCGTTTTAGATACCATCCCCTTCCTCCCCCCCTCCCCCCTCTTCCTACCACCACATCACATGATAATTTCACTCACAGATATTTTTAAAATCATTCGTCATGTACAATACAACAAATGACTAGGCTCACCAATTATAATTCAAAAAGCCATACAGATAACTGGAGAACTAATTGTTATGGATAATATTAATCAGGGCAAATTTTTATCTGTCATGCACTTTCAATTTTTAAATAAGAAAATTTTTTGCGGTAGTGAGATCGTCCTTGTGATTCCCCGTCCGAACGATCCTAACTTGTCATCCATGACCTCTATCATGACTTTGTGACAAGTTTTACACACTACCCCTTTTAAGAAATATTTTAAACATTTTTGTCGACACTTTTTTTCAGTTTTTTCAAGGGCAGCAACTTTTCTGTTGTAAAGCGTCTACAAACTCTGCTGTGCTATATCAGGATACTTATTTGTAAAGGAATGTTGGAAACTAGAAAATTCTTCTTTAAAAGTTCTACTTTGCTGCTTGTGTTTTGTTAAAGACTTACAGAATATAAATATATTCACATTTGACATGACATATTGGAGGATATTGTATTACACATGTCAAACACATGTAAGATTGAATGTATGTATGCTATTGAGTATTGATATAACTTATTTTATTCAATACATTTCGTTCATCATATCTTTAAAAAAAAAGTTTCGAAAAAAGCTCACAAAAAAACTATTTCTCCACAACTGTATTGACTGTACACGATAATGTGAAAGGAAAAACGGGAAACTTTTCGAACGATATAATCATTATTTCATATTTTTCAAGGCAAATAAATAACGAGATTTTTCCATAAAGAAATAATGATATGAAAATAACGCAGAGATGAAAAGTAATGGTCATCAGAGCGAAAAGTCGTGAAACAACAAAAGCACGGTATTCTTGGGAAAAAAAATAAAAAAAATATCAAGTTGATAAAAATGAAAAATTGACGAAGTATTATTCGTTTTAATAACGTTGGTGTTGAATTGTGCTTACGATCGACTTTCTTCCCTTTCCGCCATTTGTAAATACGCACAGATATGACCTGACAGGTGGTCGAGTGGCTAGTCCACTGAACCGTCATTCAGGAGATCGGGGTTCAATTCCCGCCATGATCGACAGGAGTTTTTCGTGGTTTTCCTCTGTCGTTCAGGTCAATACTGGGATCGTTCCTTAACACCAGGCCACAACCGACTTCTTCCTTCTATCAAGAAAAACACCTAGTACAATAACCTTTCATATTTTATCCCGTCATCTCATATATCATTTACTGTCGCCAATAGATCGTAGTCATCAGTAGAGTGCGTCGTTAAACCCAATATAAATATATATATTTTTTAATAACATGGAAACTTCATACTAAATCATTTTTCCCCAATTAAGGGTATGGATGGAAGGTAAGATCGTTTGTACGGGGCACCACAAGGGCGATCTTTCCACCCCATTTTGATTATTCAAAACCAATGAACTTCAACACCAGAACTGCGCTGTCGGTGACCATAATTTTCCGGAATGAAATTATAGTAATAGTTTCGTATTTTGCTTGGTTATTTCGGTTTTTTAGGAAGGGGGGAAGGGGGGGAGAATCAAGTTGGTAAGATGTACTTACTTGACCATATCAGGATAGAATTGTTTGTCCCAAGGAGAGAACAGTGACGTGGTGACGTACAGACGTTTTCCGTCTAAGCTGAGCTGTAACATCTGTGGAGCACCATGAATGTAACGTCCCTTGATAGTGACAGGTTCAGGTTGTTCCTAAAACAACAACATAAACAACAGAGATTTATTCATTTGTATTGCGTTCAACCATGCAAGTTATTGATGGCCAAGATTTATTGGCGTCGGTGAATGATAATGAGAGGGTGTAAGATATCATAAAATGTTCATTTTTCCTTGTATTTTTGTGTTAGAGTAAGCAAAAAATCAAGAAGATCTAGAAAACTTCACATTTATTTGAGCCCAATAATTTGCATCATACGCTACCAAAAATATTGAAATTGAAATTTATATGAGAAAATAGAATAGATATCTTCTAGACATATTTAAGATTATAGAAATCCGTACAATAACTATAATCCAATGACATCATAACTTACCATAAGGGCTGAAATAATGTATTTCAATGGTCTAATTGTCTTCAATTAAAAATAAATGATTTTGAAGAAGATTGATTACCTTCGTTATACTTCATTTCAGTTTTGTTGATATTTGATTTTCTATTTAATTGAACATGAAATACAAAATACTGCAACCTCAATTTCGTCCAAATCACGTATACACATTTTATAAATAGAACACCAACAAAATCTATGACAACAGTGATTAAATCTCTTATTGTTTATAAGTATTGGTATTTAAAAGTAATAATATTTAATATGTGATTGTCATAATTTTTATATTGTATAAATCTTATGAACTATGACCAATGAAATACAATTAACTAATGAAAAATAAAAGAATGTAATTTCATACATTTATTTTTTCCATATTTTCAGATACAGAGAAGTACATTCAAGAATGGTTCTCATTCACTGTCACCAGCGCATAAAAAAATCCAATTACAATTCCGAGAATATATTATTGTTTATCACCATTTTAATTTCAGGCACGATTTTTCTCTCAAGTTGACTCAAATATAAAAATAACCCAAATTCTCATCTAAAAGGTTTTTTATATCAATCTCTCTATTGTTCCAGACGAACATCTCCACTCGGAAGAAGAAACAGGAGAAAAGGGGGATGGAAAAGAATGAACCCGGCACATCAGAAGGTAAATGTAGCACACATGAAATATTATTTTGATTGGTACTATTTGTCCTTATCGCCTGCTATCACCCCCTTGCGGCCATCAAAGCTGAGTATTCGGCTGATAAAAGCCACGAACCCTCTGATCTCTTATCATCCCCCTGAGACACGGTTTACTACCCTGAAATCCACCCCTTATTTTACCACACAAGATAACACGTAGCAAAGGGTAGTATTGATAGCGGCCATAAGGATATGGGCCAACTCGGCTCTTTATGTAGTACGATGACCATAGCCAAAATATATGTCTATTGTTAATGACTTATGGACGCGGCTTATATTTTGAACATTTAAATCTCATCGGAATAGTCAGTAATTGTCAGTTAGTTGCCTGTCTAGCTCAGTGAGTGAAGGCATTGCTTGGGAAACTGAAGGCAAGTCGCAGCGTGGGTTTGAGTCCCACGTAAGGCATGGGTTTTTGTAAACGTCAGTGCATGTGCGTTTCGTACCTTACTGTTGATGAGCTTGTTGAACTAATAATGGGCAATCGATTGTTATTTATGAAGCAGCAAATAGGTGGAGCGAGCAATATAATGGAGCAACATAAATCAAGTTATTCTCACTCAATTTCACTCATTTTGCTTGATTTATTTTCAAATAATATTCAATTCAAACTGAAGTTACACATTTGCTATATGAGGTTGAAGAAAATACATCAGGTGAATGTCTGAAATATTTCAACATTCAATTCATTAATCTCAAATAACACAATAATTTTCCATAATATTATCCAGAACTTGATTTTTAAATTATTATCAACAACGAAATCTTGACGCAAAGTCATCGTTTCCCTATGACGGCAAAGTATGAAAGTTTAAGATCTTTTGAACGGGGCACCACAAGGGCGATCTTACCACTCCAAAGAAATATTCAGCTGTGATATGGCAAATTGTCACTCTTACACGACTGTAACAAAAATTAGTTTGGACCTCTCACACCGATAGTGCTATCATACCGTAACTTCAACATTCAATATCGACAAGCAAAACATTTTCACACATCGTCTTCATCCAAATCTTCGAACCGAGTAGCCATTTTACTCATGCCTAAAGACAGCAAAAACCTCTGACCGACATTGACCTCTCTACTAACTACAAAACAGAACGCGCCCAATCGTGTCGACTAGCCTAAAACCGTGAGCAGAATATCAATGAGAGGAGGATTCCGACGTTGTTTCAATATTGTCTCGACTCTCCACGGATCTTAGAGGGTCGAGACATCCAATAGTTCGAGTTGATAGATAAAAGAGACGGTCGATCGGAACCTCTGATATCACTGGAATAATGTTGGTCACGTATAATATATACAGTAGTAGACAAATTGTAGCGAATCATTCTCACGTCGATGGAGTTTGATTTATTTGATAAAGTGTTTCCGAGGGATCTGGAGAGGTCTTGTAAAAGACAGGATGTAATTTGAAATTCGCATTTTTATTCAAGAACGAATAGGATTGAGTTTGTCGTTATATCATGTTAGTTTTATGGGAACTCGGATGTTCTATCAACTGGATCTGAGCGGTGAATATGGAACATTTGATGCAAGACGAGAAAATCCTGAAAGAAGTAGCTATAATTCCCCCTGAGGTCAGGTTCGAATAAGTGGTGATGTTTCAATCTGTTTAGCATAATATTAGAGATGATTTTACTAGAATGCATTACCTAAATCACACCAATTATGCTTAGATTTAATCAATTCATGTGTTCGTCACATTATTTCCACAGACTATCAGTTCGCCTTCACATTGCGTTTTTTTTTAATACGGAAGAAGATGCTGAATGAAATCAAAGTATATTTTTTTGTTTTATATAAAAAAAAAGGAAAATTTCCCAAATTTTATTATAATTTACATTTCATCTTTTATTAGTATCGTACACACCATGTTTTAATATTGAATAGATTTTAGCGCTCGAACGTAATAGTTTTGGCTCTTCCAATTTTCTCGCTAATTATGGTAAAATCCTTTCAGCATATTATACACCAAATGAGTGTCTGAGTTCCGAGTGCCTATATATATACACTGAGTAAAGTGAAACTAAACAATATTTGCATATATTGACACATTACATCAAATTTTAATTGAATTCGGAAAGTTCACAACCCGTGGAAAATTCACACATTCGTTGAACATCATTTCATTTTCATTATTAAATATCTGGGCTTTTAAAGAAAAGAAGTAATTTGAATCTCTGTAACTCGTACTAAAGCCCAGTTTTACCAATCTTAGTTAGGGTGCTAATCCACTAACTATTAATTAAAAGTACGAAAATAACATATGTAACCAATGGTGATAACAACTTAATCCACTAACTATTGCTTAATCCAGTTTCGTAAAACCGGGCCTAAGTGAGAGATTTATTTAGTTGAAGTTTATTTTTTTATTGTATATTTTATTGACCAGTGTAGGGGTAATCTGTTCAGTGAATAGCTCTCTTTAGTCTGTTGGAATAATGAAAAGCAGATTGTCGTGACGTATTAAGAAACCATCCCAATATTTACTCTGACGACTGAGGGAAACCACGAAACACTTCAGTAAGAGTGATCCACTATGATGGTAATCGAACCTCATTTTCTGCATAACGATTCAGGGGTCTAGAAACTTATCCACCCTTCCCAATGCTTAAAGAACATCACCTGAAATCTCTCCGAACATACCTTGAGTTCTTGATCCTTGACAACCTTGACCGGTCCACCCTTGAGTACACTCCCTCCCAGGAACAGTTGACCTGTGAGACGGGGGTGAGCGGGGTCACTGACGTCATACTGTCTCACGTCACCGTGTAACCAGTTACTGAAGTACAGGAAGCGGTCATCCAGAGATAGGATAATGTCGGTTATCATTCCTGGGGACAAAAACATTCGATTATACTTCTATCCAGGAAAGAGGGAAGTCGAGGGATCAATCTAAAACAATGTTTTCATTAAATTTAAACCAATGAGAGAGCAAGCCAGAGAGTTGAATTAATCAGGAATACCAATAGACTCAATAATAAGTTGAGGCGACTGTTGGGTCACTGTGGCTATTGAGTGACGGAACTTTCAAGTGAGAGGAATAAAAGACAGGATGTGATCCTGAAAACGATGTCAATAATGGTGATTATTTGTCAAAATTTTGAAAATATGATCTTAAATGGTGTATTTTTGTTCAAATTAACAGCTGATGGACGGCCATTGCCATGACGTAATCGTTCACTTTTGCATAAACGTACGGTTGCGTTCAATAAAGTGGTCGATCAAGCTAGTTTAAAATGCATCCTGAAAAAAATATACTGATATAATACGCACTAAAACTAGAAGAAATCCACGCATAATCTGTGGGAAAATTAGCTGTTGAATGTGCGTAATTTTCATTAAAATTTGAATTCGAATTTTGGATTAAACCATTTTAATATTACCGCGCATCTCCCACTTTATACTTTCTCTCACTCTCGATTTTGAATCCAGTTTCTTCGCCTTTCATGAACATAGAATAATATCGCCTTCTCCAAATCAAACAAAATGCTCGTACCGCACTAGTAGGTTTTGAAATGTATCTATGAGAAAGAGTGTCAGATAGTTTCATTTTTTGATATAGAGACTGAATCAGAAATTTGTTTGCAAAAATAATTGAAAATCTCGCACAGCCTAGCTCATAAGAATCTTCATATAAGCATCTTCAAGCGATCGTTTTTTTTTTAAATCTAGTACATACTTATGGCAACTGTAAAGAGTCACTTCTGCTCTTTAAAAGATTAAAGGAGATTACATTTCTAATAGGAAAATGCTCCTTGTTCACGTTGCTAAATGAGATCGGGCCTCATGTCTTGCGATATAGGCTGAATAAAAAAATTTCAAAGAATATTACTAACATTAAAATTACTTTGATTTATTTCTATGGAAACCAAAGCCATTGTGAAATATAATGGTGAGTTACTATCTTAATAACTTTCAAAGTACTTATATCCGATTTGACTGAAATTGTTATAAGTTCATACCCAAATAGATGAAACTATGAATATCAATCAAATAAGTATAAATATAATATATTTCAGATTGATTGTCTGCGCTGTATATATTCAACATTTTTAACCAATCAAAAGATGTTTCTTAAAATCCGGCTCAATAATCTATACTTTGATATGAACAAGTGTGAGAAATTCCAGCAGCTTGAATGGAACTCTCTTATAGACCTGTAAAACGCCAGGATTTACCCCCCCCCCCCCCCCCAAAAAAAAAGATAGCAAAATAACAGAAATTGCCAGAGAGTACAATTGAGACTCTAGCCCCATGGTTCGAGATATCCTATTATTCACGAGAGATGACAGCAAATCCACTGATCAAATAAACTTAAAGATGGTGGTAATTACGAAATCGATTAACTCCATGTAATTTCGAATATTTAATGCTTTCGAAAGATGAAGTACTAAAAAAATTATTGCATCATCAAAAACTCAGCTATTTTTGCTTGTTATGATGGTAAGCAACCGTCAACTCTAGGGAATACATGTGTATAACATATTTTCTTTTTTCCTGAGAAAGAGAACAGAAATGCACATTATTCGAAGAATACAAAAATGAAGCTGGTAATGATGATGATGATTATGATGATGGGGAGATCAAGAAAGTAGTTGAAATAAATGAAGAAAGAGGTTTGTTCTGTCTGACTTTTTACAAGGTTTAATAATATTTCTCACGATGAACGCGCACTGCTCTCGTTGAGAGTGTAACCGTTTAGAAGAGATGTGTAACAGGATTAAAGAAGAAGGAGGCAAGGAAATAAGACGATTATGGACAACGATATTATTGTTGTGTACAGTCGTGTTAGAAAGTTTCGACATGGTGGAAGAAAAATCTATATGCTTCGCTTTGTTGAAGTTCTGTACACAAATTAATAACTAGAAATTATATTTAATTATGAAATAAACGTTCATATCCGCTCTTACACTGATGGTGAGACATTTATTCCATTTTTACATTAAATTATTTCCATTTTAGTCCTAGACAAATCTCAATATAAATTATTTTTTCCTTTTTTTAATTTCTTTTTGATGTAGCTTAAAGTTATAAAAAGAAATTTGAGACTTAGGGGCTGAAGCCATAACATTGGAGTGTTAAACCTTATATTTTGTATTTGGGCATGAAGTTATTTTTTTTCATTTTCTACATTGTGAGAGAGAAAATAAACAGGCCATATAAATAGTTATGTGATATACAAATTATTACTAGAATGTTTCTCATAAAATGATACATAAGTTTACTTTCATACATTTTGGTTTTATACCGAACAAGAGGTAAACAATATAACAATAAACAATATACATACGACGACAATGAGTATTTTTTGTCAGTCGATTCATTTTCGAATCCTTCTCTTTTCACTGTTTGAATTTTTTGCGTTTTTTCGCTATATTGGAGTTCAGCCAGGGGTGAATTAAATTCATTCTCTGGCTCGACTCCAGTGATTAGAGAGGAAGAAAGAGAGTGAGGTTGAGAGAGAGGAGAGAGAGAGAGAGAGAGAGAGAGAAGAACAATGATTTAAGATGTAGTTTACACATCGTGACAAAATAACCAACCCTAAATCACTGAGTGTATAAACACATTCACATTGTAAAACATTTTGGATATCGACATTTGAGAAGGGTAAGAACTGATAAGATGAACAGCCACAGCTATGCCTTGAATATCTCATAGAACGATAGCATGTCTTTGAAGTTACCATAGCAACTGGACAATTTTGGGGCAAACAAACAAATACTAAAGATCAGAACCAGTTTCCGATTTTGGCATCCAAATATAATGATTGTGATCTGTGATGCGAAGGCAGGAAGATAAGGAGTGAAAATGCCGAAAACTGAGTAGGGTAACAATACAATAGGATGAAAACGAAATATATACAGTTCTATTCGAGCCTGTCGTAAAACAAATGTGCTCAGTTATGTCATATGTATACTCTTGTGAGAACTACATATATTCAATATAGGTATAGGTGTCCGACCGACCGTTTTTTACCGACCATTTTTTTGCCTATTTTTCACTCATCTTTGTTCCGTTTACCCCATGATGTAAGTACGTGTTTATTTTCGCCAATGCCATCTGTCACAAATTATGTCTGGAAAACTCCGACCAAGTGCCTATAAGTCTGATGCATAGGCTGTATCTACCAACAATTGCCTTACAAATGCAACTTCTTCCCAAGCTTCCCCTGCACTTACTGCACGAACAAGATAGTTCAATTAGAAACAAATAAATGAGAAGTGTTTTTCTGTGGTTCGAATTGAATGACAAAATTGATGAAAAGGGATGTTTTTAAAATTTGAACCGTGAATTTGATCTATAAAATTAATCGTATTTGTCCTTTGTTGGTATATATAAAAACACATTTTGCTCAGTTCAACTCGATATTGAATGCAATCTTCATTTAGATACGAGATTTTCAAACCAAGATGTCGCTTGGATCCCAAGTTCTTTATTCGAATTGGTGAATAAACGTGAGTATGGTGAATTTTCTTGACGAAAATAAATAGTACGAAAAACAGAATCGAGAATACGTTATAGTATTTGTGTGAAGTAGACAATTTATCTCGAAAACCCGCCATTGAATCAGGCTGCGTCTCGAATGCAGATCGAAATAGAAAGAGAAAGCTGAATAAGTAGGTAGTGAAGAGGAACGAAGTGCGGGGAGGAAAGTATTATTGAACTGATGGTTGATGTATGGACAACGAACAGAGGGAGAAGTTGGCGTTACGGGACATATGAGATAAAACGAATTGGGTAAGATTTTTTTTTTGCCACTGTTGGTAAGAGTTTTCGTTATTTCCGACCGAAGTTTGGACCTAATGATGATGACGATGAGCTGATAAAGACGGGATGCAAGAGGGCTGGGATCTACACTCCACAAAATGGCTCGTATTTTAGCTTTGAGAGGAAATCAATACTGTAACTATCTTATTTTTACTGGAACTTTCGATTGAGTGTTCACGTTAACCTCGATCTAGTCTTGATGCGCATTTTTTTTTTTTTGTATTTCCACATTGACTAATTCTAACAAAACATTATTTAATTATTTTAAATTCTCTTCAATAAACCTGGAAGCGAAAAAAATGAAAATATTTGATTTTTTTCATCCATACAACATAACATAAACATTTTGCCACCCATTTCAATTTTTTAAAAATTGTTTTTATTACCTTGCATTTGTGGACCTATCCATCCTTCCACTTCTTTGGCGGGAACATCTATCACTTTATGTGCTGCCCAAGTTCCATCTTTCTTCTTGTAGAACCTGAGGGAACCAATCACAACTCTGCATTACACTAATTCGTCAAGTTGATTTTAATGGAACAAAGATTGAGTAGAGATAATAATTTTCTTTTTGCATCTTTTCAACTCAAATGCCTATCAAATTACATTTTTTCATGCATTATCACTTTTACATCATGATTCAAATATCATGAACTGTATCATACGCTATGAGAACAAAAATATTGATGAGTAAAATTGTATCTCAATTTTCAATATAATATTGACACATTACTCCAAATTTATTTACAGATTCTAAATGTTGTAATACAAACAATTTATTTGATAACGTTAGATTGAATTTTTCAATTCTGTATCATCAAAATGAAAGGGTGTTTGACCACGCTGTCGGTAGCAATTCAATGTCAAAGGTCAAGGTCAGACGTGGGCAAATATTCATTCTTGAGGAGAACTGGTAATGACTGGAATGTTTTGGATGCAGAGATGAAATTAGAGGGAGAAAATTTGAGTACATATAGGTTCTCAGAAGAAAATTGATGAATTCAAGTCTTAAAGAACAGAAAGATAGATTATGCATTCAATTTTTCTTACTCTTCATCATTTATCATTCTATCATTTTATATAATTGTTCACAATTTTTGATAAGAATACAATATTTCATCATATTTTTTAGAATGTAAGATCAAAATAGTGCTTATTGGAATTGAAAATGATGTAGAGTCCTCGCCACCGTCAATGACATTCGTGAGTTTAAAATAAATCAAATAAATAAATAAACCAAAATATTTAAATGGGTGAGTTAAATAAATGGAGATAATTAATATGACAATGAAAAAGGAGTCACTGAATAAATGATATGATGAAATCCTCAACATTTTGAGATTTGGGCTATATTATAAATCGATACGTCTTGTCGTGAGAGAAAGAGGAGAGGGTTAACCAATTGTTCCCTACAGAGACTGATACTACTGGGCGTGTAAATAAGGGATAGTTTACCTGAATACGTTAGCGTTGACTGCACACCCAACGAATCCCTGCGCCTCCCGTGGATTATGTAAGAACCTGATCTCGAGGGGTGCTATACCCTCCTCTCCCAAGTTGATCGTCTGGATCAATCGACGATCTTTCCACGAGAAAAAGTTCAGAGACCTGCCGTAAGTGTCTGGAAACGACACAAAACGTAGTAATAATTTCATTTAGAATTTTGGTGGAGGTGCCGGGTTTTAAATGATTCTTCTATCACTAGGCCACTAGGGAAAGGATGTTGATGACACGACGTATTGTGTCCTGTGCGAGGGGTCAAAAACTAGTGAAATCAGGTGTACAATTTGAAAACAATGAAGAAAAACTTCAAATTAAAAAATTAAAAAATCAATTAAAACCATCAAAAAAAATTTAAAATCACTCAAGATCAAAAAAATCAAAATAATACAAAATGAATCACCAAAATAAAAATTAAAAAATCCCCGAAAATGAAAAATGCCATTCGTGATTTCAAAAACAGAAATCAGCTGTATTAATTATTCTCCAAAATTGTACATCGAAGTATCGAACCTCTCGATCCTGTATTTAAAATTACTGGTAAATAGAATGCGTATATTTTTTGTGGTTTCCTCATCAAGAAAAATACTTTTATTTCACTTATAAATGAACTTGGCTAACTGGGCTTGATAACACTAGTCCTAAATTATTTTCAGTACTCTCGTAACTTTCTTGAACTCCAATCAATTTAATACCATAATCACAAACTTGAACACAAAATACTTGCTCACTTACTTATATCTTGCACATGGCCACCGTCGTAGCCCTTCTTGAACTTGGTGGGCGTGCCCCACTCGCTCGACACCATGATGTCATGATAGGGCTGGTACCAGAAGTCGTAGCCGAATTGTGCTGCTTTCCCTTCGCCCGCCCAGAGCCCTGTGTTAAGACACATGAGTATTAGCAACCAGTGACCACCTTGCATCAGTCACTTGAACTTTATCGGGGAATAGAGACTTTGTGGCGAGGTTAATAGTGATAAAAAAACAAGCAGACATCTTGAGCTGGCCTTACATGATCGCGGTATTCGCTTTGCGAATTCGCTAAGCGTTTTTTCAAGCCGCCATGATGATAAAACGACCAATCAGTGACGAGAGTTACGCGATTTCTGTTGTTGAGCTCGCCTCAATTCCACCGCCTTGCGAAAACGAAACGCAAATCGCGTTCGTGGAAGGCCAGCTTTACACAATGGGAATGAAACGTGTTATCAGTCAATGTTTCAACTTTTTTGAGCAGAATAATTTGGGTTTCATTGCTTTTTTTTTCAAGAGATTGATGTCCAGTAAAAAAACAAACGTTTCAGTAAATGACAATAAACAAAAATATTGTGATAGTAACAACTGTCTACCCTCCTCCTCCTCCTCCAATCTATAAAATTGACATTCAATTCCTCGTTTTTTGTTACGATGTCCAGTTGAAAGTTGGAACAGACTTCGTTGCTAGGAAATAGCAGGAAAGAAAAATATTGTTGATAACAAACCTCCCCCCCCCCCCTCTCCCCCCATCCAACAGAATATTAGATTACCTCCAAAAAAAAGTGCAATGATAACTAACTACATTGTATCTTGAGTAGGCCTACCATGTGAGATAACATTCTGATAAATATTTACCTAATACGATAATGAAACTGGGGTCGATGAAGCAGTTCTACCTTTTTAGCGATCAACAACATTGCATCTTAAGTACCATATGTAAGATGATAACATTCAATTTATAATAAATATTTGCCTATAGTCTAGTCAAATACGATAGTGAAACTCGAGTCAATGAAGCAGTTCTATACCTTTGTAGTTTGCATCTATATTCTAGTGTGTCGAATATAGTGAAACTATTTATAATGGTCAATTTTTTAACGGATGGATTTGATGAATGACTTTTTTATGAATATTTCATGAAAAATTATAGCTAAATTAATTCCTGTGATTTGTATAATCTTTGAGTACGATTTTAATATCAATACTCACTAATTTTCTATATCGTTTTTTCTAGATATTTAATTCATGGTTTCACTTGGTAAATTGTCATTGGCTTCAATTGTCAGTTGACAAATGTAGTATATATATATATATATATATATATATATATATATATATATATATATATATATATATATATATATTTATATATATATATATATATATATATATATATATATATATATATATATATATATATATATATATATATATATATATTGTAATTATTTATTGTTCATCACTAGTCGTTTGTGTTTGTTTAATTCGGTGTATTATTTTATTATCCTTCAGACAAGCCTTTTAAAGGTTTTGTGGATCTTTTTGAGAATATTTACGTATTTGTTGTTCTTTTCTTGTGAAAAAAAAAAGTTGAAATAGTTGAATGGGCCTTCAAAAAATATAGATTAGCACTATAGCTCTCACAGTTTCTGGTTTGAACATTATTGCCTGTTGATGAAGCAAACATCTTTCGAACATTTCAACTTATAGTGTCTTGTAGCAATACTCACGATACCATCGCATTTACCTTTGACTTTGAAAGTCTCCGAGTCGACAAGAACGAAGTCACCCAAACTTCCCCCCTTCGTGTCACCCATGATGGAGATCATGATGTCACCGTCACCCAGACAGTGACTTGTGTGCGGCGTGGTGACTCCCAACTTGTGTAGCTCCTCGGGTTCTATCACCTAAAATATACAAATACAATTCTTATAAAAAATAATTTTCACTCTTCGAAGTCACTATTATGTGATAGTGACTCCTACGTATATAAATACATATATATATATATATATATATATATATATATATATATATATATATATATATATATATATTTATTTATATTTATTTATACATATATATATTATGACATGATATATGACTATATATATATATATATATATATATATATATATATATATATATATATATATATATATATATATATATATATATATATATATATTATGTTCATTTATCTATTTCTATTGGGTTTAACGACACACTGTACTGATGACTGAGATCAATTGGCGTCGGTGAATGATATATGAGATGGTGGGATGGTGAGATGAGAGGTAATTTTATTAGGTGCTTTTGGATAGTGGGGAGGAGTTGGTCGTGGCCTGTTGTTTAGGAACCATCCCAGTATTGACCTGAACGACAGAGGGAAACCACGAGAAACCCATGTCAGGATGGTCGACTACGGCGGGGTTCCCTGGTCTCCTGGATGACGGTTCAGTGTATTAACCACTTGGACACTCGTCTCAACACATATTATGTAATAGTGTTAGTGTAACCACCTGCGACCACAATGTAATAAGTCACCTTTGAATAGTGTATTTTTATTGAACTTTGGTGCGAATGTGTATTAACTTTTGTGGTTTTGTGGTTTTGAACTTCGAGGAGAGAATAAATAAAATTACTTCCAGTAGAAATGAAATGGAAAAGACTCCCTTTGAAACAAAAATATTTAGTTTTTCTGCTGTATTCACTATTATATAACGCTATACATGAGGAAAACGAATTTCTGTGGAAATACTATTCCCAATCGAAATAAAACAACTGAAATCAACTGAATTTCATTTGAGCAACACAACGCATTCACATTTGAGCGTTTTCAAATAATATATTTCTGTGTCAAAGTAATTTTCATCGAGAAAATGGAATACTGAAGATTGGAGAAGTCAGGAGAAATACTTCCCTAACTTTTTCAGTCTCTTTCAGGTAATCCTGATGTAGTCCTTAAATAGGTACGATTCATGGAGCTCATGAATGTACGGCTTGAAGTATAAGTAAAAGTCTGTTTCTGTCCCTTGATAACTGTTCAATCCTAGACAATATAATATAGTCGACCGGTTTGACCAGGTATAGCAAAGAGACTTTTACTTATGCTGTACTTCAAGCTTCAAGCTTCAAGCTGTACCTTAATTGCTACTGTCGTTATTTTTAATCCCATATTTTCAATTTATGAATACATAGAAAGAAAGTGTGTGTTGTATTGTATTAGTATTTGATTGTAATTTGATTGAATTTTTAATTACAATTACATACAAATTTCACTCTCCTACACTTATTTATGACAGGGATACGATAAGTTATCACTTACGACAATCTCAATGTACATGGATGATGTTCCTAATATGAGAACGTATTCACAAAAGAAGAAGATCGTCTACCAACGAATCAAAGAAAAATATCTCCGTTTTATTTGTACAGCCGTGAAATTGTTAATATGGTATGATTTCTCAGGGTGCGATTCACGATAAAGAACGAAACTACATCTCTCAAAGAAGTAAACGCCTTAATATTGCAGCGAGTTCATATGATATCTAAAGTTTTAATAATTATTTTCTTAGTATTCTCTTATTTTATTAAAGACGACCTTCTTATCACTTGGATGAACTTATATATTCAATTCAATTCAATTCAATTCAATTCAATACTTTATTTGCCAATTTGGTTTATACATTCTAAAAATGAGACATGATAAAATATATGACACGTCAAAAATATTATAAAAATGAACCTAATATAAACTATAAAACTGAACTATATGTATGAGATATACATATATTTTAAAAAAAGCATTCATACAAAAACATACTTCACATTCATACATTTATTCTCCACATTTATTTACACATTTAATCTCATTATATTCTTCAGTCATTCCTTATATGATACTAATACAATCTTCTTGCATGTGTCAAAAAATCTTATTCTCACAAAACAGTTTAAGATTAGATATCAGTGCAGATATTTCTGCACACACTAAATTCTCTAGTCGTTCTAGTCTTTTGCTCTTGTGACGTACCTTATGCATAGTTGGGGCTCTTACGTCATCCATGCTGACAATATAAACCCTGTCTGAGCCGAGACAGGGAAGAACCATCTTGTTACGTTTCTTGTCTGGGTCCCCATGGCAGCTACTGCACACGTTCCACCCCGAGTGATGAACTTCATCCCCTAAATACTTCATTGGCAGACGGTGAATTACCTGAGAAAAAAACAAAAAAAACAATTGTGTTGAAATATCAGTTTCAATATATATAAATATATATACATATATATATATATATATATATATATATATATATATATATATATATATATATATATATATATATATATATAATGTCAAACTTTCATGGTCCTTATTATGTTAATTATTATTTTCGAGAATACTATGTGCATTGAAATTGAAAAATATATATATATATATATATATATATATATATATATATATATATATATATATATGCGATTTCCATCATTTGCGAAATAGATCGTAGGCTGAATGTTGACTAGGAGCTATTTCATGCAAATTCGAGTTGAGGAATTCGCTGATACCTTCCAATTGCTACAGTCGCCTATTACTTGATTCCCGTGTTATTGAGAGTTGTCAATTCTACTCGTTGAGATATCGCTTCGCTTAGGGTTCACATCGAAGTTCAGTGTTGGGTCTTGCATTATGTGGCCAAAAGTATTTGCCTGCGGAATATTCTATTCGAGTTCTCTTCTATTTTTTTAAATCCAGGCTTCTCTCTAAATCGTATATTATATTATCAATTATATATATATATATATATATATATATATATATATATATATATATATATATATATATATATATATATATATATTATTTCAAACTTTCACAGTTATTTATGAATTCATATATATATATATATATATATATATATATATATATATATATATATATATATATATATATATATATATATATATATATATATGTATATGAATATATAACCCTTCGAGCTTCCATATATATACATATATATATATATATGTATATATATATATATATATATATATATATATATATATATATATATATATATATATATATATATATATATATATATATTTATATATATACAATAGTTTTTCTCTACAGCGATGTCATATAAATGACTTCTAAAAAGACTCAACAATTTTCCCTCAATAATTGATATGGTACTTAACACAATTATTGATTAGTTTCTCAGTTTGCTATATTGCTATGGTAACCATTGTTAATCATATGTTACTTGAAAGAAGACTCTCAAGTTACCAATAAAAATACTAGTGGAATATGTAGACAAAATTACAGAGCAATTTCATCCGTCCAATGGATTGGCTCCTCATCTCTTGCTCTGCACTCTGTTGTAAAATTTGACATTGTTGAAAGTTACATGTGTAAACGTTTCTTACGATTGTTAAGTGACCTCTCGCCGTACTCGTCTGAACTCTTGAAAATACCAACTTTTATTGGTCAATTACGGTGGTTTAGATTCAACTTGAATGAGCAACACTGCTATCTTGGCGATATGAATGCAGCAAAAAGTTACATCAGTTGTGAGAAGTCTTCAATAGCTATAATCCAAGCTTTAATTGAGCGGTGCTTAACCTCTATATAGGTTCCACGATCAAACTAATGATCTGAAATAAAAATTACTGTCAGTGTTACCCAACATATTGAACAAAAATGATTTTTTCTCTTTTGTTAGCAATTATCACTTGATTAAGCTTCTTCAATTTTTACAATATTAGGTTCCTTATCATCATCTTTGTATTTTTCCGAAGTGATTGTGAACTAGAGAATAAAATACTCAGTGCTGGAGAATGCGATATCATAGAATGGCAATTATTTTCTTTTCCATTCTTCTTCTTCTTATTATTATTATATCTATATTTTCTTATTCACATATTTCAGTTGTTTATTATTGACTGGTGAATATTTTCCGATAGATCGAAGGGTTGAGGGAAAAGATGGTATGCAATATAGTTTTCTAATTAATTTTCTAGTTAATCTTAGCTGGTGGCAGTAAAGATAGAATTCTCACAATAATAACTACTATAAAAATAAAGTTTCATTTTTTTATAACTGTCTAAATTTTTTCATCAAAGTTCCTCATTTAATTGTATTCTAGTAATTATTCTTTCCATTTCTTTGGTTCATTTCACTCTTGGGTCGTGACGACAAATAGATGCAGTAGGATACAGTCAAGTTTCCGAGACCATATGAGTCTACAATCCTACAACCAACCTATACACTAAACCGGCCTTCTGAGCATATATTAATGGTTATATACAAGCTGTAATTACTCGTTACTGTTTATTAATAACATATCGTAATCTCTAGTTATAGCGCTTACTGTTGAGTCTGTGGCTTGGAGTCAAGACCAAACAACATGACTCAAAGACGTTTCAATAATAATAATAAGAAGCTGTTTCAACTAGTTTCAACTCTTTCCAAGAAACGAAATACAACTACAAGTTACGCGCAAAAATTCGAAAAATATATTCATATTATACATTTGGAATCAGATTTACGAAAATCACACAAATCTAGCAGCCACTTTGAAAAATAATAGTAATACATTTTCTTTTGAATCAAATCAATCCATTAAATAGATTGACAAAATGGCTCGAAGAATAATTGACCAATGTAGATGGGCGTGACTTACACGAAGCAGGGAAAATTTTAGATACCTCGATTGGTTATTTCCCTATTTTCCCCTGCTTCACTGTCCACTTGATTGATTTTTATATTTTGTGACATCACGAGGGCGGACGATCTACAATGGTCAATTAGAGCGGGTATCAAAATGATCAACAGGTGAAATAATGCAGGCGGTGGTAGCTCTCGAGTCGTATCATATGAATATCTCGCTCATCCCATAACGCATTTGCTGCGTTTTCCTAGTTTATTAGTTCAAATCAAACCCAGTAGAACACAAAATATTTTCATGGGCGTGCAACCCACATACATTTCAGCTGTAGTTTTAATCTACATAAAACCACAGATAAAACAAAAATTCCACACACTCGAATCATATACATATAGCGACCAAAATGAAAAAAAATACACTGACATTAAGAATTGACGTTGAAAATACGTGAATCATTCAAAAGCTATTGACACGATTAAAACACGTGCTTTTGATATGCTTTATTATTATTTTTATTACGTCTGTCACGACCCACAAGATTACGCAGGGAGACTCTCATGCCTTGTCACCGTCGTGGTACGCGATTTTATGCTAAATCGAACCATATTCATGTTGAAATAGGATATATTTTCATTAATTTCTTGAGCAATTTGTTTCCACTGAAAATTAAAAAAGTAAAATAACCAAGCTTTTCACTTTTAGTTGCTAAAATTAATATAAAATGATAGAATAATTTCATTCACGTTTTCCATTACCCAATGTATAATTGTCATCAAATAAAAAGTTGTGTAACCACAAAGTGCTGCATACTGTATATCTATTTCATAACATTTCCGCTTCAATATTCAGTAAATAATGTTATTGATATGACTAGAGTTTGCTATCTCGACGATAAAAATAGACTACACTGGTTTAGTGTTGTCTTTGTTGACACTAGTTTTTTCTTTGCGAAAAGTTGTTACAACAAATCTGACACTCGACTTTCTATAATGTCAGTCATTTTTCGTATTCAAAATTTAAAATTTCAATATATTTCGAATTTTTGGATTCAAATTTTTAATGATCAGTGCATGAGAGTCGACTTGGCGATATATCATTTTTTGATCATTTTTTGACGACAACTCTCGAATGATATAAGCGATATCAACTTCTAGTAGCATACATGCAGACACATATCTATCCAATACCTTCAACATGGCTAACATTTACACTATTCTACATTCCAAGACGGTAATAATAACATTTACGATTCCAACATTTAGGCATACAGCTTAGAAAAATAGATTCCTATCTGCATTTCTGTGAAAGTATACGATATAAGTTGAATATAGTTTCGAATATAAATATACTATGAATACCAAGATTTCGGTACCTATATTAATTTCTGTTTATCAGAATTGTGATTAAAGTTGAATAATTCGAAGTTATCAGCAAACAATTATTATTTTAAATAATATTTTAAATAATAATTTAATTTAATAATATTTTTAATATTAATATTTTTTAATTGAATCACGTCAAGTTGGGTGTGGGGTCGAGTCCCGCGTACGACATTTGGTTATTGTAAATATCCATGTATCGGCCACTCATTCGTATACGGTCGTACCCCCATATAAGCTAGCTGTTGGGAGGGGGGGCGTTTACCAAAACAATAATATTAATGAATAGTTCGGTAACAGCGTGTAACTATCACCGACCTTGCAGTAGTCAGGACTATCAGGATCGATGTCCACCGTGGCAAGGTAGTCAGGTCTGACTGGCTCGGGCTGGATGCACGGCACGTACATGATCTTCTCTCTTTTCCCACGTGACATGGCTTCCAGCGGGGTCGCGAACCCGGGACCACCATGGCAACCTGGAACAGGGGTATTTTCAGTCAGACAATATGCAGGATTCTGAAGCAGTGGTATCAGTGGTAATTATCGATAATTGGACGAGCGAAAGCGATGACATCCATTCGATCAAACGAAACCCACCCACAAAAAAATGTATCATTTTTTTTTGTTATTTACTGGTGCATCAATGTTGATATAGATATTAAAAATTTAATAGGAAAAAAGTTGAAAATTCCGACAAAATTTTGGAAAACCAATTAAAACCAAGGAAAACCAATAGGAAAAACAATACCTGAAACGTAGATAGTTAGCATGAGAATGATAAAATCGATCCTATCATTGAGTAAATCTTCATCAGATGAACTAAATCTTACTAGCATACCTATAACCCTATTTTGATAAAAATTAATAGTTTCTGTTACCTATGATTACAACATAAAATTGCGTGAATTTTTCTGGTCTTGTATGCCAAACACATATGGTGAAACTTTTAATTTTTAGTTGAGCTCAAAGGCAGTTGCTTTACAAACAAATCGATAACTGACACGATCAAATATCTCAAGAAGTAATCAAATTATATATGTAACGCTAGATGACCATTTTTTGTGACCATTTTCAGTTTCAAACTAAATCATAAACAATCGTAGGCCTAGTGGCTTTCCGGATGAACGTATTGTTGTGAAACTGATTCACATCGTGCAGAGAAGTATCTTCTAAAATATTATCAATCCATAACAAACATTTACAATATGTTCACAAATAATCACCCTGGTGGGAACTTTTTGCCCTTTGGAGACTGGAGACCCCTTGAATCAGGTATTTCTGTGTTTGTTTTTGTTTTGACGGATCGTGATGTGAAACCTACCCACATGAAACTTCTTCTACGCATTAGTTTTACTCATTTTTTAAAACTTGGTTCTGTAGAATTTAAGGTATCAATCGATCTAGTAGATAGGATAAATTAATCAATCTAATGATGTTTTTTTTTCCAATTGAGCCCTGATAAATTAAAAATTAAAAAAATCCAATTGAAATATAAATTCTCGTTTCAAGTGTTTCACTCATTGTTGTAATCAATGCCTCAAATTGTGTTCTTCAATCACATTTATTCAGTGTTATTCATTTTCCTCCTGACGACACTAATTTGCTGTAACAACCTCACAAACATGCTATCTCGCATAACAACTCTCTTCATTTTTGTGGCATAATCTCAAGATGGTTGCGTCACTGGTTGATTAGATAACTGCACCTGTTCCGGATTTTTCACTCATTTCAGCCTGACTATTAGCTTTAATTAGTGTTAACAACCTGCAATAGTATTGACATTAGTAAAGTTATCTGAAAATAATATTATACGTGCACTTAGCTCGGCACAGAAGTGGACTGGAAAACATATCTTGTTCACTGAATACAAAAATGACTATTTATTAGTGTTGGCAGATAGAAACTATATATCGTTAGTGCTCATTTGTAGGGGATGCACGTCCGATCAAAACCATCACATTACGATGGAATACACAACACATATCGGCGAAGAACTCACTGGTCATTGCATGCATGCATTTATCTGTAAATTGCGATTAACTTGAATAAACCAAAAATATTAAGAACAAATCAATCGATCAACATTATTAGTAATATTAAACTAA
Source organism: Brachyptera risi (assembly GCA_964007535.1). Lineage (NCBI taxonomy): Eukaryota > Metazoa > Arthropoda > Insecta > Plecoptera > Taeniopterygidae > Brachyptera > Brachyptera risi. Next base: position 28,454,728 of record OZ023333.1, read on the forward strand.
CCCCGGTAAAAAAATTGTTTTGAGAGTGAATTAGGATTTTTTAAATAACCAGGTAACAAATCACCATTAATATAGTTATTCATAGGGCATGCATACTTCAATATTAGTTAGGGAGAAGATTTATATAGAAACAAATATTTTTATTTATATTGGCTTTAACGATGCACTGAACTGATGACTAGGATCTATTGACGTAGGTGAATGATATATGAGACGGTGGAATGTTGAGATGATTGGATGAAAGGTTATAATTACATTAGATATTTTTGGATAGTGCGAAAGAGTCGGTCGTGGCCTGTTGATAAGGAACCATCCCAGTATTGTCCTGAACAACAGAGAGAAACAACGAAAAGCCAGTGTCAGGATGGTCGACCATGGTGGGAATCGAACCCCCGTCTCCTGACGATTCAGTGTGCTAGCCACTCGACCACTCATCTCAGTATGAATAGATGCCTGTAGATATTATAGCTATCATCAGAGTTGAAAAAGATTCAAATAAATAAATGCAATTGTTAATATTGTTGACAATAACAATATGTTAATGAGACGGGAGGAATGTCCACACCCAAACAACTCTGTCATGGTATATACTATATACTACAGATTGAAAACTGAAAACCATATTGTAGATGTATCTATTTAGGGACGATGAATATGTTATTTTTGTTTTATAACAATGGAGAAACTAAGAGTTGGCAATTCTAGTTGAATGACAGTCGTCAGTACTGGTATTTTGAGTCAAATTGTTATATCAATTAGCTTTTTTTCGAGTAAGTATACTCATATATTATATATATGCATATATATATATATATATATATATATATATATATATATATATATATATATATATATATATATATATATATATATATATATATATATATTTAATTTCAATGTTTCTCACAATGTTATTCTTGGTTCATATCAAAAACAGTACAGATACCTTGAATTGGTTCTATCCTATCAGTCAAATTGTGTGACCTGTGAAGCACTGGAGCTCTTAAAAAAAAATATATATATATGAAGCAAATATGAGATCTTCGCTTCGTTCAATTCCAGTAACAGTTGATTACAGTAGATTATTTTCAGTTTTCACAGCTTGACGACTTTTACTTACATTTCGTCGCCATGTTTAACGGCAGGTTTAACAACAGGTATAGGTACAAAAAGCTGACACATCCTAGCTCAAGCATGGCTTTACGCAGACTATCAATAAAACTTTATTTCAGCTTTATTTCAACCGTTTAATAACTGTTGATACATTTTGCCGTCTCAACAGATATGTTCCGGAAGCCAACACCTATTGCCTCAAGTAGGCCTGGCCTATAGCTTCACGCGGGGCGTCTGAAGAGCGAATACTGGAATAGAGATACCACCAAGCGTGAACGTGGGCTTGGCATGTTGACTTAGAAAGAGGATGTGCCTATTCGAAGAAACGATCAAAACCTGACCAAATAACCCTAACCACATTTCCTCTTCTCTCTCTCTTTTTTTTAATAACATCGAAACTTGATACAAAATCATTGTTCCCCAATTAAGGCTAAGGATGAAAGATAGGATCGTTTAGAAGAGGCACCACAAGGGCGATCTTACCACCCCATTTTGATTATTTAAAACTAATGGCCTTCAACACCAGGACTGCGCTGTCTGTGACCATAATTTTTCGCCGAAGATCTTCAAAGGTCTTTCAGTATAAACACACGAATGTTGATATCTTCCACTTTGAACTAAGTCTCTTGGGCAATGATTACTTCTTTCCCTTGACAGCAGAAATTTTGTCTTCTCTCTAACCAATACCCCGAAATAGTGCTCCTAAGGCATTATTACACGCCAAGCCCACCTTCACTCTTGGTATAGTATATCTATTCCAGTATTTGCTCTTCAGGCGCCCCCTTCACGCTCACTACCAATAACTATTGATTATATATTGTAATATTAGTATAGTTGGATGAGCGAAACGAAAACTAAATTTCACCATACCCGAAAAAAAGTGCCCGTTTTTTTTTTTTTTTTTTCGCGATCCACAGGTCAAACGAAAATTCAAAATCAGTTGGCATACAATACAACTTGGCATACACAAGTTTCCTTATCTAACTTGACACTGTACAGTTTTGAGGTGCAATCGGTTGAACCACTTCCGAGAAAACTCATTAAAAAATTTCAAAAATCCCATAAGAATTACCGAAAAAATTCGTCAGAAATATTTCCTTCGAGATAATTCAAATTCTCGGGGCATTTAAATATAATAATTTCAGTCAATTCAGCCGTTTTGATGTAAAAACATATATAATCAAATTTTTTTAAATCATTCAAAGCTTTTAAGAAACCAATTGAATACAAGCAACAGGTGTCACCAATTATTGGAAACGATTAAAACAAAGCGTTCTTTATCATCATATAAATTGATTGGGAAATAGGATGGCAGTGACATTATTGTTTGTATCCCAAAGTGTATATATATATATATATATATATATATATATATATATATATATATATATATATATATATATATATATATATATATATATATATATATATATATATATATATACAATTTCAAACATAGATATTGATATGTTCTAGCCGAGGTTCTCGGTTCTGGCTCATCCATCAACGCGGAAACATATAACGCGTTTGCCTAGTACTTTAGCCGTTTGACGACTGTCACTTACATTTTGCCGTCACGTTTAACGGCTATCTCGATAGCTATATGTTATCGAGCCGATACCAAAGCCGGAAGCTGACACGTCCTACCTCAAGTATAGTAGATTATATAATATGATATTAGTATAATATCTTAGCCGTTTGACGACTGTTACTTACATTTTGTCGTCATGTTCAACGGCTGTCTCAACAGGTGTGTGTTCCGATACGTCCTACCTCAAGTACAGCTGGTCCAGTACTGAAGCCACTTGATTTCAATTTTCAACTGGCTCGGGTTTCCGTTGTAGCAGTTATCTCACTTACTCTCGTTCAGTCTGGAAACCACAACTCACTGCTTCCTTGTCGGTCGTCATTGACCTTGAGCTGGTGTTAGTGCAGTTCAAGAGCGATGTAGAAAACACCTCTAATTCACTCGTGGCTTACAGTATATTGGCAATTGTGACGTAGCGAAGTGCGAAGAGGGCGAGTATTGATTTGGCACTATGATGAAAATAAAAATATAAATAAATTAATCATTTATGTAATAATAATAATAATAATAATAATAATGGTTTCATTTCCTTTTGGATCATTACATGATATAATGGAAAGTCATAAAAAAGTTATATAACAAAAATTCAAAATATTCAATATAAAAATCTCAATATGATCACACTTTAACAAAACGCATCTAACCTATAAAAGCATTTTTCAATCAGATAATGAAAAAATGAATAAATAATGTAAATGGTGTCTTGAAGATGAAGATGAAGCCTTTTGTGCTTTTATGGAATACTCGCGTGTGGTCCAAGGTGGGGAAGTTTAGAAAATCTTTACTGATTTGATGATTTCATGAAAATATACAATCGAGAAACAAAATTGATAGTATTCAGAAGTCTTTTATTCATGATCCTAAAAACATCATTTTGGTTCGTATATAGGCCTTTAATACTACTCATTTACATTTTTGAAATACATGTATTTTTATTCTGCTCTATTTTTTTATAGACCTATCCTATAGCTGTAGTTTGAAGTAAAAGCGATATGGCCAAAATTGTGTTGTACCAACAGCTAAAAAAGTAAAAAGTACTACTAAACAAGTACTTGCTTGACCCTTGATCTATGATCAAACTTCACAATAAAGCGGGTACCTATTTAAAATTGTTCATGAAAAGTGAATGTATGTATCACAATCAATAGCTCCATTATCTGCGGCACAATAAGATCTAAACAATCAAGTATGTTCAGTTGTGTTCACTAGAGACGGCGTGACCCACCAGTGGGCTAGTGGTGTGTGATAGTGGGGACCGTAACCTTCTCTCTTGGATATAAGTATAGTTTTTTTAATATTGGGTTTTAACGACGCACTGTAATGATGACTGAGATCTATTGGCGTCGGCTGAATGATTAATGAGATGATGGGATGATGAGATGAAGATTTTTATGGGTAATGGGAAGGATAGCGGGAAGGAAGCGGTCGTGCCCTATATTGTAGGAACCATCCCGGCATTAGCCTAGACTACAGAGGGAAACCACGAAAAAAACCTGTACAGATAGATGGTGACGGGGATCGAACCGGGTCCGATATTCCCCTTCACCTCTAGGATCACATGAAGCGAGTGCGCTAACCACTCAGCTACATGTGCCGGTTCTAGTATGATCGTATTTATCTAATTGATGCTACTCAGATACATATACAAAACAACGGAAATGACTGTGATTATCGGTATTTCCAAGTCCAATAAGTCTAAATCTAAGAGTTGGTGGAAATAAATAGCATGGGTAACCATGGTAGAAACAACTTCAAATGACTAGTTTAAGCCACTCCCACGTTGGCAATTCCAGCACTTATAGGTTCGGTTTTACCTATTGATTGTTAGTTGATCATGTGACAGTTAGCGGATTACGTTGTTATCACCATTGGTTACGCATGTTATTTTCGTACTTTAACTAATAGTGGGATGATCAGGAATAACACTCAACTAAGATGAAGTCGTAGAACTGGCTCTTGGTCGTTTCAATTTTTTTCTCAACTTTTTTCAACAATCTTCAGAAAAAAATAAAAGCAAAATTTTCCTCCAGTATTGTTGAAAATGTTAATTTTCAATGCAAACTGCAATCTTGACTTTTCAACTTCTTCTCTGTGCTTTTTATGCTTATTATTTTTTTGTTTCTTCACAAGTCACCAACTATATGAAGGTCACTATAAAATAAAAGGAACGCTCAGATTTATTTTCATAACTTTATTTTATTGGTGTTTATAAAACTTAACTTCTACAATATAAAAAACGTGTAAATGTTATGTTCTAGTTTATTTGGTGACGTTTATTTAAAGAGACGACACTTTTAATTTCGTTTCATCCAACCAAAAAACAACAGCACATTCTTTTGTATTACTTCAAGACACTCAATCACAGAAACATGCAGCTAAAATAAATATTAAGAGTGATACTTATAATGTAGGAAAAGAGAAAAAAGAACAGTTTTTTTGTATGTAAATTACTTCATGATATAGATATCAGAATTATGGAAAACAAGAGGGTGCTTTGAGTGCCTTTTGGTGAACATGGAAGTTTTTATTTTGTTTCACGTTATACAATATAAGGGTCATACAATATACCAATAAAAATGTTTCTCTCTGATGAAACTGTTTGTTTATACCATTTGGTATGAGTGAAAATAAAGTCACATCTTGATTTCAATCATTTTGATACCACATACATGTGTTTCAACTTGAAGCTCCGAACAAAATTCTAAAAAAAAAATGAAATTGTCATTCTGCTTTCATAGTGGACACAAATAATAATATCAGACGTTTTCATAATCGAGTGTTCATTCGTACATGATCGATTGTTGATCATTCCACTTTTTTATGATGTTTTTTGATAGTTTAAATTAAAATAAAAACATTCGCATTTTTGTAACTAATCACAATCGACGACTCGTAGTCTCCGCCCCCTTGACGTCACAAATCATACCGTCCAATCAACAGGGCTGTTAAAACTGTAGTAAAATTAAAATATCCAATCGGGGTATCTTCAAATGACCACAAATGATATAGATCCAACTGGCCTACTGGTGAAGCCACGCCTATTTCGAGTCGTCAATTGTCCGAGTATAGTAAAATGTCATTCAATATCAGAAGAGGAATGTAAGACAGTCTATAAATCTAAGGATCGGTGATAAGAGTATATTAAGTGCAGTTGAACCTTTGGTATAGTTATGCTGTATGGATGGATATAGTTAGCTCACAATGATTAGATCGTATAAATGAAAAGTACAATAATTAAACAATGCATGGCGTATTAAAGAATTCACTTTCATGTTTTAATGGGTTACAGTAGCAAGCTCGTATTTTTTAGTTTATTTTAGTTTCGAACAATCGCGTGATTCAAGAAGCAAACATTGCAGTCAACAACAACAAAAATATATTGCATACGGTATTTACAATCCTCTATGAAAGACAAAATGGTGGAAATATGAAGTGTTCTGAATTGTTGAGACCAATATGTATTATACTAATGATGTCACGCATTGTAGTAATAATTGGACAAATATATCTCTCAAAGGTTTGTCTGGTTTTTGTTTTGTTTGCATAACTTTTCCAGTAACTATGGTAACCTGACAAATATTTCAGCTTCTCATGAGAAGTTGTATAATTCTCTATCGTCTATGGTTGTTATGCTGTTCACGTCTTCTCAACAATGAATGAATGCTATGAAAACAAATGACAACTGAAAATAACTACATGAATCCACCATTGTTGCTTTTAATTTGTAACACCGAATACGATTCGTTTCATTTTTTACAGTTGGCAGTTTTCAAGTAGGCCGAGACCACGATGTAGTGATACCAACCTATTTTATCATAATATAAAGGAGGTGCTCGGGTCTCGAAAGTGAAATATTTCTGGGGGCAGAGTCTGAGTCCATGGTCCCGATTGTCTGTAGCGCAACTACCGCTTTTATGTCGAACTAATTGAAACAACAATGCTATACAATGCTGTACACGGCCCAGTAGATTACGAGAATCATAGATTTTGTTAGTTCAACAATGCCAGCGGTACCGTAGCCACTCTTATTTACATCTAGTTCACAAGGAAATCCGCTAAATCGTGACAGGCAATCGGGACGATTGACTCTGAAATGACCGCAAGAAACCACAAAATGCCTTCCACGTTATCAGTATGTGAGTTGGAGCACCTTCTTTATATTATGGTAAAATAGGTTGGTGTCTCTAGATCGTGCCGAGACGGTCACTCTTTGATCTAAAACTATTTTTGCTCAAAAATTGACGACAGATATCTTGATTGTTGGTAATCTAATGCATCTTGCAACATGAATCTTGCATTCCACGATTGTTTCATAATTGCGATTATGCTCAGTATTCGTCAGCGTCGTCAGCTTCTTCGACCGAGTCGACGCCGACCTCTTCGTAGTCCTTCTCCAGGGCAGCAAGATCCTCTCTCGCCTCGGAGAACTCTCCTTCCTCCATCCCCTCGCCCACATACCTGAATCAACAAACAATTAATAGAATCACAAACTAAACAGGTATAATCACAGATAATCGAGTTGCTGTGGTATAATGTAGAAAATACGTGACAAATTCACAACTAAAGAATGTAGGCCTACGAACAAAACTTGAGAAATTATAAAAGATCGTTGTATCATTGAAAATGTTTGATTGTGAAAACTAAATTTGGACATAGAAGTGCCTTATGACAGGCTGGTTCTTATGCATACAATTTTCTGTGATTTTCTAAACTACATAATAATTAGAACTGGTAATCTCAGTGAGCATTTTCAATAATCTGCATGTTATTGGTAACAGTCAGTAATTCTATGAAACGGTTTTAAGAAGATAATAAACTGTACGTCAGCTAAGCGTGTGAGCTTGCACGCAATCAATTCTCACGACCGTTGTTTTTTGAATATCAAACTGATTTTTTTTTTTTCGTTACTTGAGAAATAAGCTAGGTTTATACTGATACAGAATTTTGATACTTGATACGAACTGAATTCAGCGCGTGATTTACCACGCAAACGATTGAGTTAATCGCGCACGGTCTGCCCTCCCTTAATCTTTTCGCTTTTACAAATGCGAAGACGCAATATTTCATGGTCGATTTTATTGTAATATATACATAATGATGACGATAGGCAAATATAATATATTGACCACCATAAATTATAAATAGCAGCCTTCCGTAACTGATTCAGCTAAGACACCGCTTTAGCGTCACTTCGGACGTGAGTTCGAGTCCCGCATAAGGCATGAGTTTTTGAGAACGTCCTTTCATTTATAAGCATTATTCAAATTTTCATTATCACCTGCCCATTTATACTTCCAAACAATCTAGCTGTCGATGGAGTAGTTACCATTACAAAATATATAAACCTATACGCTTCTCAATGAAGAATATTCACACAAAAACGCTTAGCCTAACAATAAACGATATTTACTAATATATAGGCTTCTGTCAAGTGACATTCACTCATTGTTGAAATTGACAGACAAAAGACAACAATATCAATCGGTTGGAATTGACCAATCAGAATGTTTAGTAGTCCACCAGTTCGCTGTATTGTTACGGTAACTATTGTTTGTCATTTGTCACGTGACAGAAACCTAGCAGGCTTACCAATGTACGAAGGCTCTCTTGGCGTACATCAAGTCAAACTTATGGTCGAGTCTAGCCCAAGCTTCAGCAATAGCCGTTGTGTTGGCCAACATGCAGACTGCGCGTTGCACTTTGGCTAAATCACCGCCAGGCACCACTGTTGGCGGCTGATAGTTGATACCAACCTGATGACAAAATAGTAGAAATTAAAATAACTGATGAACTGAATGGCAGCCTCTTATCAGTCTATGTGGACCTTGTTGTTGTCTGTTTTTGTTGCACGCAAATTAACCAAAATCAACCCAATCTATAACTAAGCATAACCTATAAATCCTCGAACAACCTAACCTATCCTAGACTATCCTAAAGCTTACCTAAAACTAACCCTAACGACTTGACCTAAGCCGTGAAGTAAACATAAAGCACTTGTACATCCTGTCTGAAAAAGAGCCAGTCAATTCGCAAAAGTAGTTGACCGCCATTATCACCTTGATGTCAGAGAAAATAGAGAATTTGTGGGCACAGCGATCAGACAAGGTACCGATATTGGCTAACACACCCTTGTGGTGCGCATGTCACTCATTTGTTTATTTTTAAAGATTTGATTACGCAAAATTCCACTAAACATTTATAAATGTAGACCTAATAGGGTATTCTCAACTGACGTCACACATTGTTGAAAGAGAGAGACAACAATGTGCACCAGTTGGAATTGACCAATCAGAATATTTGGTAGTCCACCAGTTCGCTGTATTGCTATGGTAACGATTGTTGGTCGTTTGTTACGTGCGAACACCCTATACGACGTATACACACACCATTGTTGAGCTTTTGAAAAACTCGGCCCTTCCACCAAAAATAATTACTATGCCACATGGTAATTTTATAGTAGTGACTTCGTTGACAGATAATCCTGAATTGGAGCAGATCATTGAAGTTTATTAAACAAATATATTTTATGAACATCGAAATTTGCCACAGAGTCCTCATCCCCCAGTTTACGCCAAGGATGACAAACTAAAAGAGCATCGTTCGTGCCACCCTAAAATATTTCAAGTGAAATGTTAAAATGGAATGTTATGTTCAATAAGCTCAACATTTTTGTTGGATTTTATATTATTATTAAATTTTGAAGATTGGCATTCCCTTTATTTAAATTAGTGCAAGTTGTTAGCTTGAAAATGATATATTGTATTCCTTGTAAATAACTCACTTTGAATCCTGTGGGACACCAATCAACGAACTGGATGGACCTCTTCGTCTTGATATTGGCGATAGCAGCATTCACATCCTTCGGGACAACGTCTCCCCTGCAACCAATCCCATGTATAGGATACAGATTTGCCTCTTTATACATTAAAGAGATTCAGTATAGAAACATAAACAGAATCGAGTAATGTCTACGTCACGACTCGGAAAAAGTGCCGGGTCCTGGAGAACAAATATATTGATTTAAATTTCTGGAATTGAGATGATGATTTCTAGTTTTCTCAGAAATTTTGAAAAATAAATATCTGCATTATTCATTGGAATATAGTTTCATAGTTGTGATGTTCTTCATTATGAAGATTGAAGATTGGATGAAGATGAAGATTAGGGGTGAAAAAATACAAATTTCACTACACATGCATTCATTTTCGAAACGTTCGAAACGTGTGACGCAAATTTGATGAATTACCACCAATATTAAGCAATTATTTTTCTTAAGCCTCATCTGTTTTATGACCAGTTTACACGGGGCTTTGCGATGCCATTAATTCCTTAATTTCTTCATCGTTGAAATTCATATCTAGATATAAGTTGATCATTTTATTTAAGTAATTTATGTAATTGCATTGTATTCTATATGGATAATTAAACTGGATCCCAGTGGTAAATCATTATAACGTGAACAGCTGACAAATAAAATTGTTAATCTCAAAAAAAAAAAAAAGTCGCTTTCTCTCGAGTTGCTCACCTGTACAACATGCAGCACGCCATGTACTTGCCGTGTCGAGGATCACACTTGACCATCTGATTGGCTGGCTCGAAGCACGCGTTGGTTATCTCAGACACGGTCAGCTGTTCGTGGTAGGCTTTCTCAGCCGAGATGACCGGGGCGTAGGTGGCCAGGGGGAAGTGGATGCGGGGATAGGGGACAAGATTTGTCTGAAATTCTGTTAGGTCGACGTTGAGGGCGCCGTCGAAACGGAGAGAGGCTGTGATGGAAGACACGATCTGACCTGGTGTGGGGGGAAGAGAAAGAAAATATTCAACCAATATTAAAAAAATGTAATTTCACCAATTATGTAGTATACGTAATAATTTTAGTGGGCCTATTAGGAAGAACTTGAGATGAAAAATAAATGCAGTCAAAATAACAATAGAGGCCACATTAAAAATTCTCACAGTGAGATTTCACAGATATAGACCTATGCTTGTCTTCACAAGATATGAAGGTTATGATCGACCGTCACCCCTATATCACATGACTAGCGTGGGAGTGGTTCAAACCTTCATCCCCCTCAGCCCCCTATATGAGAGACTATAGTATTTAAGTTTTCATAAAATGTTAACAGTGCATGACACAAAATGATTACATATTCATTCGGTCATGAGGATATGATCCAAAATGAAAATTAGTCAAAATGTATATTGAGAAAAGAATTTCTGAAAATAGAATAAATGAAAAACCAGACAGTAAATAACAGTCTTGTATTGTAATCCAACTATAAAATATACTCTAACACGAATGTGTTTGTTATGGTTTGGATCGGCAGTATTTTTAAAGATTCTCTACTCTCTGAATGGTATGATTCAATTTCATACAATGTGTTCAAAAGGAAAGTAGCTACCCTAATTTATAACTTCATAGTCCTATATATATTATATAATCTCTAAGATATATTGACATTGCAAAAGCCAAGCTGGAAATGTAATATTTTCACACCTCGCAATCACACAACAACTCACACATAATGCTTTATATACTTCAGTTTTATTACAACTTTCAAGGAACACCCAGATATCCGGATAGCTTGATCCTGTATCTGTATTCACAACTTCAAATAATAAATGATATGCTTATTTTCCTACCGATCAGTCGGTTAAGGTTGGTGTAGGTCGGCCGCTCTATGTCCAGGTTACGCCGGCAGATGTCGTAGATGGCCTCGTTGTCGACCATGAAGGCGCAATCAGAGTGCTCAAGGGTGGTGTGAGTCGTGAGAATAGAGTTGTACGGCTCCACCACGGCCGTAGATACCTGCACAGCGCGACAAATATATTCATTCTATAATTTATATTTTATCAATTTATCAAATATATTTCTCAATTAGTGCTTTAAAACTACTATATATGTGTCAAAGAAAATAGTGAGGTATTCACAAAATAAAATAACTGTGATAAACCATAGAGTGAAAATGCATTAAATTGTGATTTCCAAAGAGGAAATAGAACCAGAAACGAATCTGAAGTAATCCAATATTACTTTGATTCAAATCGGATTTGACAGAGAGCTGTAACGAGATTACTGCATTTGGACATTAGCGGAAAGGGTGTGAACTCGTCAAAACTACTAAGAGTAAACGAATGTGAGTTAATCATGGATTGGATAGATTGTTTGGAGCCATGGGTCAGAGAAAAGTCGTTTGAACGAATATATATTCACCTGCTCGAATTATTTATGCCCATTACACCGTTACTCGGCAGTCGATAAATGAAGTATGACTGAAGTTTCCATTTACGAATAGACATGCCCGATGAGGCTCTGTCCACCCCCAGAGTGAAAAGAAAGAACTAATGCACCCACAGTAGTGAATATAGCCGTATATAGTATTGCATTCCCGTGTAAGAAAAAACGTCCATTCGCGTAGTCTGAACTAGCTAGACGTCACATCATCTCACCATCATCATCTTGATGTCACATCAGTACGATAGTCTTGAACTATTCCTTCATGTCGTCACATCATCTAGTTTGCTATGTACTGAACAGTGAACTGCGAATGAGATGACGTCACAGCGGTACTATATTCGGGACTCAATGCGCAATGGCATAAATTATCTCCTTATACTAACTTTTTCGCCTTCTTGCATAAATCAATAAAAAAATATTGAAAATTAAAAATATACAGACTCTAATATTTTTTTCCCCCACAGTCAAGTCTTCCTTGGAGACTTTGTGGATATTTTGACTGTTTAGTGAATTTATTATTTATGTAAAAAATTGATAACAATAAATAAAACTCACGTTATCTAGTTCATTTCGTATACTGAACAGTGACTGTGAACGAGACGACGTCACAGCGGTATGATAGTCGAAAACTTGATGTGCAATGGCACCATCTTATATTCCTTTATACTATCTCACATCATCTAGTTTATTTCGTACTGAACGATGAACTGTGAACTCTGATAAAGACGACGTCACAGCGGTACGTCATTAAGAAACTTAATGTGCAATGGCACCGCATCTAATATATCTATCCCTTTATACTAACTCACATCATCTAGTTTATTTCGTACTGAACGGTGAACTGTGAACGACGCGACGTGACAACGGTGTGCTAGTCGGGAACTCCGTGCGCAATGGCACACCCTGTACTGTACCTGAGGTGCCGGATAAATGGAGAACTCTAGTTTACTCTTCTTGCCGTAATCGACAGACAAGCGCTCCATCAGTAAAGACGTGAAGCCCGAGCCGGTGCCGCCTCCGAACGAATGGAAAATCAGGAATCCCTGGAGTCCTGTGCAATTGTCAGACAGCTTCCTGACGCGGTCCAGGACGATGTCGACAATCTCCTGTAGGAGTAGAAAGAAAGGACGAATTAATTTAAGAAAAATACAATTTTCTATCTCTGTTCATTTTTGTACGACTTGTTCCGACTATACTCATTTCATTTTGAAAAGCGCTTCAGAAACTGAAATCACCTTTGGGCGTGCGTTCGAGTCGCGGATAAGGCATGGGTTTTTGTAAATGTCTTTTAATTAATTGACATCACTTCATAGTTTCATAATGACCTGCTCATTCGTATCCCCTATAACCTGGTTGTTGGTGGGGTCGTTAAGCATCATTAGAATAACAATTATGAAAATTGGCAATAATTATCCGTTAAAAGAACAAATTACTTTTCAAAAGATAAAACAAACAATTAGACACTATACAAACCCATTTGTTCATGAATCTATAATGTTTACGCACAATAAATTTCATATCAGTCATCATACCAATTATTATTTTGATTACCTGTAGCGTATTTCATGAAAATAAACCCGTCAAACTTACTTATTTGTGGAGGTGCCGGGTTTTTCATCACATTTCATCGTCACCTTTAAATCTAAGTTTTCAACATATTTTCCATCTTCTTCTTCTCTCATACCTTTAATAAGTTATATTAAAATATTTTCTAGGTGTATAATGTATAAAAAGCTATAATAGTTAAACGTAATCGTTGGCGATAAGGCGACGCTTCCTCGATTGCTTCCACTCCCCGCGTGATCAATCTGTCAGCCGTAAAACTACCGCACAGCACGCGATTCATTATATCTACTTATTCTAATTGTATCCGTCTGTCTTGTAATTCATCGCCTCAGAGGCACATTTAAATGATGCCAAATGATCGTTCAACTGAATAGGTTGTATACACAGATACGAAATTTAATCACACATATCAAGTTCTTGCAGTGTATGAGTGTGATTATTTGATTGAAAAAGAACCAAGTTCTGAATATTATTCACATACTCAAAATCGCAAAGTTTATTTCGAACTAATTGTACATGTATATATATATATATATATATATATATATATATATATATATATATATATATATATATATATATATATGTATATATATATATATATATATATATATATATATATATATATATATATATATATATATATATATATATATATAATATATATATATTATATATATATATATATATATATATATATATATATATATATATATATATATATATATATAAAAAAATAAATACACATGTACATATTATAGTACATACATATAGTACGGTATTTTAAAATGTTGTATAACCAGTACCAAATAAATATTTTATAGACCTCATGCGTATTTTTCTCGCTTCTTCTTTATGTATCTAAATTTATCCAAATGTTCAAATTGTTCATCAGCTTATTTTTAATCAATCATCTAGATATCTTTGAATTCTTATTCAATTATTTCAATTATTTGTCATCTTTTTGAAATTAATGATCCAATTATTCATGCAAACGATAAATTCTAAAACTATTCAGTGTTTTATATTATTATTTTATTTATCTTGACTGCTGATGTGTCTAGTGACTTATATTGAGCTATATACCTTGCCGATGGTGTAATGACCACGAGCATAATTGTTGGCGGCGTCCTCCTTGCCAGTGATCAGTTGCTCGGGGTGGAACAGCTGACGATAGGTCCCGGTGCGAACCTCGTCTACAGCAGAAGATAACAGTCGATTACTGACATCGATACCATTCGATTGTCTATAAGTCGATCATTTATTTGATCATTTAAAAACTAGTCCACCATGAGCTACACGAGGTATCCACAAATCTCATATCAAAATCATGAATCAAATGGACCCTTTTATTTCATGAAGTTATTTTTTTTTAATCGTTTTCCACATCCAGAAATCGAAAGTATAGTTCCTTAAACATTTTTTTGTTATTATTTTAATTGAGCCTAAAAATAGTTCAGTTTGAAATGAATGAATAAGTGGCTCAGGGGGAAAAGGGCGTAGGCCTACTTCCGTTCTTCAAAGTGTATACTTCATAGGTTCAACCACCTTATATTTAAAGTTACTTTCATCTTTTTCCTGAATTGGAGAACAATGATTTTGTGTCAAATTGTGATGTTTAAGAAGAGAAAAGAAGAAAAAAAATGAAATTAAATATATATATATATATATATATATATATATATATATATATATATATATATATATATATTATTATTATTATTATTATTTATTTATTTTTCATTTTTTTCTTCTGAAAGTAGGTCTATGAATCAAGTATGATATCACGAATGATTATACTCAATTTGAATCAATTCTTATTGAATATTTTTACTATACGTTTCAATTCAGCTACCATTTTTTTCATAATCAGTGACCTTAGGACTTACCGACCACAGTTGGTTCTAGGTCCACGAATATAGCCCTGGGCACATGTTTGCCGGCGCCCGTCTCGCTGAAGAACGTGTTGAAGCTGTCGTCCCCGCTGCCGACAGTCATGTCGCTGGGCATCTGCCCGTCGGGCTGTATCCCGTGTTCCAGGCAATACAGCTCCCAGCAGGCATTGCCAATCTGGACGCCGGCCTGCCCGATGTGGATAGAAATACACTCCCTCTGAAATAAATATAACAGTGCGGTATTACGCAAAACATAATTCGACACGAAAAGTAACAATATGCGCTTTTAAATCTCAATTTGGTCGACGAATGGTTACAAAAGTTCAGTCAACAATGTAATATTACAATCAATGTCATTGTTGAAAATATGCGTGCGCTTCATTTTGAGACTTTTCTCTAGTTCCAATTTTAACACTAACAGCGTATCGGTAAAGTGGGGTGACTTTAACCCACTGGTGTGACTTTGCCCTTTTGTTGGAAAAAGTTTCAAACCGCTACAAATGAGAAGGTTTTAATTTTATCGTATCCATTTTTTTGGTATCTCAATAGAGACGTATCAAAATCAAAATACGTATCAAAATAGATACGATAAAATTAAAACTTTCTCATTTGTAGCAGTTTGAAACTTTTTCAAACAAAAGGGCAAAGTCATACCAGTGGGTTAAAGTCTCCCCACTTTACGGTACCTGCAACTTTTTCTGGGGAATTGAAGTCAGCCATTATATAGTGGGAATCATTGAAAACTTGATGAATATATTTATTTTCATTCATTGATATTGGCACTTTACTCCTGACCACGATCTATTGGCGTTGGTGAATTATATTGCGTGAGATGATGAGATGATGGGATGAGATGAAAGAATTTTTTATTAGGTGTTTCTTGAAAGTGGGAAGGAATCGGACGTGGCCTCTTGTTAAGGATCTATCCGGGTATTGATCTGAACGACAGAGGGAAACCACGAAAGACCCCCGTCAGGATGGTCGACCATGACGGGAATCAAGCCCCGGTCTTCTGAATGACGGTTTAGTGTGCTGGTCACTCGACCACTAGTCTCAGATAACTTGATAATTGAATGAAGAGGTACATTTCTTTTTGGTTTGAAGTTTTTTTTATTCTTTGAAAATTTTAATAAGACATATTTTTCATCAAAAGTTTTACTTTTGACCTAATGACTGTATATACAAACACAAACATGAATAAACTGAGTCAAATATGGTAAAGTGATTTTTATGTCGGTGTGATATAATTTTCTCGAATGTAATTATTACTATAGTTCTATTCCAAAATTTATAAAAATTTATAAAATGAAAAACACTTCTCCTTACAACTCTCATTTATTCAAGAAAGCTAATCAGAAATATCCACTTCTACTCTAACATTTAGTCGACTAATAAGACATCTTGGCCAAGTCAAAAACAAAGCCTTCTCCACTCAGATAATTCTTCTCTGATATAAGAAAAGAATGATCTGAACTGAGAAGGCTGTGGTCAAAACTATATAATATATTCCGCAAGACCACCCTATGATACACTCAACACTTCAAAACCGTATAATAACCCCACAATCCCATAGCCATAACTATATATAATGATTTCTATAAATATTGTACGAACCACGAGTTATTTATAATTATTCCTGAAAATCAATTCCATAAATTATATTTTGTAATCAATTCCAAAACATCTGTTCTGCTACCCTTGGTCTATAATTATTCGTAAACCCTTAGTTATAGCCGTGTAGGGCAATGTAACTTTTATTTATGCAAATTTTATTCATTGTGCTGACTGGAGTTGTTCTTGCATATAATCAGGTCTGAGATTAAAATTAATTGCTGGAAATGAATAAGCGAGAAGAGAGACTTTCCAGGAAGAAGGAAGAGTGTGCCAAAGAAGCTATGTAATTTATTCGAGTCCAGATTCGATAGTATAGTGTGGTATAAATCAGAGTATATAGTATCTATTTCCTGTCGTATACTGGAGACCTATTATTTGTTTTAAATAGTATATAGAATATATACAACTAGCTAGGCCTATACTAAATAACGACAATAGTTTTAAAATTGATGAAGTAATTTTTTTTCGTAATAATCGTAGAACAAATCAATTGAAAGTAGATATGTATACTTTTGTATGTATGTGTTACATTTACTACGGTGTGTATTTATTTTTTCTGTCAATTTCTAATAGTGATCAAAAATAAATAAATGAGTGATATATTGATAATTGAAAGCTGGAAATCTATAGAATGGATGGATGGAAATGTCAAACACATTACAAAATGTATCGTAATTCTTGCCCTATTTTACCGACAGTCTTATTTTCCATTTTGGTAATGGTTTGAACATTTTAAGTTTCATTTTATTTAAGAATAATACTTCAATTGGATCAGACGGGATCAGAGAACAGAGAATCACCATAGACCATAAGGAAGAGCACAAAAAATTGACAAATAAATTAACTTAAAGAATAATCCCACCTGTAAAAGAAACGATTTCATTTATGATGAATTTATTATTCTCTATTGACTTCGTAATAATCTATCTTGATCATTTTTGCACTCATAGCATGCTTCTCGCTTGAAAGTAATTTGTCACAATCTTTTCTACAAAGAATAACAATGTGTCTACAGAAGAGGTATAATCGATTCCCGACAAAAGCAGCTGTGAAAAGTTGAACTTTGAAGTCAACATCAAAGTTTGAAATCTTTTCAAGTATCTCCAGACTTTGTGATGGTGAGAAATCTTTTAATGAAAATACTTGACTCAGTCTGGAATAAAGTATACGTTTGGTTCCTGGTGCGGTGGATCACTGGTCGATAGTCTATTGTTGTGCTTCGAGTTACAGGTCCCGATTGACCGTTTTCCCTATATATTAGAAGGAACGTGCGGGTGTGTCGATCGGGACAAACTAGGATAGTCTCGTGGTTCATGCGGTCTGCAGTCTTATCAGTAGTTCGTTAAACTTCCGCGAGAGTTCATTAGAATCATTCGTCAATGTCAACATTATTATTATTATTTTCACCGTCATAATAAAGCTCAGCCGTGTCTTAGGGGTGGTGGGGGTGGGAGGGAGGATGATTGTAGTGACCACAAGAAGGGGTGATAATTTCTTGAGTTGGATCTTTTCTACAAAAATCGTCTTTCTCGAATTTAATTTGCAAATCTTCTTGATCAAGCTGTCTATGGTGACCAAAAATAGAAAGGAATATTACTTTTCTAAAACTGGCAGACTATAGCCCATTGTGATTTAGATAATCTCAATCTACAACACGGTATGTAATTTTAGATTATAAGAAAGGACAGTAATGTAAGTTTACTAATGGAATTGCTTTTTTTGTAAGTATTATTCTTTAAATATTCTTTTAGGTTGCCCAAAATTAAAAAAAATATTCTACTACTCTTAATTGAAAATGTAGATAGATTTCTTGGTCGGTTATTTCAATTTTATGTATCTGAAGATATTTTATTTATCATCTTTCGACGCTAAATGCAAAATGATTGTTGCATAACAATATTTATTCAAAAGCACTCATGAGAGAAAAATGTTTTCAAACCAAACGATAAAATGACAGAGACATTCATTTAATGATCTGCAACAGTGCTTGTTTTTACTCATTTGTCTGACAAATTACTCCAGTAACAATTTAAATTACTCTTGTCTTGAACATCAAATAACATTTAAAAACAATTACAATTACATTTATCAAAGTTATACGTCCATGATTGATAACATCCAAATGAACACTGATAAATTTATCCTTCAGTCATATAAAAACTGCATCACACCACCTGTTCCCCATTTTTCGCGGATGTGAATTTTGTGCACCATTAATCTCTTGGGTATAAACAAGATTGATCCCCCTTTCCTCCCTCACCAACCCCTCTCGTATCGCTTTATTGATGACAACAGTCCATGAAATATATTCAAACCTACGACAGGAAGGGTTCGCCCTTTTGACAATCGTTGTCGATCCCGATCGACCGTTTATCCCATCTAAAAAGTCACCGATCTTGAGTTTCGACCCGTCATTATCTCCGTTAACTTCTGAGAATGTCTCGATCAGCCGTCTCCCTTATCTGATAACACTAACGGTTGTTAGTTCGATCCGTCAACCAATTATCGTAGATCAGATTGATGGGATCGGTACGTGATTGCGCCTTGCTCTAATAATAGTTAAGACTATTTTCTTCAAGACAATACAACCATTAAGATTAAACCAATTTCCAATGACGTCATTTCCGGTTCGACTGATTTATTTCAGAGAGAGGAATATTATACCGCCTCTTTATATTCAAATTATATATATAACTCAATTCCCGAGTTCGATCAACCGTCTCCCCGAGACAACAACACCGTCAACTAGGAGTTTCGATTCACCAACACAACACTAAATGGTTTTAGTTCGAATGTAATTTTTTAATTTTATTGTCACCATCAATTTTTCTTAACTAGTTTTTCCAATTGTTCAACAGTTTTATAGGCACTAATTGGCCTGACTGCCTGAGACAATCAAGGAGCTATTAAAGCCTGAAGCCCATAAAAGGCTCGAGTCAATTCTGTACAATGTTAACCAGTTAACCCCCGCTAATTTGTATCACGTCCAATGGATAGACCATAAACGTATTTCGTTTTAACTGTCGTTTCAGAGTTTTTCAGACTAAGAATTTCTTGAAAAATGCAGCATATATATATATATATATATATATATATATATATATATATATATATATATATATATATATATATATATATATATATATATATATATATATATATATATATATATATACAGAGAGAGAGATAATTTTTGAGTTCTTGTGTTACAGTATAGTCACAGTACTATCATTGAAGCAGTTTGAATTTTTGAATAAAATAACTATTTGAATTATCTCAAGCTTTGATTATAGCTTACGAATTGATGGATAGGCAGCAACTTTCCCGAGATGTGCAACCAGTCATGTTTTGAAAATCAAAATCGTGCTGCTAAATTACACTAGTTTCTTCTATATTGTACTATACGCATTCGATTCGCAGTCGAAATGATATAATTTATAAATTTTTCATATTTAAAAACAGTAAAGAAAATATAAATGCTGACGATTTTTTTTTTTGGCGTATAGCATTTCTTTTGTCTATACATTGAAGTATTCTCAAATAATAAACAATATCGTACAAATTAGTACACCAATCGATGGAGTGAAAGTTGAGGATCACAGTAATCCAATTCACAATATAATTTGAACTTAATTCGGCATGCAAACTGGAAGATCCAACAGTTCACCCTCATGTTTCGCTATAGCTCTAGATAGCTATGTATAACTATAATCCAAGAGTTATATAGTTCATAAAAAATTCGTTCATCAACAGATTCTCCTGCAATAATCATATCGTTATCTTCGTTAGAACAACCTACCACATCACTTGTGGTTCAATTAATGGCTTTATTGCGTGGTCAAGTTGGTATCTCATTCTTTTCTTACGAAACAGACGCGGTTCTTTACTATTTTAATCGACCGCTATTGTTTTCAGCGCTCGAAGTTATAGTTCCTGGACTCTCACCTGATCAACTTCGTGCTAATGCTAGCTAGCTCCAAGAGACTATAACTGTGATTGAAGTAGAAGAGCTACCTGTCATGGCAACATGGTATTTCCATTGTTGTTAGCACAAAATCCTAGATCTGCTCATTACGTATACGGCCGGACCACGAAATGTAATAAATTATTGCAGTCAAAGTTACCATGAATTTGTCATTATATTATATTGTCATGGTAGATAGCTCTTGTAGTTAACACTAACCAATCAAAGTCCTATAGCTTTTTGGAGTAAGCAAAATGTATTATAGCATCATAGGTATAAGGGTCTAACAGATATTTCGCCAAATCGATCAATTCCAAATTACTATAACCTATATTCGGGGATACATTCTAGCCTAAATGTTCTAATTAGGTAACATGCAAGGACTTCATCATACATATCAAACGATATGCATTAAAACTAAATGTAAATCTGAAAGTAAATGCTACTAAAATATTAGAGGTTTTAAAAACATACTTTTTAAGCTGCTATTCGTGAAAACGGAGGAGGCAATTTTATAATCATTCTATATCTAAAGTACACCTTTATATAAGTATTTAACATGCATCTATATTTCTCTAGTGGTATCCACAAAAGAAGATGGTCTTCCTATTCCAAACTATTAACGCACAACTGGTTCGCGAGTTCTTACTTCATATACAAGTATCTCATCCGTAGGCGGCGGAGCCCTTACATTATTGAGGGAACAAGGTAGATAGAGTTGTCACGTTTGTTATGGTTCCTTGTTATAGTTAGGCCTATCACTTGATCATTGAGGGCTTACCCCCGGTCCCCCCCCCCCCTGATTTCATCCCATTCAAAGTCCATCACCAAAACTAAAACTCTTCTATTTCGCTAAATCGACTTCTGGTCGCTCTTGGAATTTAAAAGTGTAAACGGAAAAGCTATTTATTTATTTATTCATTCATATTGGGTTTAACGACGCACTCTACTGATTACTACGATCTATTGGCGTCGGTGAATGATATATAAGATGATGGGATGATGAGATGAGAGGTTATTTTATTAGGTCGTTTTGGATAGTGGGGAGGATTCGGTCGTGGCCTGTTGATAAGGAACCGTCCCAGTATTGACCTGAATGACCACGAAACCACGAAAAAACTCTTTCAGGATAGTCGACCATGGCGGGAATCGAACCCCGGTCTTCTGAATGACGGTTCAGTGTATTAACCACTTGGTCACTCCTCTCAGTAGGAAAAGCTATATTTTGATCAGGGAATAAGTGGGAGAGTGAACTCAGGGGTCTGAGAGGGGAACGACCCTGGATCTGTTTCGCATAGCGTGATCTGTCATACTTCTTCTGGATGATACGCAACATGCGTGCAATGTACGATATAAAGTCAATATAGGAAATCATGTTCTTCGTGAATAGTTTAAAGAGTTTAGAAGTGTTCTGATAGGAAATCAATTGCTAAATAGAAATTACGCTTATAGCTACTGGTTTGAAGAGGAGTTTCCATATGGTTTGTTTATTATTGATATCGTAAAGAGCTAGTAAAGAGAAGTTAATAGAATACTTGCATCATTTCTGACGCTTTGGATTAAGGGGTTCAGGCGGAATACAGAGAAAAATAGATATTGTATTTGAATTTAATTGAGAATTAAGACATATTATATATATATACTGTATTATTTGTATACAATAATACTTCAAACAGTATATAACTCAGATATATAAATTAGCAAATAATTATAAAAAATAACTAATCGATCATTTTTTTTACCAAGCATAAAAGTAAGAGGTTTTCGTTTTATATATTCACAATCAGTTTTCGCTTAACGACCGCATGCAGCAACAGCTAGGTCGTTTTCACAAATAACGAATGAGCGAATTATATAATATTCACATCAACCCGTGCCTTATGTATATGACTATGTATATAATGTATATGTATATGACTATATGTAAATGTATAGGTTCACAAATTAGAATTTTGAGTTTTGAACAAGATCTAATTGATTATTGTCCTATTAATTTTCTAAATATGAACTGAATTGATTTTATATAATTCAATTTTGTATTTAAAGAACAGATAAAAATACATCGGTGCTTGAAGATAGGTGCTCAAGACGTATTTATTTTGGTGGAAAGCTAAAGTTTGAAGAACTTTTCCGAAACTCACCCAAATAAGCTGTTTAAGACATGTCACTGTTAATGAACATATTTTTTCTACCTACACAATTGCTTTATTTATATATGAAACACATTCATTTTTAACCTATAAGATTAAATTTCATAGAATGGATTATAAGGCCTAAAAATAGCCCAACAGTTTGAAATGTTTCGTGGAGTGAATAAACTTGGTAGCTGTAAGTTTGTTTGAATTAAATCAATGTTGACAATAACAAACATGTAGACCTATAGCTAGTATATTGCGATAATTGAAACTAGAAGAAGTACAAACAAGCAACACACGTGAAGATTCCATACAACAATCAAAATTAGTCAGCAGTCTAAAAAACTTATATATGAGCCTACCATACCAATTATTTCAAAACAAAATACCGTCTGCAGAAAATAGAAGTTATAGGGTTAGTGGTAGGGGCTCGAGGCACAATTCACAATTTCTTTGTAAAATTTTGTAAAAAATTCAGACTCAACAACAAATTCATTTATAGCATAGTTTTACTCGCCCTTCGAGGATCCCTACAAATTTTACGACATCATCTTTATAGTCTTCAGCTTTGATTTCCAATTTTTGTTTTCATTGCATACTATTTTTCTTTTTTCTCCTTTTTAATTTTTGTATGATTTCGTTATCATCATTTAATTATTTCTTTTTTCTACATTTTCTTATTAAAACCTAGTCAAATTATATTTATTTTGTTATTCTCTAAAATGTTGTTATTGATAATTTGTTTTATATTTGAATTGATTGATTTTTATTCTGTGTTTTTGCAATCTTTTAATGTAAGACAGAGTCTGAATAAAGATACATATATATATATATAAAACACATTTCTTCAGATTATACCAACATTATTTTCATTTTAAGAAGAAAATATCAGTGCATGGACACTTACAACAGTTTTCGAGATTTAAACAATAAAGTATTTGATTTTCAACGTTACGTTTAGGCCTAGAATTTTAAAATATCCTAAAAAATGCATGTGGAAAAATATTTTTAAATATTTAAAAATAGATCTAATTGTTTCATTGAGATATCTTCATTTTTCTGATCACGTTTCGAAAATTATTTTATATACTTTATGATTAGATCTTGGAAAAAATATAGGAAGGCCCAACCAAATAATAATCGAAAGTAAAAAATAACCGGGTCTAGTTTATAAACTTTAAAGAAATTTGTTTCATTAATAAGTTATATGTTAAATATTAAATATATAATATGTGTGTTATGTACGTTATTTATGTCTATATATTGATTAGGATTTAAAATAAGAATAAAATGATTTAAAAATAAAATGAATCATTCTCAAAGTTGAAAATTTAAAAAAAAATCAAAATC
Source organism: Brachyptera risi (assembly GCA_964007535.1). Classification (NCBI taxonomy): domain Eukaryota; kingdom Metazoa; phylum Arthropoda; class Insecta; order Plecoptera; family Taeniopterygidae; genus Brachyptera; species Brachyptera risi. Next base: position 28,479,191 of record OZ023333.1, read on the forward strand.
CACTATTAATATCATTATATTTGATTATAGAATTGTGTTCTGCTAGTGACTTACCATTGCTGCGTGGGTAAGGGACGTCAGCTGTTTGGTTAGTGAATAGAACTTTTCATCGGGCGTCGCGGGTTATATAGCCTCAATGAGTTGGGGTCAGGGGGCGCAGGGGTCAGGGGAGAGGGGGGGGCGACGCCAGAACCATCCGTCATTGTACTCGTATTCTAGGGTGTTGTGTACTCTTCACAGACAATACGTATGATTAGTTATTAATAGAATGGGAGAACATTATAGTTGGTTGCAAAAATGAATGAGAATGGTGATACTTAAAGTTGGAAGAATATCGAAATATGTTGTTAAGAGTGAGACAAATCTTATTTCTTCACACTGTTTTGACGTATCACGATAAAATTTCTCAGATTTTTTTATATTCAATTTTATCCAGATGTTTTTATGTGCTATATTTTTTCTTTCCCTGAATAGTAATTTTGTTATCAAATAGCATTTACCTCGACAATATTTTTCAATTTCAAAATATTTTTGTCAAGACAATTGACCACTAGTGATTGACCCGCCCATAAACGTCACAAAATAGAACATCCAATCAAATGGGCTTTGTTGTGTGGGAAATTTCACATTTACCTATCAGAGTATCTCTAAATTCCCACATGAAGTATAGATCAAGGTGGCTTTGGCGATTAGCCACGCCTATCACTAGTGGTCAATTACTCCAAGACCGAAAATTATATCCATTGCTGAGTTAGTTTTAATTCAGAAAACATCTAGTTGCTTTAAAAATCGATGTGTATAGGGTGCAATGCTCGGGTGCAGCTAGAGTAACAAGTGTGAGGAAATTATCTTTTATGTACAAGAAATTATTCAGAAAAAAGTTTCATTCTTTAAATTTGTCTGGAAATATATTTTTCAATTGAAAAAAAGCTACACGTCATATAAAGTCATCTCATCTGCATAAAAATAGAAAAAGTTATCTGCAGTCACAGCACTGTAATAATTCTTCAAAATCTGTTTTTGAGTTTCCATGAAAATAACCGATTTTTAATACTTGGTTTCGCGAATCGAGTTATAACTTGTACAGATTATACTTCCGCAAGAGACACACTTTTCGAGTGTTGTATACGAGTATGAGTTTATATGGGCAATTTTATGTTTATGATTAATACTTGTGCTGGAAAGTAGTTGCTGATCAAATAGACTAGATTATTTTAGAAATTTAGATCTTATAAAAATCATATTCAATTATAATTGACTTACGATACAGTGAAGTTAAATACCGTTAATGAATAATAATATTGGTCCTTAATTGATTGTCAAATTCGAAATTCCAAAGTTATGGAGCAAATTTAAGAAATAATTTTTGGAGTTTTCGTATTGCGTGGAGTTTCGAACTATGATTCAAGTTTATGTACAGCGACAAGATTTTCTTGATGAAAAAAGATGGACATTTGAAAGCTAACATGATGATGAAAAACAGGATAAAGTGAAGTTGAATACCGTTAATAATATTGGTCCTAAATTTATGGTCAAATTCGAACTTCCAGAGTTATGGAGCAAATTTAGATTTCGTTTAGTTAGATGAAAGAGCCAAAAATTTCTTAAATTTTTTAAACATATTTTCGAAAACTCAGAGAAACCACTTTCAGAAATAACAATTAAATGGAAAGCCAAATACAATAATATGCTCGTTGAAAACTGAACTGTGTTAGAATGATACTAAAACTAATACATTTTCTTGTTTAGTACAACCAAACACACACACACACACACACACACACATATATATATATATATATATATATATATATATATATATATATATATATATATATATATATATATATATATATATATGATGATGATAATTTATATATATATATATATATATATATATATATATATATATACATATATAAATTATCATCATTATATATATATATATATATATATATATATATATATATATATATATATAATATTTTTAAATTAGGTTTTTGAAGTAAGCTTACTTTAATTAGTTTTCAATTGAAATATTATAGGAAGTGGCGTGCAAGCTTCCGTATTTTTTTATTTCATGGTTGATCTGCAACGATATAATGCTGTATGGATGCAAATCATGGGTGGCTTTCTCATTCTCATTTTTCAGCATGATGATTAATGTTTCCTTATCAATTCAAAGGGATTCGAACCGACGTCCGGTTAGGTCTATCTACAGCTTGAGACAAGAATGAAAGTTTTTTTTTCACATGGCGAAACGGGACAACCTGTGCGTAGGATTGATTAAATAGTATTTGATTCAACTTACAGAAAACGGACTTTCACTGTTGGTTCAAGCAGCAAGTTATAATTTACACGTCCATTATTGACATGTTTTTAAAAATGATGAAATTGAAAAATTTGAAATACTTGATGATATTATCTAATTCTACATTGAGCAATTTGCATATTTTGTTTGTTTGTAAATCAATCAACTTATATCTTATAATCTAAACGCGTGAATAAACCTAATTATTAAAATAATAACAAACAAAATTACGTGATTCTTCAATGTGCACAATGCATATATATACTCTGCTACTAGAGACAGATTTGAATCGCCAATAGATCTTAGTTATCATAGTGAGTCGTTAAACCCCCCCCCACAAAAAAAATAATATATATATTAAATGTACTAGCTGGCCTAGTTGAACCATTTCAGATTATTTTTGTATATCATCACTATTATTGGGTTTAACGACACTCTGTACTGATGACTGAGATCTATTGACGTCGGTGAATGATGTATGAGATGATGAGTCGATGAGATGAGAGGTTATTTTATGAGGTGTTTTCTTGGATAGTGGGAAGGAGTCGGTCGTGGCCTATTGTTAATCCCAGTATTGACCTGAACGACAGAGGGAAACAACGAAAAAACCCTGCCAGGATGGTCGACCATAGCGGGAATCGAACTCCGGTCTACTGAATGACAATTCACTCGACCACTTGTCTCAGTTTCTTTTTTCATAAAAAAAATCTCAAAATTTGTTTTATATGCTTGAAGATAACTAAAAGATAATTGTGAATATTTTTGCACTGACCAGGTTATAATTGTTTTTTTCTTGTCCTTACAGATTGAAGCAGCATTATGCGGATCAAGTCTTTCATGCTCATCAATATGTTGGCGCTGAAATTGATCCTACCACAGAGATCGAACATGGAAACCGAGGAATCGAAATGATTGAACAACTCGTCCTCCGCCTGTCCTGCAGTGTTGCCACTGCTAGTACTTATTTACTATATCTGTTTTTTTTTCATTTTTCTAGTACCAAGTGTAATAATTGGATGAGCGAAGCGAAGACACAATTTCACCATACCCTAAAGAAAGTGCTTTTTTCATTCTTATTTTTATTCCCGATCCACAGATCAAACAAAATTTCCAAATCAGTTGAAACTTGGCATACAAAAGTGTCCTCATCTAATTCGATACTGTATAGTTTTAAGGCGCAATCGGTTGAACCACTTCTGAGAAAACTTATTTCAAAGTTTTCAAAAATCCCATGAGAATAACCCAGAGAAAAAAATCCGTGAAAAATATCATGTTCGAGAGAATTCAAATTCTCAGGGAATTTTAATATAATAATTTTACACATTATTCCGAACTTTCAGTCGAATCGGATCAGCCGTTTTGATGTAAAAAGATATTATCAATTTTTTTTAAATCACCCGAAGCTATTAAGATACCAATTAAATCCAAGCAACAGGTGTCACCAATTGATTGAAAACGATTAAAACAAAGCCTTCTTTATTATCATAGAAATTGATTATGAAATAGGATGCAAAGACGTAATCGTTTGCATCTCAAGGTGTATATAATAATAACCAATCCAAAGATATAAGTTGATATGTTCTAGCATCTAGCTCACCCATCAACGCGAAAACACATAACGCGTTTGCCTAGTATTTTTCATTTCTTCTCAGCTAATTTATAATTTTTCATTTTAGTGTGATGAATACTGTGTAGTATGGTCTGTTAGTATATATGCTATTGATACTTTAGATACAGGAATTATTATTCTTAAACAATGTTTAGGCCTATACTTTATACACATATTTCAAAAATTTTAACACAGGGAAATATTGTTGAAACAAATTATTGAATTTCTCAAAATCTGATTTGATGAGTGCAAGCTACATGTAAAAAAATGACAGATTCGAACATACTATCTCTGAGAAAAAGTTATATGAAGCGGATAGAACCAACATTGTCAGGCATACAAAGTCTGGGTGTGGGTCTCCTTAGTGAATTAATGGATCATCGATCAATTATTTTTTAGTCGTAAAATTATCGATCGATTGATTATCATGATAATTTGATGAATTGATGATTTTCATTTTCGATATTGCACAGCAACATTTATGTGTAATTTAGTGATGAGTTATTCACATTCAAGTTATCAATTGGTCTCATACCAAACTATTTATTAAGTATGATTAATAATATTAGGGTCAGTAGTATTCATTAGATGAGCGAATGCGAAGACTTCCATCCTCTAGCTCTTATGAAATTTTGTCTTTGTGCTTTTTGGCTTGTTTAAAAGCACTGCACAGGTCGCAGGGTTTGACTGATCGACATGAAACTTTTTCTGTACACGCAAAAAATGCCAACCTAGAAATGTATAGTTTTCGGGTCATATCGGATGGACCACTTCTGAGGATATCATCTCAAAGTTTCTGAAAACTCCTCAAGATTTGGCTGAGCGGAAAAATTTAAAAAATGAAATCTCTCCGAGAAAAATATATTTCATCTGAATGTGAAGACAATATTATAAATTTGTATGCAATTCGGTCAAGCCGTTTTGAAGAGAATAACTTAATATCCATGTTTTTTTATTCAACAAATAGATAGAAATAATAGCAGAATTACTGCCGAGATTCACGGCTTTCTGGATTCGATAGTTGACGGATGGTGTATATTTTATATGAGTCAAGGTGTGTAGAGTTTTCGATTATACTTCACATAAAATTTCTCGCTCATCTTACAATGCATATTCTGCGTGCGCCTAGTATATATAAAGCAAGGGCGACTTTTGGTGGCAGGTTATGTGCTGCTTGCTGGCACGGTGCTTGCTGGCTCAGTGCTGGCTAAGCCACACTTAGCCAGAGATTATTTCCTATTTTCTCCAACCGTGGATCAGGGTATCATAATACCATCAGAGTGTATCAGAGTATCTCGCGCGGATAGTTATACGCATTGAGTATTCCGATTCTAGCTGGACAAGTGAAGAGAAGTATTCCGTACGACTGTGATATGGGTGAGAGCTGAGCGATATTGGTATTGAATTGAGCTAATGTCCATGGCGTTATTGTTCTGTTATTTTTTAACCTCATCTCTGAATTATTGGATGAGCGATAAAGAAGACTTCCATCGCTCTCTCATGGAGCTTTGTCTGTATGTGTGTTTTTTTCTGTTTGTTTGCAGGCACTGCACAGGTCGCAGGGTTTGTCTGATCGACATTAAACTTTTTCTGTAGGCTTGAACGTAAACTCATCCAACTTGGAAATGTACAGTTTTTGGTTCATATCGGTTCTCATTTCTAATGAATATCATCTCAAAGTTTCTAAAAATTCAATAAGATTTGTCGGGGCGGGAAAATTTGGAAAATGAAGAAGATCTCTCCAAAAAGATTCAAATTTTCACTGAATTTGAACACATGTATAGTGTATACACATTACTAAGAATGTGTACGCAATTCGAACCAGCCGTTTTGAAGAAAATAAATTGAAAGAAACCATAGATAGAAATAATATCGCAGAAAAATGTTGCTGAGATTCACGGCTTCCTGTCAATGTGTGTAGAGTTTTCGATTATACAATAGGAAAACGCGTCATGTGTTTCCGCGTTGATGGATGAGCTATAGAACATATCAACATTATCTTTGGTCCATTTAGATATATATATCCACCTTGAGATCCAAACAATTACTCCACTGCCCACCTGTCTCATTCATTAGGCCTACTCATTCTGATTTATTTCTTTGATAATGAAGAAAGCCTTGTTTTAATCAATTTTCAATTAATTGATGTCACTTCTTGCTCAAATTTGATTGGTATTTTGATAGCTTTGAATGATGTAAAAACATTCCAAAATATATTCTGTTACATCAAAACGGCTGATCTGATTTGAGTGAATGTTCGGATTAATGTGTGTCATTATTATATTGAAATTCGGTGAAAAATTTTCGAAGGAAATATTTATCACGATTTTTCTCCTCTGGGTTATTCTTAGGGGATTTAAAAAAACTTTTAAATTAGTTTTCTCCGAGCTGCGACCGATTTCGCCTCAAGTTTTACAGTATCGAATTAGATGAAAGATTAGACACTTGTGTATGCCAAGTTTCAACTGAATTTGAATTTTTGTTTGACCTGTGGAGCGCGAAAAAAAACATGTACTTTGTTTTCGAGTGTGGTGAAATTGAGTCTTCGCTTCGCTCATCCAATTATAGAGATATTTCGCTTATCTTACAAGGCATAATATGCTGCGTTTGCCTAGTTTTGTAGTGGAATAAGAACTGGTATTGTAAAGCTAAGTGAATAGAAGATAGTTTTCATTATCATTAGAGTCATAATTTTGTATTTTATCGTTAATTTTTTCAATTTTTATTCCATTTTCATATCATTTCAATATTCAGTTACATAACTTTTCTATTATATTTTCTCATGTATTTTATATTGATTGTTATCCTGTGCACTTTGGAGTCAGGGGCCAATAAAGGTTTATATATATTAAATAAGGTATTTTTAAAAAATCCGATGGGCAGTGACCACGGTGATTTTCTTCTGTATAAGGGTATTCTCAACCAACGTCACCCATTGTTGAAAGAGAGAGACAACAATGTGCACCAGTTGGAATTGACCACTCAGAATGTTTGGTAGTCCACCAGTTCGCTGTATTGCTACAGTAACGATTGTTTGTCGTTTATTAGGTGCGAACACCCTATTGCCAATTGACCGATGTAGATCGTCCGCCCTCGTGATGTCACAAAATATAAAAACCAATCAAGTGAAGCAGGAGAAATAGGGAAATAACCAATCAAGGTATCTAAAATTTCCCCTGCTTCGTATAAGTCACGCCTATCTACAATGGTCAATTAAGACTTCATTATACACTCACTATGCTAGTACACTTCATAACAACGACATAAACAACGAAATTAATAAAAATTGATAAATATAAGGTTTATGAACTAGAAAAATATTGATTTACGAGTGAGAGCCCACCACGTATTAATTTACTTTGTTCAATAATATTTTATTCTATATCTGATTTTCAAATGTACTCTCCAATTGTAATTATATGTAATATCTGTAATAGGTATACCTATAAAGATAGCAATGTAGACTCACCAATTGGAACGTTTGTGAAGATGGCACTTCACTCTAAATAAGCGCTCATTTATTTATGTATGTACCGGTATGTAATATTATGTATATATATATGTAGACTATGTATGTATTTTTATTTAAGTTTTAATACATTTTTCTGCGTATATTTTAATTTTCAATTTCATGTTCCACATTTTTGGAACAAGAATATAAAAAAATTATATATTGTCATTTTAATATTTTTGGTGCAATAAAAAAGTGTCTGAATAATAAATATGTTGTAATTTGTTCAAGTCAGTGCTCCTATCCCACTTCTTACAATTAAAATACAGTGAAAAAGACGTATTTTAACAATGACTATAATACTATGATAACTTGTGCAATTCCCAAAAAGTAAATTAAATTAGATTCGTAATACTGTCAATTCGAATTTTATATACCTTCCTCAACTTCTCTGCTTCCCTGATAGAAATCGACTTTCAAACTATGAAAATAAACTCAGCTATTGAAGCAAAATCTAGTTTGGGTACGCGGCAAACATCAGGCAGTAGCAGGTTAGCTACAAGCCCTGCAGACAACAGCAAATTGTTGATAAATTTTAGAAGTATCCAAGCTCTAGTACACGGCAAACATCATAAGTAGGAAGTTAGCTTGTGTCCCCCGTTGTGCCCTTACAAACAGCTATAAATTCTAAGGAAATCTAATTTTGGTACGCGGCAAACATCAGGCAGTAGCAGGTTAGCTACAAGCCCTGCAGACAACAGCAAATTGTTGATAAATTTTAGAAGTATCCAAGTTCTAGTACACGGCAAACATCATAAGTAGGAAGTTAACTTGTGTCCCTCGTTGCGCCCCTACAGACAGCTCTAAATTGTTAGGAAATTTAATTCTGGTACGCGGCAAACATCATACTGCAGGAGGTTAGCTACAAGACTGCAGACAACAGCAAATTATTGATAAATTTTAGAAGAATCCAAGTTTTAGTACACGGCAAACATCATACTGCAGGAGGTTAGCTTGTGCCCTTACAAACAGCTGTAAATTGCCAAGAAATCTAATTCTGGTACGCGGCAAACATCATACTGCAGGAGGTTAGCTTGTGCTCTTACAAACAGCTGTGAATTGTTACGAAATGTAATTCTGGTACGCGGCAAACATCATACTGCAGGAGGTTAGCTACAACACTGCAGACAACGGCAAATTATTGATAAATTTTAGAAGAATCCAAGTTTTAGTACACGGCAAACATCATAAGTAGGAAGTTAGTTATAAGCCTTTATAGACGACGGCTCTAACCTATCTGTCTCTCTAATGCAAAACCTCACTTAACTAAAGAAGCATTTATTGTTATCTATTATTTCGTCTGTTTGTCAGATATGAACTGACACTTTCACGATGTATTATATTTCTACCCAAGTACTTTATTTTTTGTTTATAATCTTCATTTGAAATTGAAAGTTTCATTCCAATAAGTGTTTAATAATAACAAGAAGGAAATGGAAATAGGAGAATGGAATAAATGTAGGCCTAACAAATAAAAAACATACATTTTCGTTATTTTATTTTAATAACTTCATAGAAGCACAAGTTTTCAATTCAACAATGTAATACTCAACTTTACAGACAAGCCATTGCTGAAATTATTAGATACATGCTATTTTTCTTTTTTAATACATAAAAAATGCACACACAATTTATATTAAATTGAACCCCATTTGAACATCCATCTCCAGAGGCAGTTTCAACAAAGAATCATGTCTAGTATTTAACTGTAAGGTAAATTAATCTTACAGTTAAACTCTAGATATAACTTTTGGTAAATCAGTAAATCTGGACCCAAGTGATGCATCACACACTCAAGTATTTTAATTGCAATTTTGCTCACCCAAGACAGTGATGCTGAACATTGTCTTATTGGTAGGCCTATCCTGTACTTGAATCACATGATCATCAATCTAAATATGTTCATCAAGGGTTTGCTCATCAAGAAAACACGGGTTTCATTTTGCTCAACTAGGCAAACGCAACATATGCGTTGTAAGATGAGCAAGATATCTAGTATATTGAGAGTCAATAAAGTAGTCCTACCTTTGCTAGTTTATTGACTCTGGTGTTCTACACACCTTGACGCATATGAAAAATACTTCATTGTTGGGCAAATATCGAATCTAGATAGCAGTGAATCTCGGAACCCAATTCTGTCATTATTTTTCTGATTTATTTAATGAATAAAACCAGTTATTTTGATTTTTTTATTCAAAACAGCTGATTTGAATTGCATACAAAATTATGATGATGTGTATCAATTATGTTGACACATTCACAGAAAATTTTATTCTATTTGGAGAGATTTTATTTTTCAACATTTTCCACCCAGCCTGATCTCATGGGGTTTTTAGGAATTTTGAGATGATATTTCTCAAAATCGGTTCAACAAATTCATTCCAAAAACTATACAGTTCTTGGATAAGTTTGAGTGTACAAAAAAAGTTGCATGTTGATCAGTCAACCCCTGCGACCTGTGCAGTGCCCACAAAACAAAAAAAACACAGAGACAAAGCCCTATAAGAGTGGAATGGAATCTTTGCTTACGAGTTATGCTCATCTAACTAGCCAAATGCAACATATGCGTTGTAAGATGAGCGAGATATCCAAATAAGGTATAAAAGTCCTTGAAGTAATTCTACTCTCACTACTTTATCGACTCTGGTATTCTACACACCTTGATACCTGAATAAGGTACTAAGTCGTTAAAGTAGTTCTACTCTTGCTACATTATCGACTCTGGTATTCTACACACCTTGACGCATATAAAAATACTTCATTGTTGGGCAAATATTGAATCTAGAAAGCAGTGAATCCTTGGCAACCTTTTCAACCTCTGTCACATTTTTATGATATATTTGATGAATAATACCAGTTGAGGACTAAACCGAGTTGAACAGGGTGGTTAACCCGGGACTATGTCTTGCCAGTTGGGCCAGTCTGCCTCTGATGGCAGGAGATACTTGATGTGTGCGGTCCTTTTGCTTCACACACCAACCCCAACAGATCTTAGCCATCATTACAGTGAGTGGTTAAACACAATATGTATGTATAAAAATCATCTAGCCAGAGTTTTGTCCGTCCCTCATGAAGCCATTACCGGTATATCTGAAACAACAATAACAACAACAATATTAGATCCCCAATTAGAGACCCAAGAATCATGACATAATGTTTGCTGCCGTGAGTGCATCATCTGACTCCGAGTGCGCTTGTCGCTCTGTCCTTGACAAGCTCGGAACACTCGTTCCGTCAGTCAGAACTGGGATGGCTGAGCGCCAATGAAAGCAGGCTACATGACGATCGTGCATTGTCGGCTAGCGAAGAACACACGTGTGGCATAGCTTTCTCTTGCGCGCAATAAGAAATAATTCTAACTGGGAAGTGTGATGACTTTAGTGGGAAAGGAGTTTTTAGGTTTATCCGAATTTTTGTAAATCCAAATCATTTTTTTTTTGGGTCCCTTGCATTTTGGCTTAAGAAGGGTTTACTGTATTACATTCAAATTATGGATTTGAATCAATCAAAAATGTAAAAATGATATTGGCTCGACAAATGTCAAAAAAGCATCAACTTGTTTTTAATAGGTTATTATTATGAATAAATAAAATATATAATGTACGGTATACGGTATTATTATTTCACATACCGGTATTACTTCCTCTCAATATCCTGATCCTTGCCGGGTTGCCGCACTGAAGTCGCTGAAGGAGTCATGCGTTGCCAGTAGGCCTACATCTTAGACGATGAAATGAGAACTGCAAAAACAATATTTATAGCATTGTTAAAGGCAATGTTAATCAACACCAAAATATCTAGGAAATTTGCTTTGGTTGATTGTGTTAATCATTATTTACCAACATTAATATTACTAATGATTGATTTATAATTGTATTAATTAATTGATAATTTTAAAAGTTGAATGATTGTTGATCTCTTTGAAACCACTTTCAAAACGTATCTGTATAGACCTAGTAAGCCCTTGAAAACACAGATAATTCAAACATTGACCCAGCCATGAGTTAGCTCAGACTTAAATATTTCAATAATTCAAACTTTGAATAAGTCAAAGTGTGTCCATTGAATTTTGATCAGAGAGGATTTATTTAGCTTGAAATTGAACTGAAAAATGATTTATTCCCATTTTTTAAATAGAGCTCAACAACCTCACCAACAGCTTGGTTATATGGGGGTGCAGATGAGCACGTGATTAGGAAAACTATGAAGTGGTGGTAATTGAAAGTAGCTATGTCTTTTTAAAAAAAAAAGTCTTATGCAGGACTCAACACGCCCAACAACTAATTTCGTTTTTAAAGCTATGCCTTAGCTGACTGAGCTAATAATTGCGACTAATCGTTATTACTTATTATATAATATTGTAATTATTATTTGATGGTAATCATAGGCCTATGCCTAGTCGCTCACTCTGAGACTTTTTAATATGTATTAATAATTATTAATAGCCTACGTACGTATTAATAATTTAATATCATTCAAGGATATTCCTTAAAATGTAACACAGCCGTACAGTTTATTAAAAAAATATATGTTTCTTATTAATTAATTTTTAACAATAAAAAATAAATCATTTCACATACCGTCCCTTGATGTCCTTCTCACATTGCCCAATAGGAGGACAGTCACGCAAGCTGCCATTGGACGATGGAACGGGAACTGCAACAAACAATATTATGATTATGTAAAACTTACCAATGTCGGTATATCTGTGCAACTACAATTCCAAGATCTATTGGCATTGGAGGAATCATTAACGGGATGATGAGATAAAGGTTTCTTAAATCGTGGGAAGGAAGCGGCCGTGGCCTATATTGTATGAACTAGTGATGACATCGATTCTCAAAATCGGGAATCGATTCTCTAAGCTCCAGTATCGATTGAAAATCAATTTTGAAAAAAATATGTGAAAAAAATTACGTGAAAAATAGCTGCTAAGAGACTTCTTTGAACTGTACTGTACCATTGGTATTTCCGTCAACGTTAGGCTGTCAGACGTAACCGAAGGGATAGCTTATGTCCAGATAGTAAAATCTCAACAATACAAAATAATATAGACAACAAAATCAGCACGTATTGCGACGTGAAGAAGTACAGCACTGGCAGCGAAAAAAAATTTGATTTGAGAATCGTTTTACATTAGAATTGATTCTGAATCGATTCTCGAATTATCGATTCTCGAATTATCGATTCTCGATTAATCGATGTTATCACTTGTATGAACCATCTTGGAATTTGCCTAGATGCTACAGAGGGAAACTATTAAGAACTCTATAAAGCTGGACGGTGGTGGGGATCGAATCGAGGTCCAATCTACCCACACCATTTGGTCACGTGGACCAAGCGCATACCACTGAGCTACCTGTGCTGGTGCATGGATGTTGATATCCTTTGTGGAATACGGGCAATTCTTTCAATTCATCCATAGTTTTACAGAGAAAAATAGTGTCTTTTAATGTCTATTTGATAGGTGCATAAGCGCAAAATGATGTCTTGACGACGCGCCTTTAAATCCAACATTTCTGTTAGCATTCGACTTTGAGCTAGACTAGAGGCAATGTGGTTGTACTGTATATAGTCTCAATTATCAGCCAAGCATAATATCATGTTTCTACCCTTGCCTATTCATATTGCTGTACATTGCATACCTAACAGGATATAGGTATTTATTACCTCCTGTTAACACTAAATACTCATATTATAAAATGCAATCATTCAGAATGGAATGTAGGCGGGTTAATTTTATAATGTGAGTCCTTGTACTAAAAAATGATGGAAATTATTTTTTCAATTTTGAAATTTGGTCAATATTTAGTACTGGTAGGCCTACTTCAAATATCAATTTCCCGTAATGTTTCTATGTTCAAAATACAATTTAAATAGTTCCGCATTCAAGATGAGCTGATGAGACAATTGGCATTCAAGTCCATACCCCCGAGACACGACCTCCCTTTAGTCACCACTCTCCAGTACATATGTGGTTAGCCCCCCCCCCCTCCCACACTCAAAAATTAGAAATTTGATGGGGTCTTTGCTATCGCTCATCCAAAAATAATGTCATATACTGTGTTGTAAAAAAATACTCTTTTGGTGAATCCTGGGAATGAATTGACTACTGATTGATTGAATAATTGCCGGGTTGATAAGTTGGAAAACAAAGCATTTCTTTAACGATAAACTTTTTTTTAATATCATCGAAACTTGATACAAAATCTATGTTCCCCAATTAAGACTATCGATGAAAGATAGGATCGTTTGGACGGGGCACCACAAGGGCGATCTTACCACCCCATTTTGATTATTAAAAACTAATGATCTTCAACACCAGAACTGCTCTGTCTGTGACCATAATTTTTCGCCGTAGATAAAAGTAGATAAACTGATACAAATCATTTGTCAAATGTGTTCTCCCTCTCACTCTCTCTCCCTCTCTCACCCTCTCCCTCTAGAGAAAGAGAGAGAGAAAGAGAGAGAGAGTCTTGCTTGTATAAGTTGTATCAGGATGTATCAGGAGCAATAGAGAAGGTTCCCATCAAATTAGGATTTTTTTTTAGTGGGGGCGGGAGAGTTAACAACGAATGTAGGCCTACTAACGATAAACTAATCCAAATCATTCGTCCAGTGTCTAGCCTATATTGGTTTTTCGTTTTTTTTCAGTTTTGGGGTTCAAGGTTGTATTGACAACAGTTGGTGTAATTTCGTGTATTATATTGTTTAAATTGTTTATTGTTGGTTCACGATTTTCATAGGAGACAAACCAATATTTATATACCGGTACCGGTATTTATATTTATATATATTTATATACCTGTATATATCTGACATTGGTTTTGATTAGGGTAAGAAAAAATTCGAGTTGAAATTGAATACAATAATATAAAACGTTTTTTCATTAAATAATTATATAGACCTATATAATTATAAATAATTGAAAAAATACATATGTAAATAATTACTAATGGTTTCAATTTATCTTGAAACAGTAATCCAAAGACCAAAACATGAAAATTGATTCCGGGTGGCATTTGACTTTGGGCTAGACTACAGGCCATGTGATTGGTTTGTCTCCAATATCAGTCAGGCAAATCATGGTCCTATTTTAACTCATTGATATTGCTGTAGATAACTTATGGGAGAGGGACTTATTACCTGCTGCTATATGTGAATGATGTGATGGACATATAATAAAATGCAATTGTCGAGAATGGAATGTAGTGGGTAAATTTTACAATGTGGGTCCTCGTACAAAAAAAAATATCAGAGATCATTTTTTTTAATTTTAAAATTTTATCAATATTTAGTACCGGTACGCTAGGCCTACTTCAAATAGGCATTTCCATTAATGTTTTCATGTTCAACAAACATTTTAAATGGTTTTCCGTGCAAGATGAGTTGATGAGATGGTTGGCATCCACGCCTACATCCCCGAGGTCTGACCTCCCTCCCCACCCCTGCAGCACAATATGCCTAAACGCCTGATCTTCTTGTACCATCGTTGCTATGCTTGTGTTAAGCTTATGCTAGTGAATTATTACATTCACGGCAACCTGATGAAATTCAATAATGGTTATTGTTGTTTCAATATTATATATAATAATTTTCTTTATTGCTTCAATAAGTTGTTGACCATTCATGTCATACTTGTTTCCCACAATCACTCTTATTATGTACCCTCATATTATGAATAATGTGTTATGAATACAGTATCACACATCTTTCTAAAAATAGTTATATTTAGTGACACAGGAGTGAAAAACAACGCACTGCTACATTCTATCAATGATCAATGATTGTATATCAAGATTATATACCAATTACGTAATTGATATACAGTAGTATTATGAAATTAATTACGTATTTATGCAGGTGATAGTCCTGGGGTAGACCTATGAGCCTAAGAACTGAAAATCAAACATCTCCATATTGCTTGTACTCGCCGTTCATCGAACGCAAACAAGAGCCGGACGGTTTTTTGGAATAAACCGATCACGGTGGATTTTATAAAGATCTATTTAACATTGAAGATCGCTTCTTTAACACTACAATTTCCATAGTACAGTACACCTAATCAAGAGTGCATGCATGGGAGTCGATTCAGCAAAATACCATTTTTTGATGATGACTTTCAAATGGTAAAAATATCAAAATTCTAGTAAGCCTACAGAAGAATCACATAAATGTAATACCTTCAATGGGCCTGGTTCAAGTTATAGCTATTCAACCCATATCGCATATTTGTCAAGTGTATCTAGCTTAGAAAAAAAAACGTTTTTTAGCTGTACTCCTAGACGTAAGTAGGCCTACAAGTCCTACGTCGACATGACATAATGTTGTCGTGATATAGAATGCAATGTGTTGTCTGTAGTGTGTGCTACTATAATCTGTGGGTTGAACCGGACTCTTCCACATACCGTACCTGTGATCTGTTGAAATTTGTGGCACGTCTCTAAAACTAGGCTATATAGCCTGGTTCAAGTCTCGAGAAACCTCGTGCTGCTCATTTTCCTCAATTCTAATTGTGGGGGTGAAATGGACCGTCTTCGTCTTCAAGTTGTATTAGGCGCTCTTGTAATCTCATCTTCAAGTAGGCTTATGCCACATAGCAAACTCGATATTGAGTTTACAGTGGTGTAAACTCAATACCGTACGTATGCTCTTGCCCCAGTGGTCAGTAGGACTGAGCCTATGTAGGCCTAGTCCTACTGAGTTCTCATCTCCATGTTGAAGGACTGCTTGCAATTTCATCAGCCTGTAAAAACATTATTTGGTAATTAAGCACTACGCCTACTTTTGGTTTTTATAATTATATACGAAGGCTTTTGGTCGCAGGGTTTGGGGTGTGACATAAAGGCTTTTGGTCACGGGGTTATGTGTTGCAGAAGTTTTTTTTATAACCATATGCAAAGTGTTTTTGTGTACAAGTGTTGTGGTATGGTTAAGGAATCGACAAATTTACCCATCATTTACATAATATGATAATAATATGCCGCTGAAGAATAATATTGTTACAAACATTATTTTTTTTGTCAACAGGAATTGGTAGTCTGGCCTATTGATTGGATTATTGTAAAAATATAGTACCGGTAACCGCATCAATCTTTTTTATAGGGTTGTGTTATATTGCTTTTGGGTTTTTCCATGATGGTTACAGGCCCACCCCATTCACAATGTGACCATCAACTGCTGTTGAGTCACTAGCTGATGTAGCAACATAATGTGAACAGAACGCAGTCAGCACTAACTAACATCAAGCCCCAACTTTGCTTTGCCAGCGTAGTTAGCTTCTAACATTATCAAAATCTACCGCCATCGCAATGAACAACATCATTCGTATCGTCACATTGTTGGTTCAAAGCAAGGCAATCTATATTATTCACAGAAGACAGATGTCATCAAATAATATAGATGGCCTTGTTCAAAGGCAGTGCGAGATATTGACAGAAAATCTGTAATCCATAAGTCACAATAGGCCTACTGGTATACAAATTGACAGTAGGCCTACATTGAACATGAAGGTGGCAGTGCATGATGTCATCAACAACCCTTTCATCGATATCAGTGTGAACAACTCACCTAGCAGTTAGATTAGTAGAGCCTATCACCCATAATGCTATGTGCCCAGGTAACTGCTGTTAGCTTAACAGCAGCATTGAGTATATACTGTTCTTAGGGTAATGTTCTTTGGGTGAAGCCACTCCTTCCTAATTCTGCTCGAGCCCTCTCCACAGCAAGCTGTATTTAGTGTTGCAACACTGTATACTCAATGTCCGAACTCTCATCCCTATCATATCCCAGTGGTAGATGATGGTTAGGGCTTTGAATTTGTAATCAACAGTTAGGGTTAGATGGGCAGGGCATGAACCCTAAAATTCATACAGCTTTAATCCATCTTGTCGGCAAGGCGTCAAGACCTAGGCCATTGATCGCCTAGTCTAGGCCATTGAGTATATAGTTATATGGCTATTGAAATAACACAACTCAATGGCTAGGCCATTGCTTAACTAAAAGGCAATACTATGAACTCAATGGCTAGGCCCTAGCATTGAGTTTATAGTGTTTATACTGTAAACTCAATGGCCCTAGACCCCTCAGTCTCTCGCAGTTGGTCCAGGTTTTGTACGATCCTTTGCACACTTACCGGTGAAATTGAATTGTTTCCATCAGTTCACTAACTGAGGGCATAAGATGCATAATATGCCTAAGATAGTGAGTTGTGATAACCATAATTATTTCTTGAGACACTAGATAACTTGTAGGCCTAGTTTGTAAAAAATTATGGACGAAGCAAGCACAACAACAAGCACGTTTCAGAAAAAACAGTAGTGCCAACGCTAGAAACATACTTTTAGGGTAAGAGTAATTGTTGATTAATTCAATAGGAATATTCTATACTTTTTGAGATTACAAATAAATGATATGATGGCAGGATGGTAGGATTAGTTACGGCTCATCGAGTCGTCATCAGTCACTCATCACACACATTTCAAATTACTTTTATCAAAACTTTTATATTGCCATGTTGGTGTTTACATTCTCACAGCCTTCTCCAAATACACTCTTTGCTTTGATCGGAGCATGAGAGATTGAGTAATGAGTTGTCATTTTGCGACCAGTAGGCCTACTTGTTTTGACACATAGACTGGTCCTTTTTAGAAAATATTTAAAATTATTCAAGTGAACCATTCCAATGAAGTGGTTTGAAGGTAGCATAAGTGATGCAGTATCTGCGTCAAAAGCAAAGGGTGCTGTATTTGTTGTATTTATTGAAGGTATGCCTAAGCTTAATGTATAAAGCGAGACCTCTAAGTAGGCCTTTAACCTCACTTATATTTTGTCATAATTGATTTTGTAAACATCCTACATAATCAATGCCTGGGCGTAGGCATTGAATTTGTAGAGGAACCTTACAAAATTAATGGCTTAGGTAGGCCTAGTCTCTACTCCCTAGACTAGAACATAAGGTCCATTCATAACAGTTTCAAATAGGCCTATTTGAAATAGAATTATGACCAAGATCGTACTCACTGGTTTCGGTCTCGAACTCATCCTACGATCTAATTTAATTCCATTTTGTTAGGAGTAAGACAAGGTGTGCATAAGACGGTTGATGAGACCATTGAATGAGACTAACCAATCAGATGTGTCAAAATTTGAAAGTAGTTCCAGCTGGATTGCTGTGAAGAATTTCAATTGAATAAACTTCATTGAAAGTTTCAAGCAGTTACGATTCAACTCTGAACCGAGATGGTTTTAGATGTAGGCCTAACCTCAAACTGAGACTAAAACACTTGTTTAAACTGTCGAGAATCAACCTCTAGCCTCTAACTTGAAGTTTATTCCCAAGATGAACCATGACGTAATACTTTGAGGTGAGATACGTAAAAATTTCCATTAAATTATTTTCAGGATCTGATGATGCATCCCTCAGTACAGCTGCAGCGATATCGGATCCAGCTGTGTCCTCAAAGCTTGAGGGCAATGACTTTGTCACCATCAAACTAGGAAGTGGAACCGAGGAATACACTCTATTCACGGAAATATGTATCCTTCAAATTTGTGTGGAATTAACGTTTGCCCTAACCATACATCTAAGCCATGTCAAGACCCAAGAGTATATTTTCTTAGCTCAAATACTTTTGATGCTTATTACATGTTGATTTTTTATAGTTTAAAATCTCCATAATATAGCAATCCCTATTGTCAGTAAATCCCTTATATCTCTCCCCTCCCCTCCCTCAATCATACACTTATAGCCTAGTACCTTACCGGTAGGGCTACTCTTGTTTGTAAGCCAACTTTCAAATGAATAATCAAGTAAGGTAATTAGTTTAGCTGAATCGGTTCAGCCTAAAACTGTTCAAACATTGTGATATCGGTATACATGTTGATTTGGGGCGAAAACTATTGATTTCAAACAATGTTTAATTCTTAGTGACTTGGCAGTATCATTGAATTTGTAGTGTTTATAAAATCAATGGGAGTATCAAGTTACATCAGAAACTTGTGATAAACAAGCCAAAAGGGTTTGGAGGGAAGTGCCCACAACTCGAAGCCAATATGGCCAGTATTTTTCGACTGACCAAAACGTTTCAGAGTATCTTGAGTCTTGACAAACGTGAAATACCTGTATTTGAACCGTTTCAGGCTAAATCTATTTTGCTATTTAAACCATTTCCCAGCTGTGTAATGAATACTATATCATAGATCTGTAATGCAATGAGTAATGACCCACTCTTTATTACCGGTACCTACTATTCAAATGAACTTTCTAACCCTTCCCAGTTTCCCTTCTCCAGAAACTCATCTGTCTTGGTGTGTGTTGTTGAAATGAACATAACATTACCGGTAGCGACTTTTTTAGTCATATTTTCTTCACCTCACTATAATATTAAAAATGGGACATAGGCCTATCCCATACACCGGTACCGGTATATATATATATATTTTTTTAAAGTAGACCTGATATCGTACGTCTTTATTTACTACCTTGACTTCAATTTAGACCGTATTGTACCCATCCCTTCGTTATTTTTCATTGGTGGGGACGGGCGACCAATTGAAATAGTTGCCGGGAGTGCTAGTGTTGCAGACATCTTGACTCGAATAACAACTGTACAAGCAAAGACCAAAGGTGCTACCAACACTGAAAGAATTACCAGTGCTAATAGTACTTCCAGTGCCAGCAGTAGTGGTAATGTTGTGAGTGCAACCGTAAACAAGGTACCAGAAGTTCTTTCATCAACAGTCTCTGCAACTGTTGATGGTGCTAACAGTGCACCTGGAACTTCTGCCCAAGATGTACTCGACAAGGCGAAAGCATTGATTGAAAAGACTCGTTTGTCAAAGATGGAGGAAGAGAAAGCACAACAGCATGAAAGGGAAGAAGAAAGACGTCGCGTTGGTAAAGAAGTTCAAGCGTTGCGACGTTGGCAACAAGACCAAGAAATGAAACAGATGAAGGAAGACCGCGAAAAAGAGAAGCGAGAGGATCTGGCAGCAAGAGAGCGTGTCAAGCAACAGATTGCATTTGACAAAGCTGAGAGAATGAAGAAAAATAACGAAGCTTTGGGGAAAAAAGAACCGGAGAAGGTGGTACAGAATGAGCCAGCTCGACAAACATCTACTAGGTGAGATATTCGTGATCTTCATAACGTAGACCTATTCATAAGTTAGAAGAGAGGACATTCTCAAAAGCTTGACATTTCAGTGCCCTGCCCAATATACATTAGTCCTTTATATTATTATTTTTTTTATTGAGAAAAAAGAAATGGAAAAATTATAGATGGCCAAAATTAAATTGCTTATCCACAAAGCCTTATTAGGGCATGGCTGTGGTGATAACCAAAATAAAACACTCTATAGGCCTATCACACCAAATACTCATAAGAAAGATAAGGAAAGTAACAGCAGAAATTCACAAGTTTGTTACTGTGAGTTTGGCTTACTGTATCAATTGAAAAAGAATGAAGCGTACGGTACAATGAATTACTGGTATCGGTACTACTCTATTTGTAGGCCCAAGTCATGGAAAAAAGATACACGCTTGCGCATTAAATTACGATGAAATTTTTTTTTTTTCATTGTCACAAGTTAGTCATATGAATTTACATATACAATTTACACTCTCGTCCACTAAGCCATAACTGGCTTGTCTGTGGTTTATTTAATACCCATAATATGAATATAATAATGAAAAATGTGAATATAGGCGTAATAATAAAAATAATTAGACAGCATGTGCCACTGAGAGATAACAACAATGTTCAAAACTAAGCATCACTCGAAATTTGATCAATTTTGAATTTGTAAATTGAAATGGAATTTGATTGTAGAATAGCTAACTTAAGTACCACCAACTGGATTATTTGGGAATGTATCGACCTATATATAAAACTATTTCACACACGTGGATTATTTACAGCGATGTAGCTCGTCTCCAACTCCGCATGCCCAATGGAACTGCCGTGACAACTCAGCTGTCGGCAACCGCACCACTATCGGAACTCCGTTCATTTGTGTCTCAACAACTGAACCAGCCTCCGCGAAACTTCATAATGTCGACCTCATTCCCACGCAGGGAGCTATTGGTTAGCGAAGATGCTTTGACTATGGCGGAACTATCGTTGACACCCACGGCTGTTGTTCTAGTCTTACCAGTAAGTAATTGTAGGAAATGATTTCAAAAATGAAAAAACAGTTCAGCAACCACTTGGGATTGATGTTTTTTCAAAACTCGGGGTTCAACGAATCTTAGTGAGGATTGATACTGTCGTTGTAGACCTCCAGAAGGCACCACTTTAGAAACTGAAGTCAAAGTTGGGAGTGGGTTTGAGTCCCGCATAAGACATAGGTTTTTGTAAATGTACTTTCATTCATCATCACTTATAGTTTCATTATCACCTTTTCTTGATTTCTTAAAAGTGAAATCAATAGTTTCAGACGAAGGCATGTAGCACAACGTCGAAGTGACTTATTTGCACCCTAAGATAACGTAGCTGTTGGGGTTGTTGGGCTAACAGTAATCTGTCAATGATCTTTCACAAACGTCACAAACCAAACTAATACTAGATACCGTATGTATTTGTTCAGACTTCTGCAGGCAGTGTCGTACGATCAAGCGGGTCGCTATTCGGCTCCAACTCCTCGGTCGCATGGTTGTTCTGGTCGTTACTGGCTCCTGTGCTCACTGTATTCAACTACGTAAGAGGATTTGTGTTTGGGGGCGGAGCCAACAATCAACCAGGCAATGGCGGCGATGCTGCAGTCAAGCGACAACAGCGGCAGTCGCCGGATCCAAATTCGGGGCAGTAAGTAGGATACTGAGTACAAACTGCAGAAATATACTAACATTAACATGCATCCCTTTTTTTATGTATTGTAAGTAGTCTATAGAAACATCAAGTGATATCCATACATGGGCAATGACAATAATCTTCAAGAGTGTATCTGCCGTCCTCATTAACAGACTTGAACCTATGGATACCAGTACTCATCCTGCCTAATATATCCTGACTATATATTTTTTGTGGTTCTCAACATTGGCATTCCCATATCACCTATTCCTCAAAACCTACCCATTCGAGGTCATTGTTGTTTGATTTATATTTATTTTTTCTCCTTTCCCACACACAAGCTTTGGCTTATGTGGGTATCATTATTTTTTAAAAGATCAAATAACTAACTTATTCTATTCTCATTATTACAACTTATTATTTGTACACTCATTATGAGTACACTCATTGTTCTTATTTCATTCGAGTGTCAATGTGATAATTGGAGAATCTTCCATGTTTAGTTTGAGATATTATTTGTTATTCTGTTTATAACAAGTGTTTTGTCATAATGATAAATGTTCAATAAAATGAAAATAATAAAAATATCGGGTTGTTATCGTTGCTAGGGGCAGTTCAGCTCGTGGAGAAGGAGCCAGGGGCGGTAGAACGGGCTCCGAGACGACCATTCGGCGCCAAGGCAACGTGCATCGCTTGGCCCAACCGCGGGACTCCAGCGACGAGGAAAACAACACTTGGAATGGTAACTCTACGCAGCAAATGTGAAGAAACGTTCGTCAACATTCGGTCATTTTAAACAGTTTTTAAAAATTTTGAATTGAAATTCTTTGTTTTTGTCTCTGTTGGTATCTTATGTTTAGTGGTATCTTTCCTACAGTCAACAATGTACATGCATACTTGCATATTTTAAATTAGCAATTGTAAATATTCTGTTATCCTAAAGGCACATTCTCCTTTCAAATGAAGAACAGCCACTGTTATTATTTAGGTTAATGAATAAATTATTGTATTAGTTACAGCAAATATTGGTTCATATTCACTTATTCATTTATTTTCAGGTTGTTTTAATTTTTTCTATATGCAATTCTGGTTTCATAATGTATACTGTAGGTTGTTGTTCTTGTACGTAACTATAAACTGATTATATTCTTGAAATTCTATCAGGCCTTCAGTGAACCTTGGATAATTCAAACTCTGACAATTCAAATTTGGCTGTAATCCAAACAGTAGTTCTGTTTCCCTGAGATTTTTGACCCATTGGCTCAATGGTAAATATTTTGATGATTCAAATTTGTGTTCTTGCGTTCATTGAATTTCAAATTAAACAGGGTTTATTTTGTGAAAGCCTCACTACTCTTACATATTTTTTTACTTCTTACATTTGCTTTCCTGTTAAATGTGTTCCTTCCTGGCTATTTTGTATTCCAATGGAGTCGGGAAACTAATGACTGATTGTAGTGCACCTTACTCCATTGCGAATTATAAAAATTACTGCAACAACTACGTGTAACCGAGACGCGTGGCCAAGTGGTAGCACACTGAACCGTCATTCGGGAGACCGGGGTTCGATTCCCGCCATGGTCGACCATCCTGACAGGGTTTTTCGTGGTTTCCCTCTGTCGTTCAGGTCAATACTGGGATGATTCCTTAACAACAGGCCACGACCGACTCCCTCCCACCACCAAAAACACCTAATAAAATAACCTTTCATCTCATTCATCATCCACCGACGCCTATAGATTGTAGCCATCATTATAGTGCGTCGTTAAAACCCAATCGATAGAATCTATTCCATCCAGTCCCTACTACAATTCGTTCATATTTAGCTTCTTTAGTTAGCACAAGGTAGAGTAACATGTCTAAATATTGCACCTCAGAATGACATCAAAGAAGAAAATATATGAGAAAACGCAGCATTTCGTTGTCGGATGAGCAATATTTTATATGAAATAGACATAGGCCTACCTACCTTGATTTTGGATCTATTATCTCACTGCCTACTTGATTCACCTCTTGATAATTTCAACAATTTTACAAACTAATTGGTTCAACCTGTTGATCACTTTTTGATACCTTTTTTCATAGAGCCCTTAATTTATGTGAAAAAAGTGTACTTATTTTTATCGTTGATACGGCTAATCCGATTTGAGTAAAACTTCGGAATAATGTGGATTAATGTGCTAAAAATCCTTGAAAATGTGAATTTATCCGGAGTAAATATCGTTTCCATATTTTCCCCATTGGGTTATTCTTCTTGGGGTTTTCAATACTTGGAAATTATCCTCCTCAAATGTTGTTCGACCAATTGCACCTCAAAACTGTACAGCACCGAGTTAGATGACACACGTGTATGCCAAGTTACATTTGACCTGTGGAGCGCGAACAAAAAGAAGACATTCCTTTTTTTTCTCGAGTGTAGTAAAATTGAGTCTGCTTCACTCATCTAATCAATAGACTTGTACACAGAAGGGTAAGATGATAAACTGGCGATTTTTACCAACATAATAATGTGCTAACTATACCGTGCATCTAAGCAGATTAATTTAATAGATTCTTATAGTAGTCTAAGTGAATCAAGATTGTACCAAAATGTCAGTCGACATATTTTTGGGTGAAGATACACTTGGAAAACATCACAAATAAATTAATGGGCCTACCTAAGAGCGTTTACATGACAAATGTTTTGTTTATTGAATCATTACCGTATTGAACATAACTCGGTTTTATAATAGACATATTTTAATAATACTAGGCAAACGCGTTATGTGTTTCCGCGTTGATGGATGAGCTGGAACATATCAACTTATCTTTGGATTGGTTATTATATATATATATATACACCTTGAGATCCAAACCATTACATCACTGCCATCTTATTTTTCATTAATAATTTATATGATAATAAAGAAGGCTTTGTTTTAATCGTTTACGATCAAGTGGTGACACTTGTTGCTTTGATTTAATAGGTATCTTAATAGCTTTGAATAATTAACACAAATAACATTATATATTTTTTTACATCGAAACGGCTGATCCGATTCAAGTGAGAGTTTGGAATAATGTGTATCATTATCAGATTCAAATTCCCTGAGAATTTGAATCCTCTCAGATAAAATATTTTTCACGAATGTTTTCCTCTGGGTTATTCTAATGGGATTTTTGAAAACTTTGGAATGAGTTTTCTCAGAAGTGGTTCAACCGATCACGCCTCAAAACTATACAGCATCAAGTCAGATAGGGGTTCATGTGTGTGCCAAGTTTCAACTGATTTTGAATTTTCGTCTGACCTGTGGAGCGCGAACAAAAAAACAAAAAAACAAAAAAAAAACAGACACTTTTTTTTCGGTATAGTGTAATTGAGTCTTCGCTTCGCTCATCCAATAATAATAATAATTTGTTCATATTTAGCTTCTTTAGTTCGCACAAGGTAGGGTAACACGTCTAAATATAGCTATCATTATTGTTATTTTTATTATTATACAGCAAGAAAAAGTTCCAAAAATGTATATTCACACAAATTTTCTAAAATTTTATTTTTACACAGATAACACAGCAAGAAATGCTTATATAAATGTATATTTATCCAAATTTTCAAATAAATAAACGATCATTGTCTTTAAATTGAACATTCAAATAATTGAAGTACAACAAACATCATATTCGACATATTGATCAATTCTATAAATTTTCATTTCAGTATCACAAATACAAATTATATTTTCTACCTTCCATTTTATTTTTGTTCTTCATTCTATTTTTTTTTTTCTATTGATCATTGATGTTTAACTCATTCTCAGTTTTTGTTGCATCCTGTGATTTTTTTATATTCTTTTCTTACATTTAATTCGACTGTACTAATTTGTATTAATTTTTTCTGGATTCCTTCGAATTCTAGCGATTTTTCTAATCATAGTCCTACCATGTAGTTGTGTGGTCCTACCGCCTATTTGGATTATTCTTTTTCTTTTGATTCCACTGGATTTTTCATTCATTCATAGTTTTTTTCAAAGTGTACCTGATTGCTGAATTAGGTTTACCCCGACACAGTCGCCTCCTTTGAGGTCATCTCACACCTCCCCATGACAATTTCGTAAATCGTAATCCTAGCAACACCTATACAAAACACCTACAATAAAACAATTAAGACTCACAACGTGATTACTTACACACTTCCAGATAATTTTATTGTGCGTTATCATTCAACAATAACGAGACAACGACCTTCAAAGAAAAACAATTTCATAACTCGTCATGCATGACGACTGTAAACACTTGGAATATTGTTAATAAAGGAATGGCTAGAACTAAACACCGGATGCGCTCCTCAGTCTTAAACTTAGATTTCCTTTAAGATATAATAATTACTAATTTAATCTCAGTTTCTTTCGCGAATGATTCAAGCAGCTTCACTGCACTGTTCTTTTAATAAGTGTATCATTCATGCAATTGAACACCCACGCATTCTTTAAACTACCGAATTTGTTTAAAAAGAACAGAAAACGAGTTCGTGATTTTATTTACTTTTATCTAGACGAACATGCAATTATACCGCCCTGGATTATATTATATAGAAGGAAAGAATTTAATGTTTATAATTATTTGTTTTTATTGTTGTTTGGATAACGGTTAACGGTTTAGTGAGTTTTAATGGTATTATTTTTGCCAGCTGATGGACTTTTTTCTTGTAACGTGACCCGGAAGGAGCGGGTTCGATTTCCAGTCCGGTGGTCATTTTACTTTGACCAATTGTAACAATGAAAAGAGTTCGAAGAGGATTGGCTTCCCTTTCAGCTACCCTTTCAGTGCGAAATTCTGTCGAATCAAATATGTAGAGAAAAAATCCATTTTGTCGACAATCGATATCCAAAGAAATCGTAGATCGTTCTCTCACCTCGATAATTAGTTTAATCACCTACTTAAGATCGATCACGCAAGATGTATAGAACAGTTAGGCTTAATTGCTGATAATGTCTACATTTGCCTGCTGCCTATTACCCTCGTCGGGAGTCATTTCAATTACCTTTATTTGTTGACCTCTTCACGACCAAGTCCACGACCTCGGATCAAGTCTTACTTGAAATGCAATAAAACCATGTTCTCCACCGTTATTATAGGTTATTATCTTGAACCCTATACATCACGTCGTAATCCAAGTTGCCGTGATTATCTGCATCACTGCAGAATTAATTATTGGTATTTTAACGCCTATAAACATAGATGGTATAACTTTATCAGTGATGGCAGTATATATAATATACACAATATCTCAATTATCTCATATGAAACTGTATATAGGCCAATATACACACAAATATGCACATCTATGATATGTAAGCCTATATATATATATATATATATATATATATATATATATATATATATATATATATATATATATATATATATATATATATATATATATGTATACATATTTATCTTGTTCTAACTACCTGTGATGGAATCTTCAATTGTCACTATAGAATTTCTGCCATTCCCAATACCGTCATTCAGGAGACCAGGGTTCGATTCCCGCCGTGGTCGATCATCCTGACAGGGATTTTTCGTGGTTACCCTCTGTCGTTTAGGTCAATATATACTGGTATAATTCCTTATCAACAGGCCACGACCGACTCCTCCACACTATCCAACAACACCTAATAAAATAACCTCTCATCTCATCATCCCATCATCTCATATATCATTCACCGACGCCAATAGATCGTAGTCATCAGTAGAGTACGTCGTTAAACCCAATATAAAAATAGATAAAACTAATCAATTGACTATAACATGTGAGACGGTGAATGAACGACTGAGTCGGGTGGAGCAGTGGTCAGCAATCTGAACCGTCATCAGGAGAGCGGGGTTCGATTCCTGCCATGGTCGACCATCCTGACAGAGGTCTTTCATGTTTTCCCACTGTTGTTTGGGCTGATACTGGTCACTTTATTCACTATTTTCTTCTTATAGGTAATTGTGAACAATAGCCGATATATCGATTACGATCGATACTTTTTCGAACGATACGATAATCGCTTCAATTTCTGCGATACGATAATGGTAATGATAAGTTCGATATGAGAAGTTTTGATTATCGAAACTATCTGATAGTCTTTTTAAGACTTCCCTCCTTTCTGGTATATTCTTTCAGTCAAAATATCTTCGTCTTCTACAGGACACGCCAATCAACCAAACAATACATTGAAAATTACGATATTAATGGACACTCGATATGATTATCGATTGGGAGAAAAAATATCGCGATATAAGAACCAATTATCGATGTAATGAAACGATAATCGATATTAGTTTCTACATCGACGAACAACGCTAGACTTCTTCTTATAGGTAGTTTCAAAATGTTAATCATCAATCCAAAATCTATCATCCCTATTCTTGTGCAAATGCAAAACTAAAGAATATTACAAATCATAAGCTAGAAGACGGGAACTATAAAGGCTATAAAGGGAAAGTTTCGCGGGATTCGATTGTAAGGCAATGTGACGAGATTGCGCGCTTATAAAAAAAAAAACGGGCTAATAGGACAATGTTTTGACCGAATGGATGTCTCTAATAACGCTCATCCAAGAATATAAGAACATTTACAGTTTTTGAGATTTTCTACTTGGCCGACTAGGCAAATATAGGCCTACACGATAATTTCTGATGGCAAAAAAAATCCGAAATAAACTGTTAATTTAAATTAATTGTCTTGATGGTTTCTTCACACATCAATTTGAGAAAAGGGAGACAAGCGGCCAACATGTTGAACCGTCATTCAAGAGACCGGGGTTCGATCACGCCACGGTCAGAGGTTTTTCGTGATCCCCTCTTCGTTCAAAGGTTCATACTAGGATGGTTCCTTAACAACAAGCCACGACCGGCTTCTTCAGACTATACAAAAGACCATATTAAAAATAAACATCTCATTCATTATCCAACAACGCCAATAGATTTTAGTTATCTTCACAGTGCGTCGTAAAAACGAATATAAATAAATATATCAGACAAAAAATATCGTCATATACAGTAATAACCATAATTATTAATTAACGTGCTACCGGCACTTGTTTTGTTAAGGCACGTACTTTTATATATATATATATATATATATATATATATATATATATATATATATATATATATATATATATATACATATATATATATAAATATATATATATATATATATATATATATATAATATATTATATATATATATATGACTTTTTATACGTTTTATTCATGTCTTTGGGCTTTAGGTCAGGAGCCCGCTAAAACAAGTACAACAAATAATTCCAGTTATGAATCACTCTTTTTAATTATTTTTGAAACCATAAAAAAAGTTATATTAATTTTTTAAACCGACAAGAAGATTACATGTTCAAAAGGAGTTATACTGAGGCCCAACTGCCCCCAAAACTTCAACGAATCAAGTACGTGCTCGTACTAATTAGTCATAATAATCCTATAGTTACTTAAAAAAAAGTAAACAAATAAACAAGGACATCTAAGATAGCTATATGCTACACCTTCAATCACTGTCGAAGGTTAAGGCCAAAAATACATAACATTATACTCTTTATAATGACGTAACATTATTACAATACGGCGATATAATTTTCTTCTTTTGTTTCCGCTACGTCGCTTGTAATGTACTTACTTTTTTGTTTAGGCATAATTCCGGTTTGACTGTTTGTCTTTTCCCTTGCTTATATCGTTCGCGCGGGGAGTAGAAAAAATAATTTGTTAAAAGCCGTCTTCTTCTAGGTCCACGACCTTTCGCGTGTGTGCACCTAACTCTTCGTACGTATAGTCTTTCTATTACCGTCGCCAACTACACACCACTTCTACATGCATCCTTACATACAATAACGGATAGAACACATTATCAGTGACAAATTTATAACAATGGGATATAAAAAACGGAGTGTTTTTTTGTTAGTGACAGTGATTTTGATAAATCGATGTAGTGCTTTCCTTACAATCGATAGTCAAATCGCAGCAATGACAAGTGGTAAGTACAACAATGACACTTCTTCGTGTGTTTTTTTCATCTAATTTCTTATTCTTATTTAATTTCCATACTTATTTGGAGAATAGTTGATAGTATGTAATTAAAATGGATTTTTTTTTTAAATTTAATTATTAGTATGAGCAATACTGTATAAGTAATTACCGGTAGTCAGTTATGAATAACTAATATTTTGAGATAATTATGTAGTAAAGTGTGCTACCACTTGTTCTGAGAATAAGTTTATAGACTATTTAATAGGGATTTTGTTGTTGAAAATATGGAAATAGTAAATTGTACTTCAATTTCATGAATGGAATATTCTTTTCATATATTAAATTATTTTATTTTATATTTTATATTTCATCTATTCATATTTAGGAGAACATTTGGATTAGTGCTAATGAGACAACAAATGTATAGACCCATTTTTTAGCTTTAATTAGCACATATTTTACATATAACTTGGACGAAATTCCCGGCGTTCCTGATATAGTTGATGCAAAAAAATGTGTTGTATTTTCATTATTATGAGTAAGAAATCAAAATCACTTGATTTTAATTATTTGCGAAAAGTAGATATGGCTTTATAAAATAGCTACTTGATTAGTAACGAATGGGTTAATAAGAGTTGATATATTGTATATTATTTTTTTTTTAATGTAAAACTAGTTGGATCCCACACACATTTTTACCGTATAGACCATGCAATAAAATTTACTGAATAACGTAATGTTCAATTTTTAATGTACTACTCAAAAGCTGAAAATCTAATCTTCTGTAGTTTATAAGTTGAATTAATTAATATTTAAAAAATATGTGAAACTAAAAGATTACACTCTGTACTAGTAGCAGCATTTTTGTAAAGCCTTTTTTACATATTTTTTCCTTTTTGCTAATATTATTATTGTACACCAATACAAATTAGAAACGTAAATTCATAGAACAATACTTGTTTCCATCTAACGCAATACCTTTGTTTCAGATTGCTACGAGCGGATCGCAATAGGCGACAAATTGCCGGATGAAGTCGTGAAGAAAATAATTCCTTCTCTAATTCGTAGAACTTGCGAAATGGAATGCGACTTGGAACAGGATAATTGCATCGGCTTTAGTTTTGGGTAAGTTGAGGAGATTTAATCAAATTTTAAAAATAAAAATAACAAATATATTATAAGACACGAATGAAAATAGGTAGCAATTGTATCCCTTGAAAAAACAATATTTTTATTTAAAACTCATTTTATTCTTATCTTCTAGACACTTCACAATTTTTATTTGTATAATTTTTTAATAAATATAAGAAGCCCTCGTAGAGAAAATGCTCTGTGTGTGGGCTGAAACTTTGAAAATACTAAATATGGGCCTAATATCCAAGATGACAGCTAGTATTATATAGTTATAGAATAAGTGGTAAAAGCTATATAACATATTAATAGCATTAGATAAGTATACAGTCAAATCAGAGTCAATATTCGATTTCTCCAATTTGAAACCATTTTTTAAGACTTAAACAATATAAACATTTCTTATACAAAAAGAAGGTTCCAACCAAACGTCCCCTCTATCCCATACCAGGAGCTCGCGGCTGTTTCGTGCCTTCTTATGTCGTGGATATATTTATATACCGAGAGACGTCGGGCTCTGTTGGGGGTAACATAACTAGCAAAAATATCGCCACTACATTTATATAATTCTACAAATTTTAGGATAATGTAATTTTTCAGGACAAGGTGCACGATAAGAAACATATCTGTAAATTAAGGAGAGTTGAATGTTCAAAGTAGGCCTGTAACAGAATTTTCTATTTACCGAAATTTCAACTTTTCGGTGTTGGTACACTATCTTCATTATTCGTTGATAAAAAATAATGCCCTTGATTTAAAAATTCTCTACATTGATATCTAAGGATGTTCAGAATGAAATAAGAAAAAAAAAATCAAATTATTATTGAAGACTGGATATTTGTATCTACGACATACCAACTAAATGATTGTGAAAATATTGAAAATTGAAGAATCTCGCTGCAACTTTAAGAAATTAACGCGTTTGAAAGATGTAATTACTTTCATTATTGTAATCTCATCATGAGAAAAAGACATAACGCATCTTGAAAATGCATCACTTATACAACTGATTGTGATATATTTTGTATTTGTCATGTTTTTGAGAAAACTTTCATGAAATTAATGATCATTGTTTCAATTTTGCACAGTACAAATAAAAGCTTCAGATAAAATTATAGTATAAATACTCGCTTTGATTTTTTTGTGCACAACAATTCAATGTCAATTCAAAATTGTTTTTTACTCTTACATACATATACGGTTTACAGACAAAATTCATATTAATAATAGGCCTAGATAATAACAAAATAAATATAAGTATAAGGTATGTAAAGAAAAACTGCCATGCAAGAGAATATAAAGAATAATGTAAAATATTCGGATGCATTCTTTTGTATAATCTATTTTGTCCACGTGATCAAATGAAGGATATGCCTACTGGTCAGTCAACCCGTTGCCTGTGATGTCCTTGCAATATCATGTTTGTTTTATTTTTTTGATTTCTGAAAGACTACACGTGAATTAAATAAAACAAAGTGTAATCTTCAGTCTCTGGTATCTTTTAGCACAGTAATAATATACCTTCTACTCTTTTGACCAATCAGATTAGTGAGATTACTCTATAAAGTAGACTGATATATTCTCATTAAATTCTATCATCATTTTTTCACCATTCATTTATGTCGTAATTATTATTATTATTATTGTTATTGGATTTTTCAAACCCAAAAATACATTGTTATTAATATTACATTGTTGTATTCTCCTCAATTAGTTGTAATTTGGTTATTATTTTATGTCTTTGGCAACCCTATATTTGAAGAAGTTGCATATAAATATATATATATATATATATATATATATATATATATATATATATAATATATAATTGGGTGATCGTTATGAACATTTCTGATTATTATTCCTCAAATCTTCCCAATCGACGGCAAAAGCTATGGACATGGCTTATCAATCGGTCGTTAGATCGATCATATGCGATCATTTGGAGAAACCCTGATTGATTGTTACATTGATGTGTCGTCACTTAAGACGTTAAAGATGTGGGGAAACTGTATGGTTTTTGAGAAATATCATGTTACGGCATACTCATTTTCAATCATCCAATAATAAAAACTTTCAAAATATTTGATAAATTTTTAAACTTGTGAAACTTGTGAAAAGAGATGTAAACCTTTTGCAGAAGATAATACTCGGAAGATAATATAACAGACAACAATTACCTGTAATTTTTTAGTTTTTCATCCAAATTAAAAGTTGACCATTTTTGAGAAACTATTCTAAAGTTTTTATTCCCTCCAGCAGCAAATAATTGTATCAATTTTATGTAAATGCATGTTCATCACGCATAGAACACGTTCACATCACTGCGAATTTTAAAGTGTTCCATACTTGGAAAAAAATAATCACATCGAAACTTGATTCAAATTCATTGTTCCCCAATTGAGGCTATGAATGGAAGATAGGATCGTTTGGACGGGGCACCACAAGGGTGATCTTACCACCCCAAAGAATGATTAATAATGAGATAACTAGGCCTATCATTTGTTTCAGTAGTTTTATATTTCTATTTGGTTTAGGCCCAGTATTACCACGGCCATCAGTTAGTATTTATCTGAGAGTAGGTGGAAACAAATAGCATAAGTAACCATGGTGATAACAAGTTTGAACTGTCAGATAAAGGCTAACTGGACTTGGTAATACCGAGCCTTAGGCCCAGTATTACCACGGCCAGTTAGTATTCATCTGAGAGTTGGTGAAAACAAATAGCATAGGTAACCATGGTGATAACAAGTTTGAACTGTCAGATAAAGACTAACTGGACTTGGTAATACCGGGCCTTAGTGTTTGACTATCAATAAACTATAATTCATTCAAGCCTAATTATTCATTATTAAGCATTAATTGATTCTCTGGCTTCATGACATTAAACATGACTTCTGGAATTACTTTTGGACAATAACCCTATAATAGTCACTAATAGGTTTTAGTCAACTAGAGTAGAACTATCTAAATGAAATGAACCTCATCAACATTCAGTTCTAACTAGTCGTAATTTCTACTATATATCCTAATTTATATTTTAAATTCAACTTTTATTTTCAACTTCTCTCTAAATATATGAAATTTACCCAACTTAAAAATCAATGTACCAACTTTCTATAGAACCAATTCCCTATTGACATTTATTTTTTCAAATGCAATCATCTTTTCCGCACAAAGGCTTCGGCTTATGTGGGTTTTGTTTTTCAATAACAGAATATAATATATCATTATAAAAATATATTTTTATATTTTCAAGCATTTAATTTTAGTCGTTATTATTGTGAGCTATAATTTGTATTTTTTGATGTATTGTATTTAATATTGATTTTTCAATTTCTTGTCCACTTCATCTATATATATATATATATATATATATATATATATATATATATATATATATATATACATATATTCGATTTTGTATTCCTTAACTATTGATAATTTTTTTTTGTATATATAATTTGAGAGTTGTGAAAATAGAATAGTATGATAGGCCCATGTTGTTGTATTTCAAGTAGGTCTAACCTCAATTTATAAGACAGTGAAAAAAGGAAATATTAAGTGAACTTGTTTCATTGCTTCATGATATAAACCCGATTTTTGTCCAAGCTATTAATTTTATTTTTCATCCCACAGATAAGCCTTTTTGGCTTTGTGTAAGAGCGTGTTAATTAATCTTGTATGTACGTATTATTTAATCTAATAAATAAGAATTAACCAATATCAATCAATGTATTATAATTATGTACGTTATATTCAATTCATTATGATGATATTCATGTTCAG
This sequence comes from Brachyptera risi, assembly GCA_964007535.1. NCBI lineage: Eukaryota > Metazoa > Arthropoda > Insecta > Plecoptera > Taeniopterygidae > Brachyptera > Brachyptera risi. Next base: position 28,514,341 of record OZ023333.1, read on the forward strand.
TATTTATCTGAAAAACATTAAATAAAAAACAAACAAACAAACTAGCTGGATGAGCGTAGCGAAGCTTTCCATTTCACACCCTGAGAAAAAATGAGCTTCGTTTTTATGTTTTTTTTTTTTTTTTTTTGTAATTATGTACGCGGCATACAGGTCAGAGAAATGAATCAATCAACTTGAAACTTTTTCTTAACGATGGTGTCATACCAGAATAGGTTGGGATTGTTATTTAGAGGAATCGATCGGAAGGTTTTTCCGGAAAATAATCGGAAAGTTTGGAAAATCCTCATAAGAATAACCCGGAGGAAAAATACTTGAAAAACAAGAATTTTTCAAAAGCTCTCAAATTCTCACAGAATATGAAAAATACTATTATACACCTTTTCAGAGATTTTTACAACAATCGAATGAGAAATAATGAAGAAAACGCAATAAACGTGTACAGTTTATTGAATATTTGGATCAATTGGTTTTGCGAAGTGTTTATGCGACAGGTTGCAGGTTACTATAAATATCAACAATTTTCAGGTTAGGTGTTTGAACGTTTGAAGTAAGTCAAGGTTTGTAGATGTAAATTGAGTTGACAAGTTATTTTTCATTCTAGATTGCCATACTTGCTCATCTCACAACGCGCATCCCGCGTTTTCCTAGTTGATAATAAATGTGTGTTTTTCCAGGATAAGTAGTAAAGGCAGCAATGGTTCGTGCGAGTTGGGTTATCTGCTGCCAGAGAAAGACAAGCTAACTCCAGACACCGACTACGACGTGTACGTGAAGAAACCGGAATGCAGGAACAGCGTCGCCCCGCCCCCCAATTATCCCGACAATCTTACCAGCTCCGAACAGCTCAATAAATGTAAGTCATTCGTGTCCGCATCTCAGCTAAGAATGTTTCTCTTCAAAATGCTCGACCCAAGTTCGATGTGCGTTCAAAAGTTGGGTTGTGGGTTGAAAAGTGAAAAGGGGATAATATTGAAAGACTTACAGTAACCACCACCAGATGGGGGAGTTTTTTATTTCACAATTTGGACTAAATCTAGTTGCATTACATATTTTGGCCAAGGAAATTGGGAAAACTGAGGAATTAAAGGCAAATAAGAACTTCAAATATTGATAAGCAAGGTTGAACTTAAGGATATGCGTTTGTAATTTATTTCTACTAATATTTGGTAACTGGGAATTAGACAATGAAAACCATCAAATTAGGCACATTTTGATTCAATTGTTGCTCTATAATAAAATTATTCTTCAATTTTCGATTGGACAAATCTAATTTCGAGGGTAACACGTATTTATTACATTTTACCGCAAGTCCGTAGTGTTTGTAGTTCTTGAGATATTGTGGCGAAATTGCACCATGTAAATCTGTCTAAGATGAGTAACCCATGAGCAGGCCTAAAACCTGCAGAGAACGGTCAAAACAGGACAAAAAGCGCCAATGCAGGCCTTTGGCTTACAACACATGGTGGGACCAATCAGTCTAATTTGTTTTGTAATGAAACCACAATGATTATATCTGTGCCTATATACGTTCATTAAAATTAATAATTATATGTTATATCACTCTTAAAAAATCGTAAAAACAATGAAAAACTGGTAGAAATATGTTGATTTTTGACAATTTTTTTGAAAGGGTTGAAAACATACCACGAGCTAAAGCTCTTTGAACGAGCACGTATTGAATACTGGTGATCATTTAACCGAAAACTGACGATGATTGGTTTATTTAAATAAGTTATAGGCCTATAAGTTATATTTCCCGCTGTTTGCTTCGTTGTGACGTTCTACCCACAATGCAACGCGCATGCGTCAAGTTCTACGTTTGTACTATAGGTAGCGGCTGCGTTCGAATTTTACATTCAAGTTTATTCTCGCTATATCTATTTTATAAGTACTTTATTTGAATTCAACCTTTACTTCTCATCTCTTTTCGTTATACTTGTTATACGTTACGCATATTTTGATAGGCACGTTGAACTGGTTTTTATCAATGTGGTATCTGAGAGTGCTGGCTTATATTTTCTATTTTCGCCTCTCAGTAACATCGGGGGTGTAACTCAGTGGTAGAGTGTCTGCTTCGCATGCAGAAAGTCCTGGGTTCAAATCCCAGCTCCTCCAAAATATTTTTGTCCCTCTTCTCATTGTTATTTTCATTCATTATTTTCATCATCAGTAATTAACACCATCAGAATAGGTTTATTTAGTTATATTTGATTGTTTATATAAAATATTATATTTTTTTATATCTATTTGAATATTTGATTTTGTATCAAGTATCGATGTTATTGAAAAAGAATATAAACATTTGATTATAATAATATCGAACGTTGATGCATTTTTTTAAACGACTAGCTACATTACTTTTAAATTGAGAATGCTCGCATTTAGAAATCTGATGAAGAAAAAACAATATTACCAAATAATGTATGGACCTACATTATTCCTGTTTTATTATATTTATTTAGCCCAGTATAGTTTATCACGGGCTATTACCATGTATATTTCAAAAGTTATACTAAACAATCCTACAGATTTTCTACACAATAAATATTACATATTATTCAATATTTACTATTGTAAACTTCTGTAGGGAAGCCTGATGCCTTTTACAACTCATTGTCGATCAAAATGACAATATGACATCACTGTCATAAATTATACAATGATAATAATACCTTGACCGAAAAACTAACGACATATGCTCTATATATTGTAATTTTGTATCAATCACTATGTGATGTACAACCGTAAAGTCAATTATTCAATTTAAAAAAAAATGGGTAAATAATTCTATTTATGTTTATTAAAAAATGATAGTTTTGCAATATCCCGTTATAAAGTGTGCATAATTAGGCCATTTGATCATTATTTTTCCATTCACCATTGTTGTCGAACATATACACAAGGCTAGCAACCTTACACGTTTGCTCACCACACACTAACATTACAATAATAAAATACTTCTTCACTAGTAAAATGTTGTATCTTTTCCGGAAGTTGTTTTGATACACAGATACTTATTATCTGCATAAAATGCATTCATTTTTTGAATAATGATTGATGGCATTGGTGATTGTTGTCCGTTTACAATGATCTGTAAATTTGTCTGCCAACAACAATACGCGCCTGTGGGCAAATGTTTACTGAATTCATGTTTTGTCCAACCGGCTGTAGGTTAGTTGGCCTAATAATACAATGAAACTATTTTCTATTCTGTTATTATGCTTTTATCCACGAAATAAAATGGTTCGATCGACCGTCTCCCCAGATCCGTCACACAAGCGCATGGGGGTTCGCTCCTTCATGTTTCTTTGATTAAATATATTATTACTGAGCTGATATGTTTTTTTTTATATCTATTTGAATAGACGGGAAACGTTGTCTGGCTAATTTTAAGTGTAGGTTATTATTTTGGTTTATTAATCTTAGGGTTGGATTTAATTTGATCTTGAACTATGTCTATCGTAACGAATTCTAGATTTATTATATAACGATGTTTACATACAATAGACATTGTTTGAATGATTAAAATAATGTATTTAAATTATATATCAAAGATGGCCAAAATATTTAAATGTAAATTGTTGTGTTATTGTACATTATTATGATCATGAACCGTATATTATTATTAACTGCAAAACAAATACACGAAATTATACAATATAAACATACGTGCATAAAATACACAAACTACGGAGATATAAAAAATAGCATGGAACATAAAATTCCGAAATACATCTTTCATTCATTGTATCACTCATTTAATTTCTCAAGATTGTGTAGGCCTACTTTTATCATTAATAAAAATCGAATAATTTCGAATAATGAAAATGGTCGAATACAATTATCTGAATCTGAATTATAAACTTGAATAAGGACTATTGATGACTGAAACTAACAAAAAACTGCAAAAAAATCGTGACAGTCAATATGATATTTGTTGGTATAATAAAATAAATGATACATTATGTAGGCCTATTCTCGAACTCTCAAAACTCAAAACGAACAACAAGTGCCGATATAAATATCATAATATTTACCGTACAGTAATCATTTCATATGGGGATGCAAAATCACCCTTGTGGTGCCCTGTCCGAACGTTGTTACCTTTCTTTCCTAGGCCTAACCCTAATTACCGAATTGGGAAAGAACTACTTTTTGTATAAAATATATCATCATGTATGTATATCATCGCCCATCCCAAGAGACTTAGTTCAAAGTGGAAGATATCAACATTCATGTTTTGTTTACTCTTAATACCAATGCTGGTAATGTCCGGATATATATCACAGAAACGGTTTTTACTTGTAATAAGTTTCCGAACTTTTGGAAACTGAAAGACTTCTATCTACGGCGGAAAATTATGGTCTCAGACGTCGCAGGCCTAGCCTAAAGTTCATTGGTTTTAAATGATTAAAATGGGGTGGTATAAGATCGCCCTGGTGGTGCCTCGTGCAAACGAACACACCTTTCATCCATAGTCTTAATTGGTAACAATGATTTTGTATCAAGTTTCGATGTTGTAGAGAAAAAAATGATTAAAGTTGTCGATGTTAATAAAAAATATGAAAAAATTGTATAAGTGAAATAATGAAAATATCGAAATAGTGCCAATTCAGTTTTATCTACAGTTCATTCTCGCTGCTGACTGTATTTTAATTAACTGTTGAAAAACTAATTGAAGTATCAGTATTGTTATTTTGATTTAAATAATTACAATTATTTCTAAATGATAAGGAGGTAATGAAATTAAGGAAGTATATTGCTATAGTAACAATAGCCTTGGCTCATTAGTATTTCACACATTTTTATAGTCGCTATTAATGAGGGGCGGATTCTAGGGATTGGGTATATAGGAAAGTGAGAAGGGGTAGTACAAGATACACTAAGGAAACGCATCATAAGCGTTGCAGGATGAGCGAGTCATGTATATGAATTACTCGAAAGCTTTATTTTGAACTGACTTTTGAACTTCATTTTGAAACTATAATAACTTAATAAGTAACTATAATACAGTACTATTTGATGGGGCTTTTGACTATTTTAATCGTTTACATTCTAGCTATAGTTTCACATGTTGATTTCATTTATGTAGCTTTACATTTTTATCTAAATTAATTACATTATGATTTCCTCCAGAAAACGCCTGATCCGATTTATTTAAAACTTTGAAATAATGTATATCATTTTGATACTTAAATTTCTGAAAAACATGCATTTATTGAACGAGATTGTTCTTCCACATTTATTCTTTTGAGATTTTCCAAAATTTGGAAATAGTGTTTCTTAATTGTGCTTCTTCCGATGGCGCCTCAAAACTAAAAAGTGTCGAGTAAGATTTTGGAGAGCGCACACACACAAAAAAATCAAGAAATAAACAAAAAAAAGATTTTCAGAGTATGTGCTAAAATTTAGTCTTCGTTCACGATCATCCAATTATGTATTATTATTTCTATTATTTTAATAACATCGAAACTTGATAAAAAATCATTGTTCCCCAATTAAGGCTTATTTAATATGCATTCTCTTATTAATTTCATCTATTACGGTAATTATTTTATTTTATAAATTATTCATCAATTTTATTATTAATTTATTAATTTAATTATACATTATTTTAAATAGTTTTCTATTTTGCGACCAAAAAATACCGCTGGTGGTATTTTTTCATACCGAGCATTTTGTGATTACTTACTTCCTTTTCCAATAACAACGTCTTAATATATGAAATAAAATATATTTCTTCCCAACATGTTGACGATTTTGTTCCACTTCAGTACAGTTTGTGGTAGAACCGATTGTTTTATTTCAAATGATTGTCTCTTTTTATAATGATTTTTCAAAATAATTTTTCCGCATTTTCCTACATATGTGGCTATCTGTAATTCGAGACAGAAATGACGATGTATTTTTCTTAAATTTGAAATTTCATTTAAATATGAAAATAGCAATACTTCACGTTTTTAAATCAACAAAGATATTGAATGAAATGATGAATATTAAGATTCGCATTGTCTCTATTTCGACCACCTCATTCATACAACATCCTAGTTCAGATGACACATAATCTATTTCTCCTTTGACTTGCTAACGAACCATAGCTTTCCCCTATTAGAAGAACCAAAAAAAGAAATGAATACAAAGCACTTTATTTCTATTTCAAGGTCAGTATTAAAATCAACAAAATCATCATCTTGCATTTATCCAATTTTATTTAATCATTTTCTATCTATATAAGATGCTCATCAATTACTTACGGGTGTTCGCAAAGCCGTTACAAATTACCGAAACCATTATTGTTTCTTTTCTGATTCAAAATTCGAACGTCCTCCACCGTTCACGATTCCCTGCGCACATCATTGTGTCATCTTCATTTTCATTCACGCTTGCTCGTTCGATTAATTCAAACACATTGTTGTCACTTTTGTTTCTTATTACTTCATTGTTGACGAGATGATAAAAGAGGATATACCTAAACAATGACACCTCAAGGAATATTGTCAACACGCACATATAGAATAGAATTTAATTGACCTTCAGAGTTTCCTCTCCTCGCAATTAATTGCATTTAAAATATCGTTATGGTGATTTGATAGAAAAAGGAAGCGCAGAATTAAGAGTTTGTCTGGAAAGCTGTGATGCGCGAAGCGGGCGTGAATATCGCAGTTAATAATATGGAGTGTGAATAAATTATTAGGCGTGATTTTAAAAAACCTTCGGAATTCGATAGTAAAAACTAGAGTTGAATGATTTATGCAAAATTTGTTTATTAATTAGTCATCATATTAAAGTATATATTTATTTGATGCGGTATAATTTTAATTTATACGTTGTACTTATAATTCTGCTATTTTGTTGGTATCATTTAATTTAGTTAAAAATGGATACACTATTTGTCTCGAAAAACATAACACAAGGGTGAAGGACTGAAGAATTTATATTGATTCTGAAGGATTTGATTCATTTCTATGTTTTTATTTCAACCTCTTCCAGCGTTTTGTCTTCACAGCCTGTTTGAGAAATATCAAAACCAAAGTTTCAAAAAGTTTAATTCATACCATATAAAATTAAAATTAACATATCGGTGGAAAAGCATACAATTTTCTCATGAAATGTGAGATTTTGTGTCAATGAAGAATTATGCCATCACGACTATCACTCATTAATTATCAATTAAATATAAATACCGAATACTGAGGTGAGTGGTCGTGTGATAACACAGTGAACCGTCATTCATTCGGGAGACCGGGCTTCGATTCCCGTCATGGTCGACCATCCTGGCAGGGGGTTTTCGTGGTTTTCCTTTGTCTTGCAGGTTCATCCTCTGGGATGGTTCCTTAACAACAGGCCACGAACAACTCCTTTCCACTATCCAAAAAAACATCTAATGATATATAACCTTTCATCTTTTCATCCCACCATCTCATATACCATTCACCGACGCCAATTGATCGTAGTCATCAGTAAAGTGCGTCGTTAAACCCAATATAAATGAATAAGAATAAAATACTGATAATAAATAATATATATAATATTATTTAAATGTTTTCATGTTGTCATGGGAAATTAAATACGTACATACTGTAAAGAGCCCCCCCCCCTCCCCGTAGCTTAGTCAACTACTTCACTGGTTTAGGAGCTGAATTCAAGTCGATTATGGGTTCGAGTCTCACATGGCATGAGATTTAATTTTCGAACATTCATCTATGCCATCAGAACATTCCTACCCCCAAATAACCCAGCTGTTGATGGGGTCTCAAACGATAAACACTATTTACGCGAGAATATGTATTTATATTGTTTTCTATCCTATCATATGTATAATCATATTCAAAAAAAGCTACGAATTCATCAGGCATTTTAATTATAGTTCTGTAACATTCATATCCGTGATTTATATATCTTGCTTACAACAATTAGAATAGCGAGATGCTATACATCAGACGCTATAACCGACCTCGCTGTGCTCCGAACCCATGACCCTCCCACGTGTTCTATCAACAACCAATCACAGCGCTCCATTCCTATCATTGTTGTCTTATAACTACCTACCCATCATCAAGTAGCTCAGTAGTCATTTAGCATACAAGATCGCTGGATAATTATACTGATTACATTCAAAATTATAGTTAATATTTATATTTATTTATTAATTTCAAGTCTGCTCTATATTTGACAGTGATTATTTACGCTCTCAATTTCATTGAAGTGAATTTTATTTAATTAAATTAAATTGAATAAAGTGGATATAGTTTTAGCTGTGTAGACGGATAATTCTATAATTGTGATTGGTAAAGAGTTTTTGGAGCATAATATGTCAAGAATATGTGACCGTAGTTTGTAGAAGTAGTATTGCGTTTTTAAGCCAAGTACTAGCTATCTGTTACATTCGTTTGAAATGCTATCTACAAGTGCGAAGTGTTTACTGTGGCTCGCGATATGTGTCATTCATTGTGCTTATCCTAGTAAAATAATTATTGTGGAAGAGGCAAGAGGTGAGATTGATAACTTATATTTATATTTACTTCCTTAAAATATGTTTTTTGTGTTCAATTGAAACTTTCTGAATTTCGAATTGATATAGGCCCATCTTTATGAAACCTGCGAGGAATTGAAATCATCTTTTGGACTCGATATAGCTGTTTTATTTATTTTTTATAGTTCATATTTCCAGTGCCGTAGTCTGAATTTGTTCTAATATTGCATTGATTAGTTAGTATCATATTAACCCTGTATAGTGTACACTGTACAGTCAATCACATGTAGGCCCTATATATGAATAGTGGCCAATACTTATCATTTTGTTTTATCACAGTTTCTATTCATTTTATAGATTGAGTTTATATAAATAATTAAATAATTATATATTAATGATTATAATAGATAAATATCCATATATATATATATATATATATATATATATATATATATATATATATATATATATATATATATATATATTGTGACGTTTCTTATTGGATCATGAAATATTGAGAGTTTGTAGGATCTTTGGAATGCGTATATAGGGTGTTTGGAAGTTGCTCGTCTTGTTTACATGTTTATCAGCCTTGAGTTACCATGGTTACCAATAACAATGCGTTTCAGCACGAAAAGTTCCTAATCTTCACCTGCTAGCGTACGTAGATGATAGATCTTCGTTATTTCGTCTTAGGGTTTTGTTAGTGTGGTTCTAAAGAATATTTTGTATCTGCCCGTCAATGCAATAGAATACGCACGGATAACAACTAACAAGATAACCTCTCGATAATAACAAGATAATCAAAAAATTAAATCTAATTGGACATTGTAATACCAGTCAGAAACAAAATACAATGCACACTTTTATAGGTATTATAAATAATATTTTTATCTTCAGATCTTTCAAGGATCTTTAACCAACCATTTGTATTTGTATGGTAGGCCTACGGTATTTTCTCAAATAAAACGTTAAACAATTGACCACTAGTGATAGGCGTGGCTAATCGCCAAAGCCACCTGGATCTATACTTCATGTGGGAATTTAGAGATACTCTGATAGGTCAAAGTGAAATTTCCCACATGACAAAGCCCATTTGATTGGATGTTCTGTTTTGTGGCGTTTATGGGCGGGTCAATCACTAGTCGTCAATTTAAGTAGACGAGCTTTAGCGAGGATTCAATTTGACATATTGAAAAAAATTGGTGTTCGTTTTTATTTTTTTATTTTTTTATTTTTTTGTTTCTATGTATTTTTGTCGGTTCTCCACAGGTCAAACGGCTACAGCTATCAACTTCAAACTTTTTTAAAATATGGTTCCTCATCTAGCTTAGATCTGTATAGTTTTGTGGCATTATCGGGTGGTAACTATTATTTTTATGAATTTTAGAAATTTCAAAAATACCCATTAGAATAACACGGCGGAAAAAATTTAAAAAATTTAATTTTCCAAAAAATTGAAATTTTGTGTGAAGTTGAATAACAACTTGATACACATTTCTGGAAATTCTCAGATTGATCGGGTCAGCCATTTTGAAGAAAACGCATGAAATGTGCTAAATTGGTACCACTCGAAGCCGTTTTTATACCCATTTCTAACTTAAATGTCACCCAATTGGCGAATTTAGGCAAAAGTTTGGCAATGAAGTCGACATACTATTACTTTCCGCTCGTCTAACAACGCGTATATAGCGTTTTCCTAGTGATAATACACATTTAAGATATATATAAGCGTTCTAGAATCAGCTCAATTAAAAAGCATATTACGTGCTTTAAGTACCTTTTTTCTGCTGTTTTTATTGTTGTTGGTTTGTTGCACATTTCCGTTACACATGTGTGTCATTTTGTCATTTGTAGCACTTATTCAATTTTTCTCTTCTATCAGGTAAAGGATGAGACTCACATGAACTCTTTTTCAGAGTTGATTTAGAAATTTTTCAACATTTTAATAAAAATTCAACCTAGGCTACCAAACAAAATTGGTTGTTCATCTCATAAATACGTTACATTTATTTTTCAAAAATCTATGTTTGGAGTTATAACATATTGGTGAATTTATTTATAGTCTTCTTACATCATCGAGGCTGTAACGCGTCAGTAGTAAGAGTGCATGCAGACATTTCTGGGTTCAAATCTCAGCTCCTCCAATCTATTTGATAAGTATTTTTGGATATTAATTTGTATTTGTTCTGAAACTGAGACATTACGAGTGGTCAAGTGGCTCGCACACTGAACCGTCGTCCAGTAGACCGGGCTTCTACCAAAAACACCTAACAAAATAATCAGCATACCATTTACCGACGTCAATAGATCGTAGAAATCGGTACAGTCTGTCGTTAAACGCATCACAAATAATAAAAAATGAATTGTCCTCAATGTCCTTCATATATATATATATATATATATACATATATACATATATATATATATATATATATATATATATATATATATATATATATATATATATATATATATATATATATATATATATATAAAATTTATTTTGTGATTTGGTTAATTAAACTGAGGTAGTCGGTCTGCGTCCTTATAGCCAAAAGAATAAATTTATACCACTAACTAACTTACTTGTTATTAATATTGAATGAGCAGCCAAATTTTTGAAAATCTGGCATGGTAAAAAAAAATCGTCTCAGAAGTTTGGTATATATAATATCTGCTAGGAAAAGTATAGTAAAATTCAAATCAAAATTCGTACAACATTCAAATATTCAATGAGTTATTGCATTTAATTCTCCGTGGTTTTATTCATTCACTTTCACATTTGTAGATGGCTCATAAATTGGTAAAAATGTCACTCCTCAATGTCAGGTAAAAATCTGTTCGTATATATTATATCTATCTATGTGGTTCTTAAATGAAATTATATACACTATAATTATGCTGTACGTAACTAATTTTATCTTTAGGTTGTATATGTAGCTCATATTATTAATACACTTCAATATTAATACTATATACTCTTATTATATTACTAGGCCTACTATTATATTTAGGGCACGGTTTCGATCGAGTACCTCGGCAGGGTTTTTTGTAAACATCCTTACGCCAATCATCACTTCATCGTTCATACTCCCATATAATCTAGCTGTTGGTGGGGTCGTAGGCCAGAGTTAGACGGTATGAAGGCCAAAGTAAGCAACTTACGTATACATATACAGACTGAAGCAGGGTTCAAGCATGGATAGTCTTGAGTAGGTATCACAAGAATTTTTTACCCAAATGAACAGTTCAATGTACATTCTACAGCCATGATCTTCTTGAGAAAAGCACGATTGTTGTCGGCTGTTGTTTAGATTTTTTCATTTTGGCAAAATAATTATCATTTCCCATAGCGAACCATTGTTCTCCGTTACCTTCCGTTATATTTCTGACTGTTTTCAATTAATTTGCTTGCATCCTATTGTATTTAAATCACCAATTAATTAAGCGTATATATTTATATTTGAGGGTCGAATAAATATTATTATCCTGGGTTAGTTTGATTGGTTTCCTCCTTATGTGAGACCTTGCCTCCGTTTCAACGCTCTCCAATCGATTTGTTGCGGGTATTATATTCACTTCAAATATAGTGATAAGTGAAAATTAATTAAAAGCCGAGCAAATTGTACAGTCATTTTTATATATGCGTTCTACAGGCAGGGCCGTATCAAGATATTTTGCGCCTCTAGGCCCAACATTTTTTTACCTCCCCATCCCCCTCCCTCAAGTTCAGAAATTAATTCAGTTTAGGCCCGGTTTTACCAATCTTAGTTATGGTACTAATCCACTAACTATTAATTAAAGGTACGAAAATAACATATGTAACCAATGGTGATAACAAGTTAATCCACTAACTATTGCCTGATCCAGTTTCGTAAAACTGGGTCTTAGTACACTAAGGCCCGGTATTACCAAGTCCAGTTAGCAGTTATCTGAGAGTTGGTGAAAACAAATATCACAGGTAACCATGGCGATAACAACTTTTATATACCGGGTCTAACTGATAAATATGACAAGCACTCTAGGTTTCATTCAGAACCGCATTTATAATTAATGTGTTGGGCTATTACTATGAGCTATCAATGAGGAGGATCATTTTTAAACTTTGGTAGTTACTAAATAATATGATGAAATGATAATATTAAAATTTGTTGAAAGACAAGACAAAAATATTATACAAAAACTGTATTGTACACTATAGAGGGAAACTAGCAATAGCCTACAGAACATTGTTTTTAATGGTCTCTTGAATTAGTTGTTATCTCAAAACGTGATTATATATTATATGAAAATATACGATGGAAATATATTTACTCATCATTTGATTTTTGAAGGAATCACGCCCCTTGAGAATTTGCCGCTCTAGGCTATCGGGACTCTTTGGCTCCAGGGGTTAATACGGCCCTGGCTACGGGGTGGGAGGTAGAGCCGATTCACATGAAACTTTTCTAGGCATATTAGTCATCTTTCAACTTTTTTTTTATTGAACAAAATAACATAGAACATACATATAATTGAATGATCAGTCACGTGATATTCACAAAGCCCTGAAGAGCTTGACTGTGGATTATATATTGCAAAAAAGAATGGGACAGAAATATTGTTTAATGCGATAATTGAAACAAAAGTATGCATAACAAGGTCTAATTTAGAACTGTTTTGAGGATATAATTGAGTAAAAACAATGCTACCTCTCTAGTTTAGTTCTCTTCTGCGTCTCGCATAACTGCAAATAAATCGTGTTTTCAAAAAAAATATGTAATAAGTTCATTCATCGTACCCCCATATAACCTAGGCTGTATGTGGGACGTCACATGAAACTATTTTGAACTATTTTTTTTGAATGAAAAATAAATCATCATTCAACCATCAATTTTGAGATGGTTAAAATTTTGAAAATACTGATAAGTATAACAATGCGAAATTATAGAGATTTTTTCTATCCAAACATTTTCAAATCATAAAATATTGTATAAGGACGACAATGAAGAACGTAGGTTTGACAAGCTATGTAGCTGTATAAAAATCGTGATTTCTTACCATTTTACCAATATCGTGTGTATAGATTTCTCATCACATACAACTATTTTTCTCATTCACGCTCATCTTATACAATAGATTGCATCCTAATCCTAAATCTATAATATTCACATATACAACTAAACGAAAATAAGGAAATACGCGATAAACAAGTTCTTATACCGTCGGTTTTTACATAGGCCTATCAATTTAAACGAATTATTCCCAACTAAGATTCATCCAAGTCACGGTTATGAAATTAATAATCAACATCCACGGCTATAAAATTATTACCGTCATTCTCACTTTCCAGAAAAAATAACAATGTATACCACATAAGTCTTATAACACTTGCTTCCTGATGCAACAATAATGCATTTATAATACATATTCGTTTCATCATAATCTACAGCCGTATGTGTTTCAAATTTTTAAAAATATTAATACGCATTTGAAAAAAGTGTTCATTTACCTTAATTTGATCTATTTAACTCCACTGTTTTTATTGTGTGATAAAATAGATAATAATCAGGTGAACAATTAGTAAATTAATATGTTTATCACAATATCGGGAAGAGTTTAGCCGAATCGATTCAGCCTAATCGTTTTATGCATACCGATCTTCGATTTTGGGCAAGAACGATCTACTTCCAACACTTTGGCACTTTGGCAGATTGGCAAATGTGTGGTAAACAGGCCAAATAGAATTGAACGGGCGGGCTTGAAACTCTGGGCCAATAAAAAAGGTGTGAATGAACACATATGGTTTCCATATTTGTTTCACCTTTTGTTCTATCATGTTACACCAACCATATTTGAACATTCTGAACTTTTTTTTCAATAACATCGAAACTTAATACGAACAAATTTATATATTGGGTTTAACGACGCACTGGACTGATGACTACGATCTATTGGCGTGATGAATGGTATATGAGATGATGGGATGATGAGAAGAAAGATCATTTTATTAGGTGTTTCTGGATAGTGGGAAGAGACCAGTATTTACCTGAACGACAGAGTAAAACCATGAGAAACCCCTTACCATGGTCGATCATGGCGAGAAACGAACCCCGGTCTCCTCTATGACGGTTCAGTGTGCGAGCAACTCGACCTTTCGTCTCAGTTTCAGGAGAAATAGAAAATAAGTCCAAAATACTTATAAAATATTTTGGAGGAGCTGAAAATTGAACTCAGGACTTTCTACGTTCAAAGCAGACACTCTACCACTCAATGAGTTACACCCCATGATGTAAGACTACTACCTATTTGCTACTACACGATACCCTGTGAATAAACCAATTTTATAACTCCAGAACCCCAAAATACATTTTTTAAATATGAATGGTAGATATTTAGAAGCGATTTCCAAATTATCTTGTGATAAACGATTTCAATTTGACTAACTTCTTTCCAGCTATATGATAAAAGAATATTTAAATCAATGTTGAGAATAATTATAAGCTTAATTGATGTAATATAATTTTCAAGTACACCTTGGGATACAATTACAACTCATGTTTATTTTAGAATATTGATATCTTTGAAGCTCTAAACATAGAATTGGGATTTGAAGTAAGATACATGGAAATTCTGAAATATTCATGTGAACTCAAGCTCAGAAGAAAATGTATTGCTATAAGAAGAGCTTGTAATTAATTGCTCGACACTTTTGGTTGTAATTCTTCCGTAAACAAACTATACACAGTATAGGCCTATAACAAGTTTTATTAACTGGGCTTGATTAATATCATTGCAACGTCATACATTTCATTCACTTTTCACATTTCGTTTCATTTCTCTAAACGTTTACGATACAATTATGAGATCCATTGTAGTATTATTTTATATAATCAAATAATAATGTTATATAATCATGAAATCCGTGAAATATAGCACATTGTTTTCATTACTTTATAACCTATTATGACGTTCTTATTTAATGATATCACCTTGACTTTTAAATAATTAACATAATTACGAATAACTTATTATATTAATTAACATTTTATTAACATTCGTATGAAAGTAACAGTTTTATGAGCGTTACTTCGAAATGCTCCCGGCCGAGAGAAGTGGGACTTATTAGAAACTTCATTGGTCCCAGTTGACTCCAAGAAGCGAACAATATGCCAATCACATTACACAATATTCTTTCCCATCATTTTTTAATATATAATCCACAGTCAAGCTCTTTGGGGCTTTGTGGATATCACGTGACTGATCATTTATGTATATGTATGTTCTATGTTCTTTTGTTCAATAATAATAAAAAATATATATATAACATATATATAACAAATTCAGAATAAAACATAATTAAGTAACCGATACTAAAATGTTATGGAATTGTAATATCACGCTATAATGAAAATATTAGTAATAAGAGAGAGAAAAACAACTTTATTGTCGGCTGTTCACATTGCGTGATTGACCACGGGGATCCAGCTTGATAATCCATATAAAATACAATTTGGTTACAAAAATTACTTAATATAGTAGTAATATATTAGTATAGTAATACTGCTTCTACATTCTATCCCATGTCATACGGCTTGACTGACCATCAGTGTTTGTTTTTTTTATATTATTTTATAACTGAATAGGAATGTACTATAGCTAAAGAAATTTAGTTTTTATAGGTACCTCATAAATATAGTCAATTGGAAAACAGTTTTTAGAAACTCGAAGGTTTCAACTCTCGTTTTCATCAAGGGCATACGACACACAGTTGGGGGTGTAACTCAGTGGTAGAGTGTCTGCTTCGCATGCAGAAAGTCCTGGGTTCAAATCCCAGTTCCTCCATTTATTTTGTATTTTACTTTGGTATTTGTTAGTTAATTAATTAGTAGAACATGGTGGGATATTACATCTCGAACTCGAAGTATATGAAACGTTTCCGTCCAAACGATCCTACCTTTCATCCATAGCCTTGATTGGGTAACAATGATTTTGTATCAAGTTTCGATGTTATTAGAAAAAAAATGGGGGAATAAATATAGTAATTATTCGTTAAAATCTATTTTCAGGATTGTGATGCCCTTTAAGTGTTTGCAAGTTCTGAGGGTTTTTTTCATATTGTTATCACTTTTTTACATACAAAATGAATACACTGAACAGTCGAATAAAATCCACAAAGTCTCCACTGACTTCGACACAAAGTCAAGTCTTGACTGTGAGAGAAAAAAAAATATTATAATCTGTATATTATTTAGTTCTAGATTTTATATATTGCTTAATGTATGGCGATTAAGAAAATATATTCATGATTGACAAATTGAGTGACAATTAAATTTGAATGAAACAAAGAAGAAATATGATCCATACGATAGACTATTATTCACGATAAAATGACTCGGAATTATACTGATTAAGATATTGAATATAATATCACAAAAGATACAAATGACAAAAATACCAATGAAAAATAAATGTTGTTGTTGTTGTTGTTGTAGCTTGTTTCCGGCGCCTGCTGGTTGGCAGAAGAGTTACCGAGCAGCACGTGAGGAGGTCGTTGCCAATCACATCCGTGGCACTCTGTCAAGAAGAGTGTTCTCTTGAGAAACATTTCACCTGCGAGGGTTTCAACTTTAGGTGAGACCGATGAGCATTTCACTTGATTTCCATTCGAATGAATGAAACTTTATTTATGCTTTGAATTTTTGTACAAATTCGGTGACACATTTCACATTTCTCCATTACGGTACTTGAATGAACACATTTTATAGTAACATATCGTTTTATTTTATTTTATTTTGGTTACACATCTTTGGAGACTTATCTAAAGCCTAACTTATATTTGTACTCATTTAACTTGATTCAACTCATTTTACGTTCAACTCCTTAATTTTAATCTCAATAATAACTATAAGTCTTTAACTTATTTCTAACACTTTTGTCTGATAGGCCTAGATAGTTTGATTGTTGGCATTTCTATGTTGAAATAACATTAAAATGTGTTCAGTTGGGATTTATCTTCATAGAATTTTCTGACTTCACTTCGTTGTGTGATTGTCACATACCGTGGCTAGATATTCATTAATTAATTTGAGCCCCATTTGTTTAATTCTACTCCAATGATACAGTATTCTATCACACTTTTGTTACAACATATTTGTCAAGATTTCAATGTGTATAATAGTGATGAATATGATACATTCTCTTTCCACTAAAGTAAAAAAACTATTGGAAATCTAGTTTTTTTTAATTTTTTTTCTTTAAAGAAATTATTCGTACTCAAATATATAAGAAAAATCATTGCAATCACATAATTCTTATTTCAAAATCGGCACAACCCTACATTTTCCTATTCGAAATGAAGTTTATAACTGCATAAAAATAAGGAAAATTGTAACATTCATTTTTATTACTATATCTAATAGACGTAAATAATTGATATATTTTATTGCTTCCTTCATTCATGTAAGTTATTCAGGGAATTAATGGGGTTTCAAATACTTTTTTTCAACTTGATACATTTCAGAAATAGTTTTTCTTCAATTACTTTATAGTGACGAAGTTTGATCAGAGGGAGATTCTTCAATTATCTATATATAGCTTTAGGAAAACGCAGTATATGCGGTGTGAGATGAGCTTAGAAGTATGGAAATCCTTAACGAAAAATATTCTGTCAGCTCAATCTACATCTACAGACCTTGGATTACTCCAAACGTTCAAAAACCCTACCAACCACTTGTTGATAGTTATAGTGCAACATGTTTCATATCCACATAGCAAAACCTGTTGATTCTAATATTCAATCAAATGTATACTTTTATTGCGTTTTCTTCGTTATTTCTTATCCGATTGTTGTAGAAAATCACTGAAAATATGTATATGATAGTTTGTTTCGTATTCAGTAAAAATATAAGAATTTTGAATAAATTCTGTTTCTCATGTATTTTCCCTCCGGGTTAATCTCAAATGGGAATCTTCCAAACTTTCCGAATTTTTCCATAAAAACCTTCAAACGAGATTTTTTTAAATTATTCTAACCTATTTTGGTATAACACCAATATGCAGGAGAAGTTTCAAGTCTATTGGGGTTTTCCCAGATCTGTACGCCACGTACAAAATTACCCCCAAAAATGAAGTCCATTAATTTGTATTTGATATGTGAAATAGAAGTCTTCGATAAGCTAATCTAATTAATTAAATAGGTGTATTGTACAAGTCAATTGAAAGTGCCGTTTCATGCGTATAGATATTATTATTTGCACGATTGGTTACGCAAAGATCCTTGTGTTGCTCGACCGAGCTACAACAATAGCGAGTGAGTTGAGCAACAATGTCAAGACTATTTGATAACAGCATCCAGACATTGATAAACGCGGACATCCTCGTAATAATCTTGTCTCAGATTAAATCAGGTATCATCTTCAGAGGGAAAGTGAGAAGATAACTGACAGGCGTGACGTCATACAAGAGTTTGTAAATATTAACCAATCAGATCAATGTATAATATATTTTACGTATGAATTGATGTTGTTAAGGTGGGACAAGTCTCCATAGGGAAAAAATTTACCACCAGGGTGATTTCTTATGAACATATTGTGAATGTTTATTATGGATTGATAATATTTTAGAAGGTATGCACTTCTCTGCACGGTGTGAAGGAGTTTCACAACAATACGTTCATCCGGAAAGCCACTACGATTGTTTATATGCTTTAGTTTGAAAATGAAAATGGCCACGAATCACGCATCTCGCGTTACATAATTATACAATTTGATTACTTCTTGAGATATTGTATCGTGTCAGGTATCGATGTGTTTGTGAAACAACTGCCTTTGGGATAAACTGAAAATGAACAGTTCAACCCTGTGCACTTTTGGTATACAAGACCAGGAAAAGTTATATAATGTTTTGCTGTGAATTAAGGTAACAGAAACTATTCATTTGTATCAGAACGATAAAAGATATGCTGATGAAGTTTAATTTATCTGATTGAGGAAGATTTACTCAACAAATGTATCGATTGTCATCTTCATGCCGACTATCTACTGCGTGGTTTTGTCGTATGTAACGGTTCAACGTATTTTCCAGCTGGTTTCCCATTATTTTCTCTGAATATTCAACTTTTTTCCCATTTTAAATTTTCAGTATACTATATATGTATTTATAGTATTTATTTTGTCCATTTTGTATAATGATAAACTTTACATCTGCTGTTAATGGAAAGAAGTGATCATTGCCCAAGAGACTTGGTTCAAAGTGGAAGATATCAACATTCGTATGTTGTGTTTAATTGTTTATACTGAGAGACTTTTATCTACGGCGGAAAATTATGGTTACAGACAGCGCAGTCCTGGTGTTGAAGTTCATTAGTTTCAAATATTCAAAATGGGGTGGTAAGATCGCCCTTGTGGTGCCCCGTCCAAACGATCCTATCTTTCATTCATAGCCTTAATTGGGGAACAATGATTTTGTATCAAGTTTCGATGTTATAAAAATAAAAAAATAAAAATATTCCAACATTGATACATCAATGAATACAACAAAAATTGGATACATTTTTGTGGCTGGGTTCCCCTTGTAGCGCATACCGGTAGTGATATCGACATCGGACCAGTCGATTTTTTTATCTTTATCAAAACTTGACACCAAGTCATCTTCTCATTGAGGCTAAGTAAAAAAACATCACAACCCTGAGACTTGATTTCAACGAGTAATGAAGATATGTATTTCCTTAATTTTAAAGAAAACCAGAAATCATCATCTCGATTTAAGAAATTATAATTAATTAATTTGTCCTTTATACGATCCAAACCTTTTTCTGAGTCGTGACGTAGACATTACTCTCGATTCTGTTCATGTTTCTATAATGTTTCTATAATCGGTATTGCCTACGTCATAGCTCATAGTATCGGGAGGGTAAAAATTGATTATGATTTCTGAAATTAAGATGACGATTTCTAGTTCTGTCTAAAATTAGGGAAATAATGACGTAATTATACATAAAAATTTAGTTTCAGGGTTTGTAGTCCTTTAATGGTGACAAATCGATGCCACCACAAAGAGGATCTTGTGAGAGGAAATAATCAAGGTACCGGTACTTATGCATGCTTGAACAATGCAGCCTGTAGAAAAATTCAAGTAATTTGTCTAATCGCCTCGTCATGTAGGCCTACGTGTTTTCGTATTAGCTATATTCTTTCTAGTTTTTTCACAATTAATTTTATCCATGATTGCACATCTATCCATTCATTGGTACTGAAGAAAAGTAATATTCGGTTTTCTTATTCATCTTTGTCTTCCTTTTGTTCAGTTCTTGTTTGTCTAACGATCAAAACTAATATGTTTCACGCATTTGTCAGTCAATCTAAAGACAGTGAAATCACACTGTGTGAGTCACTCATTCTGTTTAAATTAGATCAGCTGTGCAGAACTGTATGGACCCAGCCGCAGCAAGAAGAATGTCTATGCAATCTCAGGATGGACCTTTACCGCGACTGTCACTTAAAATATTGTCCTAGGCCTGGCTAGCTACAAGAAACTAGGAATTTGATTGGTTATTGTTTACTTGGAGAGCTAAATACCATGGCAAAGACAATTGACAAATAGCCCACAAGATAATAACGAAGTCAAGGTCTCATAAACTTGACATTTTTCGTAGTCCACCTCGTGAGCAGGGCCACCATTTTAATTTTATGCTAACAAGTAACAACAATGAAAATGCATAGAACTGAACATGTTGCCATGGTACTTGGCTCTACCACAGATAAAAGAAGTTGTGGCTTAACTAGTGAATTATTAGCAAAAGAGCTGGCTAGCTAGGCCTCGGACGTTGACCCATAAAATACTAAATGCTAACTGTCAGATTTGCGTACACCTATGTACAATGGAATGAACATCAAAACATGTAACACCTGCCATTAAAAACCAATGGTGACTTCAAATTGACGAAAGAAGCTAACGACATGTCAAATGCATAAACAATAAAATCCTAAAAACAAACTTACCCAACTAAATGTCCGGACAAAGCTGAAAACTAGTAGTGACGACCGAGCAACCCGGCACAAAAACATATGATACGACATTTCGGGCGCACAGAACAACAAAATATAGAGCCTGCTTCAAACACAGTGCAGCAATCCTCTACAATATAGTGTACGGTGTGTACACGAGAAAATTAAAATCGTTTAGTCAACACTCTATTACAAACAGCCTCAAGATAATAGCTTATAGGCCTAGCTGGCACCTGAAGAACACACTTGTCGCACTGAACATAATATTGCTCTGACATCATTCATAACATATGTTATAAATAATTTTCATTCCTAGCTCCGCTTATAACTCAAACCCCTCATTTTCCATATAACTCAACTGAGTTTGTTTTTAAATTTATTACAGTAATATGTATTATCAGCATTATTATTAATATTATTACCATATCATCATTTTTGTATATATTGGGTTTTAACGACACACTGTTATGATGACATATCTATTGGCGTTAGATGAATGATTAATGAAATGATGGATGATGAGATGAAGGTTTTATGGGCAATGGGAATTATTATTGTTGTTATTATTACTATACTACTACTTTATCATTATTATTACTATATTTTATATAATCATTATCATCGCACTTTATGTTTTTCAATGATATGGAAGATCAATAGAACAGTAACCCAGTCCTGCCAAAAATGGAATATCGCCTTTTTGATACCATATATATATATATATATATATATATATATATATATATATATATATATATATATATATATATATATATATATATATATATATATATATATATATTTATATATTTATATATTTAAATATATATATATATATATATATATATATATATATATATATATATATATATATATTTATATATATATATATATATATATATATATATATATATATATATATATATATATATATTAGATCTTTTGAACTTTCACATTTATTATATGTATTCATGGTTTTTTGAGATGAAAACTGTGTGAAATATATAAATAACATCAAGTTCAATGAATTATAGAGACAACTATAAAATATTGAACAATATTTGTTTACTCAACCTAACATTTCAAGAGCTTGTTGCCCTCTTGATCATAGACAGATCAGATACTAAAAATTATGAAGAACAATCAAATAAAAAAATGCGAAAATTACAAAAAGAAGTCTCTGAGATAATATCAAAAATCAAGGTGGATATATGTTCGATAAATTGAAACCAGGTTGTAGAATGGGTCTTTTTTTTTAAATTGAAATATTAGAAACAATTATACCAATTCAAAATTGAAAGCATGAATAAATAAGAATGAGAAACAAGTCAAATTAAAATCAGAAAACCAGATTATCAGAAAATATTCAAAAACTGATATAAAATCCTAATGGATGAATAAAAATAATAACAGAGGAGACAAGGATTAAGGGCTCTCAATCTATCATTTTCATGTTAAACCACGAAGAACCATCATAACGAAATTGAATTGAAACAAGCTTCAAAATGAGAGCTGAAGAAAATATAGACTCACGAAAAAACATGACTGTAGGTAATTGATAAAATCCAAAAAGAATAAAAAAAAATATATTGAGGAAGGTAATGGTGAGATAAAAAAAAAATTGAAATTAAGAATAATATTGGTCGCTTGACCTATGCTGGAGAAATAAGATTAATTTTCTTCAGATTGTTCTTCATAATTTTCAGTATCTAACCTGTGATCAAGAGGGCAACAAGCTCTTGAAACGTTAGGTTGAGTAAATAAATATCGTTTCAATATTTTATAGTTGTCTCTATAATTCGTCGAACTTCATGTTATTCAAATATTTCACACAGTTATCATCTCAAAAAACCATGAATACATATATTTATATATATATAATATACATATATATATATATATATATATATATATATATATATATATATATATATATATATATATATATATATATATATATATATATATATATATATATATATATATATATATATATATATATATATATATATATATATATATATATATATATATATATATATATATATATATGTGTATATATATATATATAATTTCATCTCAAAAATAAAGAAAATTGAATTGAATTGCAATGAAAATTAATGACTGAAGAGGATAAATTTTACTATATTTTTCTCCATTAGTCTGATTTGCATGATATACAAAGACTATCTGATTCTTGCACCACCAGTTCTTTCTGTCTTTTCTTGTGAATTGGTAGCAACGTAAAATCAAATTTCCAATATTGTTCCACAATTATATTGGAATCGAATATAATTACTGTATACCAAAGTGGGTTTCAAATTTCAGAGTTCAAGCATCTATTGATCTTTATCTGATTATATTATTTTTATCATCTATTGAAAACAACCAAAGAAGTATTTACTGAATTTAAGAAATACTTAGTAATTAAGAAGTATAATACCTTGGCTGAATATACCATAAATAAATTTGACTTCTTGTATATAGTACAGCATTGTTGAAGACAATCAAAGTACAGTACTCTTATTTTCAAAACTTATTTCTCTTCCCTCGCAGGAATGACAACGGTTTCGGGCGGGGAAGTTGCGAGCTAACGGGAGAGCCGTATGGGCGCTTGGATCCCGTGCGAGACTTCTACCTCGACCGAGACTATGATTACTACGAGCGGGACCGGGATTCGGCTCCCGAGTGCAATGTCAAAGGCAACCTCTACGGCAATGTGGCGCCATACGGCCCGTGGGGAAACGAAGATGGCCAGGGACACAAAGGTCAAAACTGGCAGTACGGCCATAATGGGGGTGGTTACGGGGGCGGCGGCGGACATTCCAACTGGAACACTAATTCTGGAGGCGACCAAGGAGGTTTGAACCAGGGCCATTCGGGTAGTCATTGGAATTCTGGACCTCACCCATCAGGACACGGAGATAATTCGATCAATTCTAATTGGGCCTACTGGAATACTGGAGGGGGGAATCAAAACTCTGGGAATAGTCATTCCGGGGGAGGTCATCATCAATCAGGCCATGAAGTAGGTCACTACGGAGGGGGAGGGCACCAATCGGGTAACAGATACCCACCAACCGGGGACAATTACCCGCATTCAGGTGGAAATTACCCACAGTTTGGTTCTGGTGGCGGGCATTACAATGGTGGAGGCAGTAACACGTTCGGAGGAAGCGGCGGTGAATCTTGGGGAGGAAGACCTAGTGAACCTTGGAAGGGTGGTAATGCTCCGGGAGGCGGTGGAAAGTGGAGACCGGAGATTGAAAGACCGTGGGGAGGAAGACCAGAAGGTGGAAGACCGGAGAGTGGAAGACCGTGGGGTCCCAGTGGCGGTGGGGGAGGTGGTTGGGGAGGCGGAGGACAGAATGAATTGGGTCACACTGGCGGTGGACAGGGCTATCTACCTCCTGTTGGACGTAAACAAGGTGTGTAACTTATCAGTTATTAACATGATGAAATAATATATCACTTCAGAATATCAATTAACATGCATGAATTGTTGTTATTTTAACCGTTTCAGTTAGTACTAAATATACTTGGCTAAAATTAACAGTTTTAGCCAAATGATAACATTATACAAATTCCAAAGACTAAAGTGCAAAACGATGAATGTATAATATTGATTTAGAGCTCACATGATTTCATTGAATTAATTTAAATATTTGTCTCTTTGCACTAGTTTTGGCTATATTCCATACTGATGCTATTTCAAGTTGTAATACTCAAAGTTACATGATAGTGCCTAACAACCCCACTAGTGGCTAGGGTGTTGGAAGCAGTGAGTAGATGTTCGATGTGCCGTTAATGATCTTTTCCATATCATTCCAGGATGTTTCTTCCGTTCTCGAACTGGTTTTCGTCTGGAACGTGGTGTTGTCCAACATGCGCTCAATGTGCCGTCTGTTCGAGCTTGCGAACAAGAGTGCTTTTTCAACGAGAAACTGAATTGCAAGACGTTCAGTTATCGATATTCACCCGAACCGTTGCAACAATCTGAGAATTGTCAACTTTCGACATTGTCGTATAGAGACTTCGATCCATACGTCGACTTTATTCCCGAGCGGGACTTTGATATCTACGAGAAGAATGATTATTCACGAGAGTGTAATGATCATCCACCGGTACAACGGCCAAGACCGCCAATACCGCAAGAACAAAAAGAACCAGGTAATTCTACTTGCAATAAGATGAGATTAGTTATGTATGACAGTAATTCTAAATTATGGAAAAAATTGATGTTTGTTGAGATATTTTGCTGCTTTTTTGTGTTATCCTTACTAGTAAATGTAAAAAAAATTGTTCATTCATACAGTACATCATTAGATAACATCAGAATAAATTTAGTTTTGGGAAAAAATCTGTCACACTAGTTCCATAAAAATGATCAAAACTTCTTAAAAACATCAATAGACCAATTCAGTAGAGAAAATTGTGGAAAATTTTATACACCAGTAACTCAGTTTTCATTTCCACATACACTGAATAAACTGTTGAATGCATTCCATGCATAATCGTGATTCGTAATTCAATTTGTCGGTTTCTGAGTGTTGTCAGATTTAGAAAAT
Organism: Brachyptera risi; assembly: GCA_964007535.1. Taxonomy (NCBI): domain Eukaryota; kingdom Metazoa; phylum Arthropoda; class Insecta; order Plecoptera; family Taeniopterygidae; genus Brachyptera; species Brachyptera risi. The sequence continues at coordinate 28,540,371 of OZ023333.1, forward strand.
TATGCTGAGTAAGTTTAATAAGTTTAATTGATGTTAATCAAGTGTTTTGTTTGTTTACCTCAGAGTGTTTCCTACGCGTGCGAAGTGGCCAACGGTTTAGCCGTCCGGTGATTAAAGATACGTCTAACTGTCATTCGCTTGGCGAGTGCGAGCTACAGTGTCTTCGTGCCAAATTCTTCACTTGCAGGACATTTAGCTACAGGTAAAACTATTACATTGAATAATTTTTATGTTTAATAAGTCTGCAATCTGCACGTATCTACCTGATTGCTAATGGTGCTGCTACTATACTAAAACTTTGCTAGAAATTCTGTTGAGAATTTACAAATAATTTTTTCTCTTTTCTTCTAGAATTACAAATAAAGTGCAAAAAGAGTGAGATAGTATGAATATTTGTTTACTGAGATTAATAAAAAAAAGATCTTCAGAGTGTCCGTGACCATTTTCCTGTAAGCTATATAATAGAATAACCATGATACGTCATTTTAGGTACGGCTCCGCTGTGATTGGTGGCCCACTGGACAACTGTGAACTCTCTGATTGGACGTTCGATGAACTAGACCCACGTAAAGATTTTGTCGAAGATCTCAGTTTCGTGATGTACGAACGAGGAAGCTATGGTTACGGCTGTGAAATCAACCATTACGTTCCGTTCCCGATTGAAGGAGATAGATTTAGGCCTCAAGGCCGTCCTTCAGGACCTCAAGGCTACCCCTCTGGATTCCAAGGAAGACCTACCGGTCCACCCCAAGGTCCGAACAGGATTCCGGAAGGGCACCACGGCAGACCGACAAGTACGCTTGAGCCGCCTTGGACTAACGAGCCTAATAGGCCACCAGGACCATTTGAAGTACCACACAGACCGTTACCAGATAGACCCATAGATCGATTTGAAGGACCCCAAAGGCCTTTACCAGATCGGTCTCCATTTGAAGGCCCACAGAAACCGTTACCGGATAGACCCGTTGGACCATTTGAGCCATTGCCGAGCAAACCCTCAGGGCCTGGTGGTGCATTACCAAATATACCCTCAGGACCCGGTCCATTCGAAGGCCCACAAAGGATACCTGGAAACAATTATCTTGGTCCAGAGAATTCCCAAGGAGGATTTTATGGCCGACCAAGTAGCTTTTCTGGAGGACATTACGGACCTTCCGGGATTCAGGGATCGCATCACGGAGGCCATAATAAGGGACATGGAGAATCACATGGAGGTTTTTACGGAGAATCGAACACGAATCCCGGAGGAAACTTTGGACCATCTGGAATTCAGGGATCGCATCACGAGAGTCATAAAGGCCATGGAGGATCACAAGGAGGATTTTACGGAGGACCGAACACAAATCCCGGAGGTAACTTTGGACCAACTGGGATTCAGGGATCGCATCACGAAGGTCATGCAGGTCAAGGAGGTTCTCAAGGAGGATACTACGGTGGGCAACAATCAGGTCATTGGTCGGAGAGACCGTCTGGAGGCCCTTTTGGAACGTTTGAAAACAACAGGTTGCCAGACGGTAATACCAAAGGATCGCACGTTCAGCAACGTCCGGGATATTTACCTCCTGGACCGTCTGGGCCTCAGAGACCGGATGGGTATTTGCCCCCTGGGCCCCTCGGTCCTGATGGGTACTTACCCCCTCGTCAGAGTCATCATGGCTATCATGACAGGGACCACGGTACTTCAGGGGCTGGAGCGCAACGACCGAACGGTTACCTTCCTCCTGGACCTGTAAGGCAACCACCTAGAGGAGGCCCGAGTGGGCCGAGTGCTCCACACGAGTCAATTGGACACCGACCGTCTGGGCATAATCAATTCACACGGCCACCAACTGGACCGGCAGTAATAAGAGCACCTGATGAAGGTAATGTATCATGACGAATAAACATTATTAATTAATATTTACTACCTGAAATGACAATTAAAAAATCATGAATAAAAATTTGGAAAAGTATTCTTATTACAAATTTTAAAAGTTTTCAATAACTTGTATTATAGCGTTAATTTTACAGTAGTATGTCACGGAATTTCACGAGGTGAAATGAAGTTACTATTGAAACAATGATTTGAAAATAAGGTAACATTTGAAAATAGGTGAGAGTATATAATTATATATCTTTATTGAAGATTCTGTCTTCCATTCAAGATTGATAAGAACACAGAAGAAAATTCAATTAATAAAAATATAAAATTTATTAGAAGATGGTAAAATGAAATTAGGCCGAGAAACAAAATATAAGTTAATTAAATCGAGGATAGTTGTAATCAGAATGAAATAATAATAACTTTGAAAAAAAAAAAGAAGAAAAGTGCTCTTGCTTAGGCCTATATACAAAACAGCTTATGATGCTTGAAGAAGAAAACAAAGAAAAAGATAAATACTGTATAATAAAAAAAATCAACAGACAAGAATAGTACCATTGTGCAATAAAATTAAAAATCAATGCTGAAGGCTGTAAAGTTGATGTCTTAAAATTTGTAAAGACCCACGAAGGGCGAGAAAAACAAAACAGTATATATGGCACTTGGAAACCTGTTAAACACTGTAGTTAACTAATTATTTTGAGTTCAATATACAGATCAACTCGACTGCCGTTTTACTACGTTCAACATTCAATAATCGATTCAGCTTTCCAATCCACCGAGCTCTCCTCTCCATCCTTCATAAATGCCTCATTTGGTTCATCTCTTTCTACTTTCTCTACTTTTACTTTTTAATTTACTTTTTCTAATCAAAGTATAACTCTTTAGTTGTAATGTTTGTTCCCAGTGTGTTATATCGGATACGGCGGTCCAGCCAGACTCTTGCCAAGTGCCGTCAGAGCTGGTCTCACGGTAACGACAGAAGAAAAGTGCAAAGAAGAATGTACTAAGGCTAGAGAGGAGTACTTGTTCCATTGTACTTCACTCAGTTATCAGTAAGTATATATACTTTAATTAGAAATTAATTTTCTTCATTTAGTTTCATCTATCATGTAAATTAGTGATGCCTTTAGGTAAGGATAATGCATTGCCTGGGAATTATGCTGCTACCAGGTACCTGCAGTACGGAAAATAGTGGGTATAAATTGGGCAAACGAGAGCCGTTTTGACAAGAATTACCCACGTGTTATTCTTACGTTTTCTTACCTGGTTTGAATTTGTCCAGAATTTTGCTGCCACCACCACCTCTTCAAGTTATCATAGTTTCAACTTTTAAGTGCAAATAGTTGGAAACTACCCTTTACTGATAATTGTACACCTTATAAATGACGATTTATGCAGTTGTTGGGGGAAGGACACATCCGACCGTTATGACTAATGAACAGGGCGGACAGTCGATCGAATGCTCCATCGATACACAATGCACTAAATAACCAACTAAACTAACTCAATATAAATTATAAACCCTTTACCAACTACATATAAACTAAAAAGTAAGAAGATAATGCTTTCATGAGTTTCAAATCGTCAAGAGTCAACATTTCTCTTTTGAAATCCGAGGAGACGTACAATATGAACTCAGTTGTTTATGTGGCTAATCGTTCACCGTGTACAGTACTTGTATCAGATCAAAAGTTTAAAAAAATTATATTCGAACAATCACTGTCGTTGCACTGTCGTTGAATGCCTTGCACGCACCTGTGACTCCACCTCAAGTTGTAAAAACTAGAACCTCACTGATTCGTTTCTGTGATGGTTTGCAGTGTGATACAGCAACGTCATGACGTACCCAACTGCTTGCTCAGCGACATAGGGCAGCGAGACTTGCGTCCAGGTGTTGATTACGCTCACGAAGGTGACAACTGGATGTTTGCGTGGAACACTCTAGAACCGCTTTGTGACGTCAAAGATGATAAACACCATTACCAGGGACATTTCTTCCGTAAGTAACGGTTGTGGCACAATATGAACTTGTGAATAGAATATCTTCATTTATCATGTAACAACATAGAATTACGTGGAATTTCTCATAGGACTAATCTTTTCAAGCAAGATACTCAGTGCAATGGTATACCACTTTACAATGCTTTACCAAAGTGTATAAAATCAATCAATGCTAAAAATAAATTAAAAATATACCTTAAACAAATTTTAGTCGAACAATCATTCTACTTAATTGAAGATTATTTTGAAGTGTGTAAATTTCATCAGTAAGAGCAGGACCGAATTGTGTATATAATATATTGATGTGTAATATTGTTTTGTTTTGTATCCTCACCAATATCAATTGTTATTAATGTAGACCTATATATAATAAGTTGTATATTTATTTTAATTATGTGTTGTTTTAATTATCATGACGGTCCATATAACGCACATTTTAACCACTGTTGTACGACATGGATAAGTGTGTCCAATTGGGACAAATATTAAATAAATAAATAAATAGTGAAGTAAAAAAAAGCGTGGTTCAGACAGCTGACTGTAAAACTAAATACCGTTTGCTAGACCCAAACGGCATAACTTAACGAAAAACTAATTGAAGGTAAATGTATTTGATGAGATTCAAGTTGAATATTGTTTCAAGCTTGGACAAAATATTTTTAAAATTGTATAAATGTGTCTTGTATATTGCAATTTCTAAAAAGTGATACTATAATGCCAACTAGTTGCCAATGTACAGTGATTTTACTTAGAGTCAGTGCCTCTATTATATCATCATTATTATTAGTTAGTAGTAGTACCGTAACTGGGAATCTCAGCCTCGGTGTAAGTCTAAATACCCCCTCCCTCGCACAAAGTACACACAGAACAATTTGAAATTAAAACACGTTATGTGCCTGCCTATAAAATAATACATACATAGACATGTGAACAGGTTCTGAGATTACAATTCCAAAAAATATTCCACACAGGAAATCAGCTATAGGTAGAGCCGTTAAGAAGGGAGCATTGAAACCGACCTTGACGAACAACAATATGCATGCCTTCTTCAAACTGGAATATTGTTCAACTCATATGGAAAAAGAATTAGCTTCTAAAATCACCCAAATATTTGTTCATTCAACATACAATGATACACATAAATGTTGACTAATGTTGCCCTTGCTAGAGGCGCCCTTTGCTACTGCAACGCTTGGACTGTTAGTACATTAGGGTGGCCATATTTTAAAAGGAAAATCAGGGACAATGGTACGGATAGCGAAGTTGAAATTATACCACGCCAAACAATTAAGGGGAAAGGGGGACAAAGACTAGTGACTTTTGCTCAAACAATAATTGCCCCCAGGTGAAATGTTTGGAATTTGGAATCTTTTAGTTTTGTTGTGGGTTGTTTTTAGTCCTATATAATGGTGTTTAGAATTTTTTCTCAGACAGCAATTAATTGCATACAACTTTGTACTCTTTAGGATAAAGTACAAAATTCCATAGTGTTTTTGGAGAACTCACAAAAGTTGATGATAATATAAAGTAAATAATTTGATGTGAAATTTTAAAAGTTTCTAGAATGATATTGAATCCTTTTCAAGTAGACCCTATTTTATTTGTTTCGTAAATTAACGATTACAACAAATTTTCTTGTCTTCATGATTAGACCTATGTGCATATCCAAAAAATACTTGTTCATATACACTGCGGCTGGGGATAAAGTGCCTGAAATGGCAACGTGTGCAAAATGTGAGGCGCGCAATGTACTTTGTACTCTAATACATACTCTTAATTAGGTTTAATCTTCTCATTTCAGATATTAAAGCTCAGGCATAATTCTGTAACCCTGACAAATTCTTTATATAACGTTCTGTGATTGTTTAGCTGGGCGTGACGACGTATCTACGTGGCAGAGGTTTACAGTGTCAGGAAAGCCTTGTCGCGGAGGTACAATCTGCGTAGAGAACCGCGAGGCAGGTTTCTGGTCTTGCGAACTAGAAGGAGGCGAACCGGGAAGTTGGGACTACTGTTGCCGACAGGGACATCAGTGCGGTTTCTCCGAGGGTTACAACTACCCGTGGTTAGTTACTCTTTTCTGTATAGAGAAATTTTCATACAATTCATCATCATGTATGCTAGAAAAGAATTGGTTCACATATTTTAACCCTTTCTGGTCATACCATATTAATTTACCCAGATTGAATCGCGCAGGCGTAACTCCATTGCTTTACATAGGCTGCCAGCCAACTTTCATCATCAGACAAATACCCGTAAACATCTCTCAACACTATTATTACGCCACTTAGAACATACTAAAGAAATCACACTATTCATCCCCAATCAATGGAGGAATATGGTTAGTTAGTTACATTTCAAATATCGTCAAATATATCACTAAAACAAACGTGGAATGGAGGCAATCATCTTCTCTTTCCATGACAACTTCCTTTCTATAATTATTACATCAAAGGTTTAGATGGCCGTGAATTGCTGGCTCACTTTCTTTTGAGATTATCGGCGTGAAATTGGATGTTGGGGCAGGCCCGACATACGTCTGGAACTAGTGACCATTTGTTACGTTACGATTCATATCCGTATTTCAGGTGTTACGTTGGGAGCGCTGCAAAGGACCAATGGCGGCCGTGCTCAGAGCGTTACTATCCCCACAGCGGAGCGTTTTACGGACAAACTCCGTCAACTGGCCGACCAGATGCTGCAAATCCTTACGGACCACCACGATATTGGCCAGTGTCCTATCTTCATCACGAGGGACCTTCGAACGTCTCTGTTAACTATCCTTCCCACGATGGTCCGACTCATTTAAATATTCAAATGCACCACGACAAAGTCCACTCTTACGAAGAGCATACACAGTCAAAACCAGACAAAGACAAAACATCAACTTATATTAAAATTAATCAAGAAAACTTGGAACAGTTTAATAGTAAAAAATTATTTATTCCAGTCAATTCGGAAGACACAGGTTCGAATAACCGTTTGGATGATTTGGTAAATGATCATTTGAAGAAAATAGTTTTATTTACACCGACAAATTCATCACGAATATCCATTGGTACGAAAACAAATCCTCGGGAACGGCAAAATCGAAAACACGAACCGGAACAGAATGAAACCGAAATGATGAAAATCGAAGATATGGAGAGATTACCTACGTTTGAGGTAGTCGACGACGATGACGACAATTCAACGAGTAGTATGATTATGATAGAAATGCCGAGCAGAAGCCGAAGTGCCAAACTCATGAACGGTACAAAAGAGATAGATAGGAGAGAAGTAGATTTACCGTCGTATAGAAAATTGCAACCTCGTATGTTGACACGACCGGATAGAAGTGACGATATCATAATTGGTAGTGGTTATAGAAGTAGAAACTGGACGAGGTCAGAAACAAAAGAAGCGACAAAAGATGGCGAAAGAGTGGAGTTTGTGAGGAGAAAAATTCCACTAAAGAGTAACACATTGAGACCATCGTGATCTACAACAGTGTTTGATAGTCAAAGGGTATCGTCAGTATTAATGAATCTGCTGACTAAACAAGGCATGAATATGTAAGGAAAGGGGCTTGGATAAAATTTGATGTTTGAATGATTGCACTTCTCATAAAAATAGAGCCCTTTTCCCTCCCTTGAAGATGGTAAATAATAATTGTACCACTGTATTATAAAAAAGGATCAAGTGCTTTTGAAAGATACTACAGTTTTAGGAATGTTTTAATTCAGCGTACAGTATTCAACTATTTATTATTCATTTAGTTTATTTATTTATAACAAATCATAAATGATGGATAAAATCGATTGATATTCCCTTAATAGTAAATCTTAATAGGCCTAATAATAATGATGATAAATTAATAATAGACCAAGTATAACAGGCAAAAGTTGTGACACAAGTTTACTTTAAAAACAAATCTTCTAAACAATCACTTCAATGGAAACAAAACAATTCTTTCAATACTCAGTTTGAGTTCATTTTCATTGGCTTTGGTGTAGAAGATCAAATTAAAAAAGTAGTTCATTTTTTCTTTACAAAATACAAACAAACACTGCCTCGCCAAAAAACAAGTCGGAACACGTTTTGAGGTAGAGCCTACTTACCTAATCACATGATCCATCCTGGCCAAGAATTATTGGGTATATTTCATTCACGGTAGAGCAACCGTGTATTGCAGATTCATTCATTGTCCAAAACTTGTTGTCGGCTAATAAAAATGCTGAAGGATGTAGATCTAATATCTCGAAACATTTTTAAATTATATAAAATTTAATGATATAGAAATAATAATTAATAAAGAATATGAAATGATAATGTATCATGAATGAATAGTGAAAATTAAATCCAGTATTACCATTACAATAAAACCTCTATGCATCATTCCCAGAACCATCGTTTTCCCACTTCCATCATTCATTTCGTCTTACCCTTACCCAGGGTTAGTACCGTAGCCTATAGTACTACTCAAGTAACCTAGCCTATAACAATGTTGAATTTATCTATGGATGATTCATTTTTCCTGGTCCCTTGAAAAATGATGGAAAGATATTTTATTCAGCAATTAATCCAAAGTCATTTATGGTTAAAGAAATCATTTGTATGAAAGGTATGGTAGATGACTACGTGATACTATTTTGAGATTGAGATAATTAAAATAAAACCCTCAAAATAAACTGTAACTTGACTGAAATGTCATTAATCTATTATTCAAATTAATATAATCCCATGGTCATGGGATATATTCAAAACGTATTGAATGGTAGTTCAGTTTTCTAATGTGAAATTGTTGGTTTAGATTTTCTCTGAATCATTTTTTTTCAGGATCAATTTTCAGGATATTCAATTTGAACTAAACTAGCCAAACGCAACAGAAGCGTTGTAAGATGAACGAGATATCTGAATAAGGTATAATCAAAGACCTTAGGTCTTTGGTATAATAGTTGTTGAAGTTTTACCCTTGCCAATTTATCAACTCAGGTATTCTACACACCTTGATGCATATAAAGAAGACTTCATTGTTGGGCAAATATCGAATCTAGAAAGCAGTGAATCTCGGCAACCTGAATCTGCTTTAATTTCTATAATGATATTTGATGAATAAAAACAGATAATTCAATTATTTTCTTCAAAACGGCTGGTTTGAATTGGATACAAAAACGTGATAATGTGTATCATTTATGTATAGGCCTACACATTCACAGGAAATTTCATTCCCTTTGAAGAGATTTTATTTTACAAATTTTCTTCCCCAGCCTAATCTTATGGTGTTTTTAGAAATTTTGAGATGATATTTCTAAAAATTGGTCGAACCGATTCATACCAAAAACTATATAGTTCTAAGTTGGATAAGTTTGCGGGTACATAAAAAGTTCAATGTTGATCAGTCAATCCCTGCGACCTGTGCAGTGCCCACAAGAAAAAAAAAACACACACACAGACAAAGCCCTATAATACCCTGTTCACACCGAAAATGTTAATCACGATCAACGACTTAATCTCGATTACAGTGCAGTGTGAATGCAACTCCATTAACGTTAACAGTGATTAACGTCTCAATCTCGTTCAGCAAACCATGTTGGCGCGGTAACGCGTAGTTAGTTTATTACCCACAATTCCATGCGTACATTTAATCTCAATTAGCTTGATCGAGATTAAATTTTCGGTGTGAACAGGGTATAAGAGTGGGATGGAATCTTTGCTTATGCTCATCTAATAAATTAAAATACAACATATCTAGGCCTATAAATGGAACTAAAAAAAAATATTACCTAGAAACATTTTTATTTGAAGTTACATGTAGAACTTTAAATACGTAAACCTCAGCCTTCTTTAATAAGATCATTCTTCTCTGATACTGCCCTTTCACTCGGGATATGCTTCCCGTGTTAAACGATGTCCAATTATTTTAGTTCACAAAATAGCCGATGGTGCCGTTGTTTCCAGACAATGACTTCACTTTCCAAAGACATTCAAGTATATCAGTCTATAATTGGCATGTCATATCTGTGAAGATACCAACAACTTTGGGAATTTCTTACGAGAATTTAAATTACGCGCGCATTCAATTAGACCGTGACTGAGTTTACTAACTTTGTTATGGCAATAATACTAAGGATTTTATTCAATAATATTACGAAATATCATCGGTACAAGTTCTTGAATGATACTTATTGCTTGGGATAACATATATCGTTCAAGTATGAACCTCGGTACCGGTAAGCCTAAAAGCCCTACTCTAAATTTAAATATGACATAACCTTAATAACGTAGCAGGAAATTGAAAAATTATGAGAGAATGACATTTGTTCAAAGTTGAAACTTTAGATACCAGAGTGCAGTACATACCAGACCATGACGTCATTTTTGCCTGCGCGAGCAAATATGCGCGAACCAGTCAAAATAGCCTGAGTGGAAGGGCAGTATAAGAAAATAATAAATAAAGAAGGCTGTGACGTAAACAGAATAGAAACATTTTTAATTGAATGTGAACTTTTATTCAACAGCATGTAATTTTAATTGGGCCTACAGTGCAGAAATCAAAATGAGAAATTCAAATTGGGTACATAAAATTAATGTTCATCAATATTCACTGTCTATTTTGAATGTATTTTAGATTTTGTCACATAAAATGATAGTTATAAAGTATCTGTTCATCAAATAATGTCAGTTTACTTGAAATATTATTGCTGCTCACTTGATGAACTTCAATAAATATAATCTTGGCCATTACCGGTCTCTCGTTATATAAAAACTGATTCATATACATACAGATGCATTGTATCAATATAATTTTAGCACACAATAGAATTCACAAGTTTATTTAGCTATCTTCTTCTTGGGTGATTTCTTTTTCCCTTTTGGTTTCTCTACCTCCACCTCCATTTTCTCCTCTCCAGCTTTGATTTTCTTCAACTTCTTTTTCAAAGTTTCTTTCTTCGCTGCAGATTTTGGCACTGATCCGCCCTCAACTTTTATGGAACTTTGATTAGCTTTCTCAATTTTCTTTGCAACAATACTAGCCTTTTCCAACTTTTTCATCTTTAGTGTTAATGTTTTTTTCTTTTTCGGTGCTTGTGCTGCGTTTGGATTTAATTTTACTTCCTTTTTCCATTTCTTCTTAAGTAACCTTCTTCTCAGTCTACGCTTCCGTGACGCAGAGTGATTGCTGTCTGTATCTTCCACTACTTCAACTACAGGTTTGGGTGGATTAGCTTTCACTTCTGCACTCCCCTCCTTTACTGGCTTTGGATACTTGGGTCTTAGAGATTTTGGCTTTCCTCCCATTGTAAGACTGAAACAGATTAGCGTAGGAATTACAAACGAGGGAGTAGCTCCAATTGGCAGTTTGAAGTTATCACCATAGGCAAATCATCGTCAGGTCAATCCATAGCAAATCAACCAAATTTGAATAAAAATGTTTGATGACCATCTTCGATTTTGACGAAATTTGGCACACTTACTAACCTCGCTGCTTGGAAGAATTACGTGAGTTTTCAAATTTTCTGTTCATAAATTTTGAAGATAGGTCGTCAAAATTTGAGCTTCCGAAACCCCGGTCTCTCACTGCCACTAGGCGACCTGTTCAACTTTTCTCCTACTAACTTTACTCTTAGTAACTTTTCTAGATACTGAGTTGGGAGTGGTGTCAATAGAAGGTAATACAAATCTACATGCAACTGGTTACATTTGAAACATCAAACATGTTTCACAACACCATAGGTACAGTACCGTAGTGAGTTCATCTTAATTAGGTCAAAGATCAATTAGGTAAGTGACTTTTTTAGAATAGGTATTTTGAAATTTGGTGTAATTTATGTACTGTACAGAGATGTAAGTAAATGTACAGGACCCTTATTTTATAACTTTTGTCAGTTACTTGACTGGTCGAAATCATTACGATATCGCTTTGGTTCCGTTTTAATTGGTATTCATAGCACCGATGGAAATGGCCATTTATTCGAATACACAGGAGTTGGAAAAAGTGCGATATATCGCTCATTTTCAAGTGAAACACATGCAACGACTGAGCCACCGCAGCTTTTTTCATGACTTTCAACTGGTTCACTTGAAATTTTGGTAATTTAATTGCCAAAATGATGATGAGTGATGAATCAGTTATTCAGATTAAAATTTAATTGAATGCAAATCCTCTAGTTAAAAACAATATTCTTCATTCAGATGATTTCTCTATATAAGAAAAGAATGACCTGAATAGAGAAGGCTGTGATAAAAACATACTAGTCAAGTCAAACGTCAAAAAATAGCATAACCTAAAAGTATTTGTCACTCATCTTGGAAAATATATTTAAGAGCAACTATAACATGGTAAGTGGATTGTCGTCTTAATTAAATTGTTACCAATATTTTCCCACTTTCCACACCATTCATACACCCCCCCCCCCCCCCCCCCCCCCGAAAACATATTTTATTTACATTTATAATTCCATGAATATCCCGTTGCTGGCGCGCAAACATTGCAGTATCTGTCTCGACCACGGTCGCATCGGTTTCGAGTCGAAATGGGAAAATAAGTGCTATAGAATGGCGACAGATCGAAACAGACCCGTTTCCAGACGAAATGGATTCGACTGCTACAAAAAGTTGTTACAGAATGAGGCTCCAGGAAGTTTTGTGTTGGTTGGATGGGCAGTCTTCAAGATACTGTATTACGGTAATATTTTAGTTCATTCACCAACGATTTCACATACCCGCGTAGACCATCTAGCGTCATAGTCAATTTCTACTTGACCAAATGAAATTGATTATCCCCTCTAGCCTCTATTTGAAAAACCATACTCAGAAGGACCCCATATCTTAAAAACTTGATTCCAAGCAATAATGTCAGTAATTGTGCCACATTTCATCAAAATTGGATGGTCACCAGAAATTCTTTGGTTGATTCGTTATGGAATGACCCCATGGTTAGGCCTACCTATGTTATTTTGTTTTACACAAACTCTACTTTAACTAAAAACCGGACCTTTTTAAGTAGGCCTAGAGAAATATGTGTTGGTGGGGTCGCTAAGCAAATAATAATCATCAGTAAAGAAATAATGGAATGACTAACTGCAGTGAAGTTTTGTGACTTTTCAACCCGGACCCCTAATCTATTATTTCTGTCGGTTATTCATGGCTAGTCATAACCATTTCGATATCGTTATGGTTCCGTTTCCACCGCGGTTGAAATCGGTTTTCTATAACAGCGATGGAAACAAATCATCTAAAAACACAGAAATTGGAAAAAGGGCAATGTATCGCTTATTTTCAAGGGAAACATATACAACGACTGAGCAAACGCAGCCTTTTTATGAGTACTCACACAGCCTATAGGCTAGCTGGTCTTCCATAAACAGGGTATTTGCTTGGGGTTTTTTTAGCCACCGTTTTGAAGAAACGACCAATTAGGCCTAGTGACCAGAGCCACACAGTTTCTGAATGTTGAGCTCGGCCCAAATTTTTTGCGTTCCGCCTAGCAAAACCGCCGTAAGTAGGCCTATTTACTTTCCAGCAATTGAATACAAGGAGCGCCTACTACATCCAATGAGCTCTTGGCAACCAAAGTTTGACATCGGCGTGGTTTTTAATCCTATAAAGACGTTTCCCATGGAATTAACTATGGGATTGTTTGTGGAGGAGATACGAAATCATCCGTGTTTGTACCTCACCAAGGAGTTTAAAGTGATACCTCATCTGACAACTGACAATCAAATGATTCAACCACGTGATCAGTTGCGCACCAAACCGGGCAGTCGAAGCTTGGAAAAACTCCCAATAGAGTAGGCCTATGTATAGTCGTAAATTGACACTACAATTTTCTGCTGCTAGATAACAGAACAAAAAGTTGCTAGCGAGAGCAAAAACGCTAAAACTCGTGTTCATGAAAGGACAGCTCTCCCCCCCCCCCCCCCCCCCCCACACACACTCACACACACAAGGCCTACACAAGCCAAAAACAACCTTTTTGCCAAAAACCACACACACACACAACTACTATCATATCATATCATATCATATTTTATCATATTATACAAATATCGTTCAAATAAAGACATACATACATACATACAAACAAACAAACAACAAACTAACCATCATCATTGCCCTCATCTACTAGGCCTACCCAGCATAACCCTAAAACAGAAAAGTCAAGGATACGGTTTATCCATTTATTTTCGCAAACTTCTATACTTCAGTTTTCATGGTCTAGATACACATAGGCCAAGGCCTAATTAGTTCCGAGTAGAATTGGAGTAGAACAAGCCTAGGGCCCAGTTTGAGGTTATGCGCGTCTTGAATCAAGCATGCAGATTATATTTCAGCATCACTTTTCTCATGCTGTATCTATCTGTTGAGAATATAGATCTATCTAGCAGCATTTTCGTTTGCTTAAATTATATTAGGGTAGGCCTATATACTTTTGTAGGCCAACGTGTATATTTTCATACCTGTTGCAAAAATTCGTGAACCGCTGTAATCCAAATCAAAACACACAAGAGGTAATTATACTACTTCGTAGTGCCCACAGCCTTCCTTACTACTTCGTAGTGCCCACAGCCTTCCTTAGTCAGATCATTCTTTTCTGATAAGAAGAGACTGTCTTATCTTATCAAAAAGGCTGTGGATTTCAATTCAACTTGCATGTCATAGTTAGATGAGCGTAGCGAAGATTCTATTTCACATAGGCCTACCGAAAAAAAATGGGCTTCGTTTGTTTTTTTTTTGTTTTTTTTGTTTTTTTAATTTTGTGCGCGGCATACATGTCAGGAAAAAATACCTATCGACTTGAAACTTTTTTTACATATTTTCATCATACCAGAATAGGCTGGGATTGTTTTAAAAAAAAAATCGTCGGAAGGTTTTTACGGAAGAAAATTGGAAAGTTTGAAAAATCCTCATAAGAATAACCCGAAGGAAAAATACTTGAAAAACAAGAATTCTTCAAAAGCTCTCAAATTTTCATCAAATATGAACAATACTGTTATCAATGACTATCAATAACATAGCTATATTATACACCTTTTCAGAGATTTTTGCAACAATCAATCGGATGAGAAATTACAATGAAGCGTGAGCTAGGTCCTTACATGCTTGAAACTCAATTTACGCAGCTAAGAGCATAGTAAACTGGCAAAAGCAGATCTCTACCAAACCAACAGGTAACTTGTATCTCCAGATACATTGTAAAATTACCTGGAATCTTTTTATTCTACAAAATTAATTTTGATTGGTCTTTTGATAGGCGCTAGGGGCACTATCATAAGTTTTTTGTAGAATTTTGTAGGAAATTTAGTCTAAAAAGTGATTTCATCAATTTAATAGGTATTTTAGCCTTGAAAGGATCTATTGCCATTTTGAGAAACCATTTGTACTCATCACATTCTTAGCATAATTATTCTTCATTTTTTTTTTTTAAATTATTTTTATATTATTTTCATATCTCTGTTCATATTATTAGTTTTTCATATCAGGCTACTGTTTATTACTCTCTCATTATTTCCTACAATCATTTTTTTAACAATCATTCATGAGTGATTTATTATTATTATGTGTTTTTTCTACTTCATTAATTTTGTATTTGATTATTATTATGTGTCAAAAGGCAATCATGTATACCATGACATAGTCTAATAAAGATTTATATATATACATATCACATACCTTGCATCTTTTTGACTAGATACATTTTGAAGTACCTTTGTCTATCACTGTTTTTTATTTTAGTTACCCAAGACATTGTGATTGGTAGTAAACAAGTGATAAAATTCACAGATAAGACTGTAAGTGGGAATGTAACTGAAACCTGTTGGCATTCTACGGGAAAAATGACAATTTTTATGAAACAATATAGTGTTTTTATTTTCATCAACAGACATAATATATTCATTTATATTTTACTGAAACATTACAAGACAAATTTTTTAGGCATGTGTGGCTTGAAATAATCCTATTTCACATAATTGAAAAAATGGTCAACACAAATTCTGTACCAAGTATACTTACAAGTTACAACCGAGAACGGAGGTCATCTACCAATATAACGAACACAAATATAACCGAAATATTTTATAGTTGGGGTATTTTCAGAATATTATAATTTTTCAAGACAAGGTTAATGATGAAGAACTCGGCTGTATCGTTCAAAAGCTTTAAATCATAAAAGTTGCAGCGAGATTATGTAATTACAAATAATTAGTAATTACCGGTACTAAGGTTGCAGTTCGATTTCGGTATTTTGTATCAAATCAATATTTTTGGACTATGATTCGATATTGAATTGGAATATTTTACTAATTCGATATCGTAATGATGATCGATATTGAGATAAAAAATTGTGAGTGGCTCAAATAACAAATAAGTGAAATAACCAAGTGACAAATAGAGTGGAAAAGTGAACACCTAACCAAAAGTGTATGAAATAAATAATGGAACCTTTGCTCACGGTTTCTTGTTGCCGTCAGCAATGGTGTATGCTGACTGCTGAGTACATGTGTACGTAGGGAAAAGAGCTCAACATGCTTGTAGCGTGTGTTCCTATAACTACCAGTATAAATTGACATAAGATAATTGCCAGATAACTTTCTCATTTGAAAAGGAATTGACCATTTTTGAAAGTCAAATATAATTTAGTATTTTTTCATTATAAAATGGGTGCAAAATCAACTGAAACTGAATCGTATTACATGATCAATATTTACGAGTTCCGATCTGGCATTTTTCCCATTTTGTTCAATGTTTTTTATTTGGTTTAATATCGATTAAAAATTGGATTTTTCTAAATATCTCGATAGATATCCAATATTGAACTTGGGCCTACGATATCGTTCACAATTTTTATATCGAACGACAACCCTAGTAATTACTGAAATTTTACAATTATTTAGTTGATATACGACCTTCCTCTTTATTGGATACAAGTATGACACGAAATGATCACTTTGTAACACAACAGAGAACTCATCGCCACGCAGTCTTCACTTCAACGAATAACAAATTTCCTTTTCCCGATAACATTATTGAACAAATAATTAGGGTATTGCACTAGCATGATTTTCAAGTATAAAATAATAAAATCTGTTTAATGATAGTGAATACGTAGTTAGTATAACGAATAACTATACATCAAATGCACAGATTATTTATATTTCCATTTGATTAACGTTAAAAATGAACAATGAAATATTTTTGTCTGATTTTCTAAAATTTCCCTGATTGCGAGCCTATGTTAGTCATACTGATGATATATCCTTGGAAAAGATACTCTTATAATTAGTCTTCTACATAAATCAGTAACATTTGGTTAGATACAGAAAACTGATAAATAATCCATAATTTTTCTACTGCAAACAATCAACTCCCTCCTGTAATAATACATAGTTGTTAAATTAACAGATTACAATACATGATTTTAGATAGTTGAAAAATGATTTAAAATTGTAATATGAAAGAGTATAACCACAGAAAATATAAAGTAGATGAATGTATTCAACTATTTTAAATGATTATATAAAAATATTCTATTGTTTGTTTGATGGTCAATGGAGAGTTGAAAAATTTCATGATATGTCCAGAATTTAACAATAATCTGCTGATTGCAATATGTGTACCAAGAGCTGGTTGAACCAAAAGTGATGATTATCAGTTAATTATCAGTAACAGTACAAAAATGGCATACATTACCAAAGGTAAAAGCACGTTAATTGGCCAATTTTTGTTTCTTTCACTTCGACCCCATATTACAAATAATAAAAATGTGTTAATAAAGCTAATTATTAATTGTGGTACAAAAATACCACTGGTAATCAAGGGTAATAACAAGTAAATCCACTAATCATTGCTTAATCAACAAATTTATTATTTGTAAAATGGACCTTATCATCATTTGATGCAACTAGCTCTAAATACATTATTTTTGTGTTCATTAGTGAAAACAATAAGTCTTTCACAAGCTGGTAACGACTGGAATAGAATCATGCCCTCTTTACGATATCTTTTAAACATTCTTATAACCACTAGAATCTAGGTTTTGATTCCTACCACAGGGCATGTTTTTTCTTTTCAATTTTAAAGTGTATGCAACTGCTTTTTTTGTGTCCACTGATATTGCTCATCGACCAATATTGGAATAATTCTCTATTACGAATTGCATAGGCCTATACTGAAACGCAGCTATACCGGATTTATTCCTGTCGTGTCCCACTATTCTACTTCCTTTCTTCCTATACAACCGCACAAGGTTACCTATCTAAATCTCTGTGACGCCAATGTATCTGACACAATCTATATTAAATAGGCAACATGTCAGTTTACACCATTTCATCAACATTTGGTCATCTTTATCTATAAAGTTAAAGTCTAGAGGTATTTACCTGCATATATATATATTAGGCACCATATTGTGTATGAGTGTTTGCTTTCCCTTCATCGTTTTCCATTTGATCCCTTCCAACAGTTATACATAGCTGCAAGTTCTAAGGCTATAAAATACAATCCCCACTACATTGATCACACATTTTCTCATCACACCTACAGTATGTTGAAGAACCATCAAACTCTCATTATTCAATCAACTCATGGGGCCTATTTGGAGACTTGAATCGACAATGTCAACTCACTTGGTGCAATTTATCCATTAAAACAAAAAATTAAGCCAGTTGATTAGCTTCATCTGTGTAGATATAGGTAAACTAAAAGAATGCGAGAGATGGCTTCATTTTTAGCTAAAAAAATAAAAACATAGTATATCGAGGTAACATAGTATATCAAGCAATATTTGCTGTCTAGTTGACGGGCCGAGGTAACATATCACACACACTCTGCGCAATCTCCACGTGTCAGCTAGATTGATATAACTCCAATTAATAATAGTATTTTTGTTTACTGTATTTCAAACTGTGTTCCTTCAGAGTAAAGACACACAATACAATAATGCATTCATCTTTTGTCCAAGCCCAATAGCTAGGCCTACAGCTAGTGATATAAAATGTCTGGGCGCATAATGTTACTTCCGAGACAAGACAAGTCTCCACCGTTGGTTAGCGTCAAGTCAGCATTGCTGCGAGGTGGGTTGCACAACTGCTAATCCACTGGCTTAATTATTTGTTTCAATTACAAAGTGCGCTAAGTGAGTTGGTTGACACGGTTGATCCAAGCCTTTGAACAAGCCACTCTCTCTACCAATAACTTGATTGAATTATGAGAGTTTGATGGCCTTAAGACACTTCTGACCCTCTATCTATTATAGTGTAACACAAATAAAATGTAGGTATAATTAATTATCATGTTGTATTTTGATTGTAATAAAAATTAACTAGAAATACATAATGGTATAAATATGGCACAGTTAACTGATGTTTGAATGAATACCACGTAAAACGAGGCTTTTGCAATGCTAATTGATAGGGTTTGGTGAGCGATCAGCGATAGCCAGACAAAGCTCAGTATATGAATGAATGAATGAATATTAGGGATTTAAGGCGCATCGACAGCGAGGTCATTTAGCGCCAGCCCCGCTTTGTTGATCAGGCAAAATGTCAACTGATCAAGTTACAAATGTTTGATTTCTATTAGGTTTGTGTACCTGACTTCAATCCCTCAGTTCTTAGCTTAAACATAACATACTCAAGCACGACCAACCAAAATCATACAGTTACTGGAAAAATATTACGGCCTGTACAAGTAGGATGAATATGTTCTTTCATTGCACATTGATATTTGTGATACAAAAGACAAATATAAGTAAAGACGGCCGATATTACAATCGGAACGTTAATTTGATTGATTTGATAACCAATGACGAGATTACAAAGATATAAAATGAAAAACTTTCATATTGTTAATCGGAATAATCGTCCATGAATGAAAAGCCTGGTACGTCTACGTTTGAATTATGTTGGTTATCCTCAGTCTATTGTCAAATTAACTGAATTCTGTTTCTTATATTACCTAAAACAAAGGGCATAAACATAATTATTAAACTAAAACAGTCGATATATAATTGTACGTATTATCAATTGTCTGGAATGAGAACCCGATATGACATTGGAATAAAGGTTCGGATCGAAACTCGTAAGAAACACGGAAGAACGGCATGTGTGAACGTTTTTCACCCCATCAACTTTACTATTCATAAACCTAAATGCTTCTTAATGTTTCACTGATGATTTGCTGGCTTCAGAAGCAGACGGTATCTTTCTCCGGATTGGTCTGAAAAAAAAACAGAATGTCAAATTAATTTCATATTCTTGTTGTGATGTAATGTAACTCTACATGACCTATTTTTTCAATTCAGACCTATGCAAATTAGCATCCCCGATGGCATGGTGTATCATCCAAACAGTCCTACCTTAATCATGAGCTACGTTAGAAAGTCTTCAATCATGAAGGGTCGGATGACCGTTCCTACACACAACCTACTCTTATAATATAACTATATAAGGATGGAATAATCAAGTATCGCATATAAATATAAAATATGCACCTACAGTAAACCCTCGTTAATCCGAAATTCAAGGGACCCCAAAAAGTGATTTCGATTTATAAAAATTCGGATCAACTCCTTTTCCACAAAAATCATCACACTTCCGGTTAGAACTGAAGCAATTTCGTATTGAGCGCGAGAGAAAGCTAGATGCCACATGTGCGAGGAACCGAATCACTGATCGCGTGTATTCGGCTATCTTCGACAGCAAACGAACGTAAGATGGCCAGCTTCCATTGGCGCTCGGCCGTTCCGAGTGATAGTGTTCCGAGCTTACCGCTAGTCAAGGACAGACAGAGCGGCCAAAGACCTTAGTATCTAACCTAACGAAGTTAGATACTAAGGTCTTTGGAGCGGCCGGAGCGCACTCGGAGTCGGATGACGTATTCAGCGGCAGCGAACAGCTGAGCTGTCTTCGGCGTATTGTTACGAGTCAAATAAAAAGGATGGAATTCACGAAAATAATGATCAATTCAAGAAATTCACTAGATCTATTTCGGATTATCCAATCCGAAAACAGTGCTAAAGCAATTGAGGGGTCGAAATATTAGTTTGAATTACGGATTAGCTGGAATTCGGATTAACATGTTTTCATTAACATTGAAATGCCTATACCTTCAGCCGGGGACTGACTTCAAGTTCGAAATATGTCAAATTTTGGATTAACCGAGTTTGGATTAACGAGGGTTTACTGTATAAAATTGTCTTCAAAAATTAAACATGAAATAATTAACCGATACCTAATACGCACAATACCCTATAATTGAATTAAGTAGGAGAAATGTTATCTTCATCCAAATTTTGAAGTTTAAAATGAAAAAATATGCATCGATGGAGAGAGAATGATACGTAATCCTGTATTGCGATATATGTCTTCAAGACATTTACAAGCATTTTGATCAATTTATAGTCAATATTGGGGCTGTAAGATTGCCCTTGTGGTACCTCACCTGAATGATCTAACCTCGTTTCATGTTAACTTAACAATGTCTTTGAGTAAAGTTAGATGTTGATTACATAAAATAAAAAATCAAGTCTCAAATTCTCAAGTCTTGTAATTTGGACGATATTGATCATCTAAAATACGCTTGGAAACCATTTACTCAAAGGTCATAAGTTGGCCTCTATATGTATGTATATATCTATATATTTTTTATACATAAATATACATATATCATAGTTAATGTATTTGTATTCGCACAGTACGTACGTTAATAATCACTTATATCTCACCTTGTAATATCTCGATTGTGTACATCGCTTCGTCTTTGATATTTCTAACGACGTCGTCAGTGACGAGGACGTGTATACCGGCCGGACCCTGCATGTAAACGTCGTGGATCTGATTAGTCGAAACGCTGAGCAAGAGGGCGAGTTTCGTCCCGAGCTCGACGCTCGAGAGAGATGCCAAGTAGAGTGCGTGATAGACAGCCGATTGTTCCACGCACAAGTACATGGTCAACTGCGGGACGATTGACCTGCCGAAAACACGGACATTTTATAATATCATGAAGAAATGTCCGGATATATTTCACAGAAAGGGTTTTTACTTATAATGTGTTCCGGATTTTCGGAAACTGAAAGACTCTTATCTTTGGCAGAAAATTATGGTCACAGACAGCCCAGTTATGGTATTGAAGCTAATTGGCTTTGAATAATTAAAATGGGTGGTAAGGTTGCCCTTGTGGGGCCCCGTCCAAACAATTCTACCTTTCATCCATAGCCTTAATTGGGGAACAGTGATTTTGTATCAAGTTTTGATGTTATTAAAAAATATATATATTGTGTAGTGTGAAGAGTAATTTGAAAGGTATTTATTACTCACAAGTTGAATATAAATTCATATTCGACAGAAAGAGTTGCAAGTACGATGTAAGTTTCAAAAAGCGGAACATGTGAGTTACAAAATAGAGCGCACACACATTTTCAACAATGCCTTTGATTAAAATATTACATTTGTACACAGTCATTTTGTAACCATTCGTTTGCCATATTCCATTTAGAGGCGCATTTGTGTCACTTGCGACACTTTTTGTGTCGAACTCTACTCTAGTACTCTTCACTTACTCTATTTAAATTACCATATGCTATTACTTTTAATACTATTTCCCAAACCAAATAGAACTCGTTCATACCTGGAATGAAGTGAATTGTATAATCGAATGCCGTCAGGCAAGCCACAGATTTGTATGAGATCATCTCTGGATAAGCGCAGTACATCAGCTCCAGAAAAACTTGTGAATATGCGCAGGTAAGCACCAAACCTGTGCGCTTGAAGCCATTGTGCAGTTTGTTGAGCAGTAGCATCACTCGGCAATTCATGAAAGCCAATCTAAGAGAACAAAAAAATCAGAAATTATATATTTTTTGATAATCTCTATTACCATTTGTATACAGTGTAACCTCTATGCATCGTTCCCAGATCCATCGTTTTCCTGCTTGCATCATTAATTTTTCCTCACCCTACTCCCATATAGCCAATGTTGAATTTTCTTAGATGGATTGTTTTCCTGCATGGGTGGTTTCATTTTCCTGGTGCCTTGAAAAACGATGGATGGAGGTTTCACAGTATTACAAATATCGAGGATTACTTAATTCTTAATCATAACATGTAATCAAATACATTCAAGGTCGTCTTGATACTGGCCATCTTATGTCATTTTAGCGCTCTGGACAACGACTCAATTTGTGCTCTTGGTGAAGGGGAAGACAAGGGGAGCCGTACCATGCAGATTTTTATTCAAATTCCTGTCCAGGTATTATATGATTAGTAAGCCTATTCTAAATACTAGTCAAACGCGAGATATGCGTTGTAAGATGAGCGAGATATCTCAATAAGGTATAAAAGTCCTTGAAATAGTTTTACCCTTGCTACTTTATCGACTTTGGTATTCTACACACCTTGATATCTGAATAAGCTATAAAAGTCGTTAAAGAAGTTCTACTCTTGCCACTTCATTGACTCTGGTATTCTACACACCTTGACGCATATAAAAAATACTTCATTGTTGGTCAACTCTTGAATCTAGAAAGCAGTGAATCTCGACAACTTAATTCTGTCATAATTTTTATGATATATTTTATGAATATTATGAGTCATTTTATTTTTTTTCTCCAAAACGACTGATCAGAATTGCTTAAAAAATCGTAATAATGTGTAAAATCCATGTATACACATTTAGAGAAAATTTCATCCCATTTGGAGAGATTTTATTTTTCAACATTTTCTGCCCAGCCAAATCTTATGGGGTTTTTAGAAACTTTGAGATGATGATTCTCAAAATCGGTCCGACCGATTCATCCCAAAAACTATACAGTTCTAAGTTGGATGAGTTTGCGTGTACAAAAAAAGTTTCATGTTGATCAGTCAACCCTTGCGACCTGTGGAGTGCTTACAAACAAAACAAAAAAAAAAAAAAAAAAAAAACACACAGACAAAGCCCTATAAGAGTGGGATGGAGACTTCGCTACGCTCATCAATTATAGGGAAAAAATGATATTACTAATGACCATTGCTAAATGCATTTGGTGCTGAAATGGGCATTTCAGATTGATTTCAGGTGGATAGTAGAATATATATATGGATATATATATACTAGTCAAACGCGAAATATGCGTTGTAAGATGAGCGAGATATCTCAATAAGGTATAAAAGTCCTTGAAATAGTTTTACCCTTGCTACTTTATCGACTTTGGTATTCTACACACCTTGATATCTGAATAAGCTATAAAAGTCGTTAAAGAAGTTCTACTCTTGCCACTTCATTGACTCTGGTATTCTACACACCTTGACGCATATAAAAAATACTTCATTGTTGGTCAACTCTTGAATCTAGAAAGCAGTGAATCTCGACAACTTAATTCTGTCATAATTTTTATGATATATTTTATGAATATTATCAGTCATTTTATTTTTTTTCTCCAAAACGACTGATCAGAATTGCTTAAAAAATCGTAATAATGTGTAAAATCCATGTATACACATTTAGAGAAAATTTCATCCCATTTGGAAAGATTTTATTTTTCAACATTTTCCGCCCAGCCAAATCTTATGGGGTTTTTAGAAACTTTGAGATGATGATTCTCAAAATCGGTCCGACCGATTCATCCCAAAAACTATACAGTTCTAAGTTGGATGAGTTTGGGTGTACAAAAAAAGTTTCATGTTGATCAGTCAACCCTTGCGACCTGTGGAGTGCTTACAAACAAAAAAAAAAAAAAAAAAAAAAAAAAACACACAGACAAAGCCCTATAAGAGTGGGATGGAGACTTCGCTACGCTCATCAATGATACCATGCATTTTGGAGAACTACTTCATATTTCTAGAAATTGGATTCTTTAATGTGCTGAGGAGGCTAATTTGGCTAAATGGCAGCTCCAAGCAAATAAAAGTGTAAGACATATGAAAAAACCTCAATTATCTATCATTCATTAACAATGAATAATTAAATAAGAATACGATTCATTATCAATTAGAATATAACTTCGATAAAACAAAAAATATATATGTTGAATAGACGAGTCTAGAATATAATACACGAGTATTCTACTCGAATACGAGAATTACTACGAGAATTCACGAGTTTCTAGACGTGTCTAGAATAGTCTAGAATAGGATAGAATTTTGTATAGTGATAAACTTTACATCTGCTGTCAATGGAAAGAAGTAATCATTGCCCAAGAGACTTAGTACAAAGTGAAAGATACCGGTATCAACATTCGTGTGTTTATACTGAAAGACTTTTATCTACGGCAAAAAATTATGGTTACAGACAGCGCAGTCCTAGTGTTGAAGTTCATTAGTTTTAAATAATCAAAATGGGGTGGTAAGATCGCCCTTGTGGTGCCCGGTCCAAACGATCCTATCTTTCATCCTTAGCCTTAATTGGGGAACAATGATTTTGTATCAAGTTTCGATGTTATTAAAAAAAAAAAAAAGAATAGACCCTACTATGAAACGAAGCCAATACCACCCCTTAAATTCGGCCCCCTGGGCAGTCGCCCGCCCCTAGAAAAAGTTCTGACTTGAAACAAACTAGGGGAAGAAATAGTGTTTTGTAACTGATAAGACTCCTCCCATTTAAAAGGTTAGACCTTTCAATTTATTCATTATTTTGGCTTGATTCACATATTATTTCATCTACTACCGGTGAGCCGTAAGTAGCGTACATGAACCACAGCACAGCAACCTGCTGTTTTTTCTTCAAGCTTGAACTTACGACATTGACTTGATCGAATGCAAGTTTGATTTATTATTCATAAAGTAGACATGGCATAATGCACATCGGATATTGACCTTGGCTGCTTCAAACTGGATCAATACGACTGAAACGAGTGAAAGCTAGTCTACTATTAATAGATCATAACGAGCCTTGATTGTGTTACGCACATTATTAATAGAACAACAACGATGAGTCAAGAAAAATCAAGTTAACAGCTACGAAATGTGTTGTAGAATATAGGATTGTTGTTAGCTTAATGTCCCCACCAATAAATCTTTTATTTGAGGCAAAGCTGATGTCAAAGTTCATTGTTTTTAATTTAAAATAGTCTATACTGGTATATAATTATTCATATTTGGTGGCAAGACCGCCTCAAAGTCTTTGCCTCGAGTAACAGAGAGATGTTGCTTCTGAACAGTTTTTTTTTAATTTATCCTATATCTATATACCTTAATTGGGAAACAATTATTGTATATTAGGATTTTGATGTTAATAAAATGAAATTAAAATGGGAGGGGAGTGGAGGGATTACAAATAAGAGCAGCTGATAGGTGGATAGATAAACCATGCAAGATTTTATTTCAGTTTGCTTGAGCCAGTTGAGTTTGTTTGAGCTTAGTAAAATGTCTTTTTCAAAATGTCATTCTGAAATTATTGCTCCACAGATAGAAATGATAAAAATGCAATAAATGCAACAAGCTGAATTCTGAGCTTGGTAATTTTGAAAGTAGGCTATCCATAAAAGTAAGTAAGTCTGATGTATCGGACATTGGTAAATGTAAAAATCCAATCAATACAATCTTAAAAGAAACTATTAGGCCTAGTTCTAGTTGATATTGTTCAATAAAATGAACTTTTCATTTTTTTCACTCCAAAAAAGAAAATACAGCAATCATAATAAAATATGCAAGTGGGCGGGCGTTCAAGACAAAGTCAATTATTCGCGTAGTGAATCAAGTACCAGGTTTGATGCATTTATACCATCAACATTCAGTATTTGTATGAAGCTGTAAAACTAAACAAATTAAAATTATATTTTAAAAACTATGTTCATGAGATTTCACAACGAGAAAGCTAACAACACAAAGTTGTAATTTCACAACGTAAATGTGAACTAGTTTTATAAATCTTACTAAATAAGAAAGTCTCAGCTCAATACTTTAAAATGATTCAAATTAATTCAAGGTCTAAAGATCAAAACTCATGGACCTATTTCACAATTATTATTGTTTAATAATACCGGCATATACCTAGTGCAAACTGGTAAATAATGATAATAATAATTTGACAGAGTTCCATTTGCCAGCCTATCCGAGTTATTCCGATGAAAGATGAACGATGAGATGAAAGATGAGTTATTCTTATTGTTTAATGACATTGACATTGCAACTATTCAGATTATGTTCTCTCTTGTTTTCATTATAGCTCAACTGAATTGTATTGTATATTGACTAATTTCATAACGTGTACTTTTACACAATGTGTAAAATGTTACTGTTCCAAGAAATTAATAAATACATTTTTTTTTTTTTAATAACATCGAAACTTGATACAAAATCATTGTTCCCCAATTAAGGCTATGGATGAAAGGTAGGATCGTTTGGACGGGGCACCACAAGGGCGATCTTACCACCACATTTTGATTATTTAAAACCAATGAACTTCAATAAATAAATAAACCAATAAATAAATTGAAAAATTGAAATTGAAATCAGCTAATCGTGCTGTGATTAATATTATACTATTAGTTAATTGGACAAACTTTCCGACTGGCCTTATAAAGTTTGGAAGGCATGTGAACCAAATGAGGGTTGAGGTACCCAAGTGAAGGAAATTTTGTCCATGCTCTGCAAATGTGGAGGAATTCTAGACCCAGAAGAGCAGCTAGTCTCTCCACAACTAAACGAAACCTTCACCGCAGAGGACCTACTCCAGGCCAACGACAAAGTCGTGCTGGTCCTAGCAAAATTCTGGCAGTGCGGAGCTTTGATCTGTACTAGGAAAGTGAGTGAATAATTGAACTGAACGTACTGGAATATCTTGGGGCGGTAATGATTGCTGATCAGCTGGGATATTTTCATTGATGTCATCTGGTGAGGGAAGTGCTACCATCTGCGGAACGATTGGACCATTACGCTCTTCCTTGGCGATAATGTTACCGGACAACGCGAGGTTGTTAGTACTGCTCGTCGGAGTCACATTGCCGCGGTTCAGGTTTACACTGAAATACAACAATATCGATCACGTTTAGAATATTTATCAAATAATTAATATGGAAGATGCGGTTCAAGACGAACACATGCAATCAAGTTGGATAGAAACTTTTTTTTACTTTTTGGGTACTGGTATGTAAATTTTTCTAGCTATGAAATGAACAAAACCAATGAAGAAATATTAATATATTTTTTCATTTTGTAGTTGAGTATCAAAAATATTTCAGAACACATGTGTTGTACAGAGAAAAATTCAAAGTTCTCTGGACCTATTTCAGTACGGTATATTTAGAATATAACATATTCTGTTACCGTACTGTTTTCACAAAATGAACATAGGCTACTGGTAACAGAATATAAATGCAAAATAAATCATATACTGTAACTGTTTCCACAAAAGAAGGCACACACTACCTGTGCACTGGTGTAGGACAGGTAGGATGGTCGCTCGGAACGTTCAACTTTTATGGGTGCAAGTAACGGTACATTCACTTTTATACACACAGAAAATTAAGAAATGTTCAAATACCAGTACGGGTAATAGATTATAATTATGTAGTATGTACACACTTATTCAGTAATAATAATAATTCATCAAATGAAGATTCACACCATCATTTTTATAGGTAGGTTCTATTAGAAAATCTGACTATAATTTCATAGCAATTCCACACAACATGCAGTTTTTTTTTAAAAAAAGCCAATTTAAAAAATTATTTTCATTGTGAAGATTATTTAAAGTAATACTTTTGGGGGGGGGGGGAGGGGGGGGTGAAGTATAATTATAATATATATGCAATCAAGTAGGCCTATTGAAAATTTCATCAATTTAAAGAAAAAATAGCAAGCGTTGATAAAATCTTACTTTGGTCTCCTTCGTATATCGTAAGGACAACGTCTTTTACGAAAACGCCTATCGACGACTGAATTCGATCGACGATTTCTTCGCAATGTGATATTAACTTGTTTACCAATCAACTTCAAGCGTATTCGACGTTCATTCGTTACCGGTGTCATCCAATGAAAATAGCTTGCTCGTATTATAAAATCATCGTGGGTCATTGTTAATGTACGTACAAAAAACAACATCACTGATTTGACTGAAAATTTTTAAAAATTGATAAGTCAACTGCTATCAAATTTCTGGACGAATTTTTATTTCAAAATACACTTGGCCCATTAAAAAACTTTTGTTAATGAACAACTTGATTATATCCAAATCAATGAAACACTAGTGAACTAAAATAATACTCATTAGATATATTTGATGTCAGTGCAGAAAATCTAATGTTATGTAGTCGAGGTAGATTTACAAATGAGCAAAATTATCAGTCTAAATAATATGGTTAAAGATAATTATCTTGATTGAATTAACTACTTTCAAGTTATATCTGGATTTTGAAGCTGCACAACTTTGGTATCTCAACCATAAACTTCCAGATTCAACAGGTTTAAAGTTTTAATATATTCTTCACTATCGGTATTTCTTACGACACAGATTCTTAGAACAATGACATCTGTTCTTTTATTACAGTCCTTCGTTTTTGCGATTTAACAATGTAACCAATTAAATAAGCACAACATTTACGTCAATTCAGCAGCATCTCGAAATTGCTCACAGATATACACATCTTAAACATACAAACAATGAACTTTTTTTTTTAATTTTCGTCTATTGTTGCTACAAAAATTTAAAATCACCGACGATTCAACACATGATTTAACAAAGGTCCCACTTCTTTTTCTTGTTGTTCCGATTTCGCGATTGTCATTCCCTGATGATACTATTTCGTTTTCGAAGAATGTCACTTTTTTCACCAATTTCGAAATAATCGTGTATTGGTACCGTGATTTTAATGTTTTAAAAAACCATTCCCAATCACGTCGCGGTTTCAGTTTGACAGCATTGGTTCTAAGATAACATATCGAGCCCACAGCCCTGTAACACATTCGCGAAACTGCCTGATATCGAATGCTACTAAATCGCAATGGCAGTGAGGCTACACTGATTTAAATAAATTCGTCCAATCAGTTGTTGCAACTCCAGTCACCAATAGGACAAACTAATAATACCGAATACCACGTCCGCCAACAACAACCAAGTTACTGAATATGAATTCAATTTGTGTTGGTTCGAACTGGAGTAAACTAGTTGTAGTTGTCGTTCGGAATTGTTCTCAGTTTAATGAATATCATTCGGTGATGTTCGGTGATGTTCGTATTACAAGGTCTATGAATGGAATGAGTATATTTTTAGCATGTTTTTATTAAACCTGTTAATAAATAAATAAGAAAATTAACTAGTTATGAGTGTTTATTATTGGATAGATCAACCTTCAACAGATTTAAATTCAACACATTGATCAAAATGGCAATGTGAATTGTTTTAGATTGTCATTTGTGAGTGTGTGTAGGCCGACTGACGTAATAATATTGGTGTGTGTCTCGTTAGGCCAACTGATTAAAAACTCTATAATTATTATTATCAGCTATAATTAGAACAAGACTAAACCAGAATCATGCGGCACTTCATTACTACTTCCCCCTTTCACCATTTTAACATGTTATGACATGTTTAATATCTAGATAACACTAGTTTCGAACCCGAAACAAACACGGACAAAAAACAGTGTCGTCGTTTCAATGCAAACTAATGACATTCAAAACAAGTCAATAGAGGAAGCACGATTGTGAGTTGTGACTATATTTAAGTACGTTGATAGGAATTGTTGACAGCTTTTAATTAGTTGGTGTTACAACATTTATAGGCTAACACTATTTTTGCACTTTATATAACATGTCAAAAACTGAGACGAGAGGCCGAGTGGTTAATACACTGAACCGTCATTCAGGACTCATGAGACCGGGGTTCGATTCCTGCCATGGTCGACCATTCTTTTTTCCTGGTTTCCTTCTGTCGTTTAGATCAATACTGGGATGGTTCCTTAACAACAGACCACGACCGACTACTTCCCACTATCCAGAAATACCTAATAAAATAACCTTTCATCTTCATCATCCCACCATCTCATATACCATTCACCGACGCCAATAGATCGTAGTCATCAGTACAGTACGTCGTTAAACCCAATATAAATAAAAATAAAACATGTCAAAAGTATGGAATCATGCGATGAGGGGGGGGGGGGGGGGGAGGGCTAACTGAAAGCAAATTGATAAAAGAGTTACATTGAGTAACTTGTAATGGCTATTATTAAGTTTCTGTTTTGTTAATTTATATCATTCTAAATTTAATCATTCTAAATAATATTGATGATAATATATAGACCAATTAAAAAAAATGCAATTATTGTACACACATACAATAATATATTAGAAAAATGGTATATAAATGAATATGTAACACTTATAACCTTAGGAAAAATACTAAATGAATACTAAAATGTACATAAATTACGATAAATAATAGACGAAAATACAACTGAATATAGGAAAAATATCAAGTGATAATAGAAATGAACTATCAAAAATCGAATATTCAATAACATAAACATACATAATAAATGATCATATTGAATGTTAAATTTATCTAGAATTAATTCACGAAATTACTGGAACCCAAACCATTATGCATTATCAAACTGAAATAGCCTATTACTTTAATATATGTTCATGCTATACTTCAAGATACTACATGATACAGTATCGGAAAACTAAGATAACATGACCCATACAAAAGAAAATGATTAGGGAATAACTTGGTGAAGCAGAATGATAATAATTGTGACATTCAACACAAAAAAATAAAATTTGTTTAATCTTCATCTAGGGTTTGAGAACGAAGTATTTTTGTATTCAATATTGACTGAATTATAAACAAAGAATACAAATTCAGAATTTTAAGTCAAGTGAAGTGAGGCTTCCAATTAGCTTATTTAAATGTACTTTTTCAAAGTCTAAGAAGGCAATGATATATATATATATATATATATATATATATATATATATATATATATATATATATATATATATATAAATATATATATATATATATATATATATATATATATGTATATATATATATATATATATATATATATATATATATATATATATATATATATATATATATATATATATATATATATATATATATATATATATATATATATGTATATGTATATATATATATATATATATATATATATATATATATATATATATATATATATATATATATATATATATATATATATATATATATATATATATATATATATATATGTATATGTTTATTCGAATTCTTGTTTTTGTGATAAAATTAATAGAATTTGTTCAAAAGCAAATTTATGAACAATAGTCAATATTAGAACATCACAAGACAATATTTTCCTCAGTTCCAATTTTAGTCTTAGGTTCATTTTTACTATAATAATTGTCCATTCTTATATTTCTTATGGATAAGAAAAAAGAAAAGGTGTTGCTTCATAAAAACTGGGCTGTTTCATCATTAGTAAATAATTTTTTACAGTAGACTAATAAGATTCGAGACTTACAAGCACACAGAATCATCATTTGAGATGATCTCTTATCAAAACAAATCCAAAGATGAAAGTATTTCATGATTACGAAACATGATATTCAATAGCTTATTACTTATTACTCCTGTGTATTCATTATTAACCATCTACTATATATCAACATTACGTGAAGGTATATTTATATACATTATTACAACAATAAAAAAAATGGATAGTTAAAAACGCTATATGCCAATTAAGAAAATGGTGCAACTACAGGAAAACTATCACTATTAGCAGTAACAAGATAATTAAATGGTCAACAATGCAAATAATATCTGATTTATGCCAAGTCCTTCTCTACTAAGGTAATAAAAACTTGACAGCTGAGTAATATACCTGGTTCATTATTATTATTTTATTTTTTTATTGTCATTATTGATCATTCCTACAAGGTTGGCTGAGACTTCCCACTTGTTATCATTGGATGCTAATACAACCAAGTGAGAGGTATCCAATCATAGCAATGAAATATAATATGAAATGAGCGAGATTTAATATGAAATGTATTATCACCTGCTCATGCGTAACCCTGTATAATCTAGTTGTTGGTGGGGTTGTTGAGTAAAGAATAATCATCATCATTAACATATGAAATGTAATGGACAGATCTATACTCTTCGATTTTGAATCTATTTGACTCACTGCCTTCCTAATTTACTCATCGATTACGTACATCGTTTTATGTATCGTCGTATTGCTTTAATTGTGAAAACATACGTACTAATTTTCATCTTCAATGCGGATCATCAAATTTATGTTAAACTTTGGAATCATGTGTATAATTTGTGTACCTTAATTACGTAGAAATTCGAATTCATTTGGGATCTTTTAATTTGATATATTTTCTCTACTGGGTCATTCTCATTGGGTTTTTCAAAATTACAAAATTATTTTAAAAGTGGTTCAACCAATTCAGCTTCAAAACTATACAGCATCGATTTAGATGATGATATATGTGCATACCAAGTTTCATCAAAACAAATTCTTTGGTTTGACCTGTGGAGTACAAACAAGAAAAAAAAGTTTTTTGAAAACGGTAAAATTGAGTCTTCGCCTAGCTCATCCAATAACATATACAAAAAAAAACGAAAATATGTAGCAAATTGCTGTCTCAAAATGACAGTGATTGCACCATTCATTACATATCTTCATTTTTGTAGGTATATATTAAATATATGCAGAGGTATATAATAGAAATATAAAATAGAGAAGTTGTGTTGGGAATGTTAAGGAAAGAACAATGGTTCTCAGTTAGATTGTAGTTAAATGTGAGTTCAACAAGCTAATTAGATGAGCACAGCAAAGACTTCATTACATATACTGGAAAAAGTGAGGGCTTGTATTAATGTTTTTTTTTGTGTGTTTTTGAATAGCATATACAGGTAAGATGGTGATACTCAAAACTTTTCTGTACATTGTTGTTACTCTAGAAAAGGTCAGGATTCGTAATTGTTTTTTAACCAAATCGGCAATTTTTTCGGCAAACAATTTAGAAGAATTGAAAATTCCAATAAGAATAGAGATGTGTGAAATGATCGATTATTAAATTTTATCCAATTGGAATGAACGTTTTTACATAATTTTATTATTGTTCTAATATAGGTTACTACTGTACCAAGTTTCAAAAAATTCGATTCTGCCACTTTTGAGAAAATGAATTAATTGTACTGTGAAAATTAAAAATTAAGTGTTTTAAGTTTGTAAGGAATGATCAACAAGTGGGCTGTAAAATGAAGGCAGGGACTCAATGGACTTTAATAGTTCTGAATTAATATTAGGTTTTTTTTTATTAGCTTTTGAGTACTCAATTTACAACTCATATACTGCGTTTGTACGCATGACATGAAGTACGTAACGTATGACGGTCGCTGGGCTGGCCATACCCTAACCACGTTTCAGTCACACTCGTTTGTTCATAAGATTACTTTTAAAATTTAAATATAAATAGAAATATAATTAATTCAATTTGAATTAATTTAAATATAATTTAAAATTCAAATATCTACAATTTTTGAAATTCATTCCCAATATTTGGTAAGAGATAATATAATCACATGACATAATAAAATTTTGGAAAAAGAAATAGCATAATTAGGCTAGTCATAACGTAATAAAAAATATTAGATTTGAAAACTCATCACCTGCCAATAAAATATGCAATTTGTAAATGAATAATATAAAGCCTGCAAAGGTTCCTGAATCCAGAAGAGGATGCTAATCAATACAAAATACATGCAAAAACCTGGATGAAACATAATTACATAACTGCATACTGAAATGATATAAAATGCATCAACAATATCTACATAGAAAATTATGCAAACTACTAAAACTGGGAAAATTATCAGACTAAATGTAAATATACATTTGAATAGACATTCCAATCTCATATAATATCGAATTATATTATATTATAAGAATTATCGAACAACAAATGTTTACAAAAATTACTGAAAAATTAGTCATTGATCCTCAAGAATCAACAGATAGCTCAACACCTCAAGCTCTTTCTGGTAATACTTTTCGTTTTATGAATCTCTAGTGCAATTACGTAGGTGTGAACAACAACTTTGGCTAATACATTTCTCATTAATATAACATTATAACATATTTCATATTAATGGTATGAAATTGATAGATTGAAAATTTTACCCAATGTTATTCTCATAGGGATTTTCAAACTTTCAGTTTGTTTATCGAAAAAAAAGTGAAAAAGTGCCGAACTGATTTGGCTCAAAAATATATCAATGATCCAAACGCCGTTCTCAAAACAAAAACAAAAAAGAGCTACGATACAAGCTCAATTTTTTCTAGTATCTGAAATGGGATTTTTGCAAAGCAAAGATTTGAGTCTAAATAACACAAAATATACTTGAGAAAGTTATGATGATTTCATTGTTGAACATTTTTCTCAATTTTACTTTCTCCATTTTTTTTCCGAAACTAAAGAATTAAATTTTTCGTTTGCATATACCTTACTTCAGTGATAAGAGAAATTGAAAATAAGAATGGGTGAATACTTCGTTACTTCATATATATACTTGATATAATAGTCATAAAACATAAAAAGCGTTCTTCTATTTCACGGATAAAATTACCAGTCTTAAGAATTGAGCCTACTCAGAATTACGGTAGTCTCTTGACCAAATTGCATCATTTTGACGAGTGCCACCCACATATCCTTCCAGTCCAGCAATTCAACAATGTTGTACACACATTTGCACATAGAATACATCACACGTTTTACACAGGTTACACTCGTCAAACTAAATAAATGTTTTTTTCAAGCACAGATTTCAAAACGTACAAAAGAAACAGAATACAGTAGTGTAGTTATAGAATGCCACATTTTAGAAATTGAATATGTTAAGCAGCAAAGAAAACTGGAAAATAACACAAGCCACCAAAACCTCTGGCTGCCTATATCCACAGGCAAATACTTTTCTGTATGGAATCTAACGCCACATGACAAAGTCTAGGTTGAAATACCTAAAACCACTCTACTGTAAAGTATGGCCACCCTCGGTAGCTCAGTCAGCTGAGGCACCGCTTCAGAAACTGAATTCACCATTGGGCGTGGGTTCGAGTCCCGCATAAGGCATAGGTTTTTGTAAATGTCCTTTCACTTATCATCACTTCATCGCTTCATGATCACCTGCTCAGTCGTACCCCCATATAACCTAGCTGTTGGTGGGGTCGTTAAGCAAACAATAATCATCATCAATATTCAGTAACGTCACTAGTGTATCTGTATCTATACAGTTGTGGCTGAAGTATGTACAGTGAAACCTCTATCCAACGTTTTTCAAGGGACCAGGAAAATTAAACCATTCATGCAGGAATATGATCCATCCAGGAAAATTTAGCATTGATTTTATGGGAGTGGGGTTAAAAAAATGAATGATGCACTGTACCGGTAAGTTTTGCTACATTTTCGTGGAAAAGGGAGTACTTCATGAAATGATTGAGAAACACGAACAGTAAAGAAATATTACTAAAATTTGGAATCACTTGAAACTCACCGATTGTCGGTAGGAGTGTAAACAGGAACGCTAGACGAAACTGCTGAGTTCATCGGAGCCGAGTATAGAAACTCTGTTGGGATCTGAAAACGAACAAAAACATATGACTCTTGAGTGGATGCTTATTATTATGCAATACAGTAGAAATTATTGTTATTATTGAATGTAGCCTAAATAATGTCCAAATGAACCCTACAGTTGAACCTTTATCGAAATAAAAATACAGTATCAGGTTTCGAATGAGTGAATGATTACTATAGGATTAGAATTAGGTTGCCTAACATCATAGGATATTTAATTAATTATTATGTATCACACTACTAAATCATTCATCTTTAACAAAGAATATAGAAAAAATTGAAAGACTGATATAGTGAGTGAAATCAAACATGGCGTGCAACTACAAAATTTAAATTATTAGATTGAATATTCAATTAATTCACATATTTTTCTGTATTACTAGATTTTAATTATTAATTAATAACAAGTGCATTCTAAAAGCCGAGTGATTAGTGATTACGTACATGAAGTTGTGAAAAAAAAAATCTCTAGTTGATAACTGAACAATATTATGATATCAACTTACGTCATTCAGAACGGTGCAATCGTAAGACGGTTGAAACTTTTCATGTTCGGACGCAGGACGTTTCAAGATCTTTTCCCGATCTTGTTTGTGTTTCCGGTCACCACCTTTCAACTGTTGAAGAGAAAACAAACCTTATCATAAGTAGAGGCCAATATCTCAGACGTGTGTTTGTTCTACTGACTAATCGCTGCATACACAAAATAAACACCGTCAAAAATGTTCAATAAAATTGTATCGAAAAGTGACAGTAAGGGTGTTCAAATATATTAAATATACTGTAATATGCTGAAAACTACAATGTAAGTAAGTATTTACTATTTAGTAAGATGGAAAGAACTTTCAAATTATTCATACAATAGTTTAAAGTAGACATGAAATTTTTTATGGCATCAAAATAGAGGCTATTCATTATACTTTCAAAAATTGTGGCCCCACAAATTGTTTTCCTGAGTTGACAGCTCTAAATAATTAAAATTTTCATATGTTTTTTGGTATAAATGAATCATTTTTTAACGAGGAGTATGTATATATGTATTTGAATCATTGATATTTGATACATTCTTCAAATGTAGAAGAAAAATAAATGAAATATTTATGAGTGTTGAAACCAAAAGCTTACCTAGTTATCTAATTTGTATGGGAAAGAAACAATCAGAACTTATAACAGTTTGTGTACAGATAAACAAAAATAAATGGCTTATAGGTCATACTACGGTTGGCTTTAACATTTACAGTCAAAATATGAAGAAAAAAAATTACTGAGATAAGTGGCAGAGTGCCACTACAACTAAACACTAAACTACACTGAACTGTCTTCAGTATACTGAGGTTCGATTCCCGCCATGGTTGACCATCCCGACAGGGGTTTTTCATAGTTTTCCTCTGTCATTCAGGTCAATACTGGGATGGTTCCTTAACAACAGGCCATGACCGACTCCTTCCCACTATCCAAAAACACCTAATAAAATAACCTTTCATCCCAAATAACCATCATCCCATCACTGACCTGATAGATCATAGTCATCAGTAGAGTGCGTCGTAGAAACCCAATATAAATAGATAAATAACAATACACATGAATGAATATCATTTAGAGTTTAGACCATCTGGAAACCATAAAATGAAATAGCAATGTCTTGGCGATGAAACAAAAAACAGTCCGATTAAGAAAAAACGCCAGCCAGATAGCACATGGTTATTTAAAAATAACAATGTAATTTACAATACAAATGAAGTATATCGATATAAATCCACTGTACTTTCATCAATGTTTAAACAAATAAAACTAGTACCATATTTCTATCTACCCAACTTGATACTGACAAGCTATTACGAGACTGAATGTTTGTTGTTGTTCGTAGCATACTAGAATGTATCTCTCACCTTGAACACTTTGATCTGGCAAGCGCCCGCGTGGAGTCGAGCTACCGAACCCTCTCCTTGCAGATACGTTTCTACTTGGATACGAAACGGAACACCTTTCTCTCCGCCGTGCTTCTTGGGCGTGAATTCTGTGCTAATGCAATTCACCTAAACAAGACAGACACTTTTATAGAAATTTGATTTAAGATTGTTAATTCT
Source organism: Brachyptera risi (assembly GCA_964007535.1). Lineage (NCBI taxonomy): Eukaryota > Metazoa > Arthropoda > Insecta > Plecoptera > Taeniopterygidae > Brachyptera > Brachyptera risi. The sequence goes on from OZ023333.1 coordinate 28,578,878, forward strand.
ATGCTGCATTGGCACAGAAAATAGATAGGTTCTACAGATATCTTATGATGTACAGATGTAGGCTGACCACTGAACCATCATACAGCAGACAGGTTTCATTTCCGCCATGGTCGACCATCTTGACAGGTTTTTTCTTGTGGTTTCCCTTTGTTATTAGGTTGAATACTGGGATGGTTCTTTAATAATAGGCCACAATCGACTCTCTCCCACTATCCAAAAACACCTAATGAAATAACCTTTTATCTCATAATCCCACCATCTCATACATCATTCACCGACGCCAATAGATTGTAGTCATCAGATCGTAGTATGATGCGTCGTTAAACCCAGTATAGATAAATAAATGATGTGGGCAGGAGTTTTGATTTATTGGCTGTGACCAAACTAAGCATATGCACTTTACACTTGCCCCTCCACCGAGTGTGCTGCTTTTAATGTGTATAAAATCAGACCTTGAATAAGAAATTAGTCAAATTACCTTAGAAAGACTACACATTTAGGGAACACTATAATTAGCAAATATAGTCCCTTGCAGAGTACGTTTGTTCTTCCTCTGACAAGGATAGCCAGCTAGCCTCGCTACAGGTAATTTATTAGAAATTTAAAAGAGTCAATTTAAAAAATATATAAAACAGCACGAGCAGCAGACAGGTAAATGTTTCTTTGTCTCAGTTTAGGCACGCTGGCTCAGTCAAACAACCCGAGCTTGCGCAGACACTTTTACCATTTAGGGAGACAACGTACGGTATAACAATCTAACATCTGTGGCATCAGCAGATACTATGCATTGTATATAAGACGGTGAAATAAGAGCAGAGTTTGGAATGAGAGCAGAGGATAGAATAAGAGTAGAGCCTGAAATAAGAGCATAAGTTGGAGTGTATTAATATGTGTAGACAGTCAGGCAGGGAAAAGAGACTTGGTTGGTATGGACATATGCAAAGAATGGATCCGAATAGGATACCCACAGCAGAGTACAAGGCTCTTGACAAGCGTAGCAATTGTTTCCATTTGTGCTGTTGAATAGTTTTACTGTGATAACCAGGTTGTATCTTTAAATGTTTCATCAATATAAGTTTCACCGAGATCTTCACTGTGAAGTGTCATAAATAATGTTGGAAGTAATGTTGTATGTGAATTTTCATGAAATCTTTTTTCTTGAAACATTTTGTTGAAGGTTTCATGAAAAATTTGAAAAGAATCAAATCTATGTAAAATCTGTTTTTCACTATCAATTTGTAATTTCGAAAAAATAATTGGATGCGCGTAAGCGAACAACCAATTCTGCAGTATTTGTAAAAACAAACATGTTTTTTTGTATGTTTTTGTTTGCACTCCACAAGTCAAACAAAAGCATATATTTGACCAAATTTGGCCATGCACATATGCATCATCTAATTCGATACTGTGTCATTTTGAGGTGCGTTTGTTTGAACCACTTTTGAGAAAAACCAGTTTGAAATTTTGAAAAATCATCATAAGAATAACCCAGAGGGGAAATTCTCAAGAAATTCAATCACACAAATATATCAAAAAGATTAGGCCTATATCAAAAAAATATGATGATTCATTTAATTTATTTCAAATGGTTCATTTGATCAAGTAAACCTCATGCAACTTTTATCTTTCACTGTAGTACAATTATTAGTTCACTCACAGCAAGGTTATATTTTCTACACAGTATCACCAGACTAGATAATAGTCGAATGAGGGTAATATTGATTATTGATTATTCCACTCAAGAGCATATGGGAGTTGATTTAGTACAATACTAGTTTCTACTTCTAAGCAAACATTTTTAAATGGTACAGAAGATCAAAATTCTGTTGTGGTATAAATACAGATCTTTTTAATACTAGTTACAAAATTAATTTCCATAAACTCGTATACGGTATCGAAACTAGTGGAATTACACATTTTTATAGAAGTAGGCTATATCTGTGAGAATTATGAAATATAAATAAAATAGTTTTAATTTAATTCACAACTCTTCACAGGAATTTAAAATCTGCATTTGTACCAAATTTGAATTTTGATATCTCATATCCGAGTAATCAGTAAAAAACTGATAGTCAGCCAAGTCGACTATTGAGCGCTCTTAAATTAAATAAACACATTTCCACATTATCTACAATCATAATATGAACCTATTTAGTATTTACCAATAAGTATCTATCAGTATCAGTGATTGACATACGCCAGCATACTTTGAGCAAATGAAGGTCTTAATCGACAGTCTCCCCTATTCATCAGAACTGACAGTTTGGTGTGTCGATCAGTTATTACGAGTGGTTTTCTGATGAATTACACTCCTAACATAAATTAATCACAATTTCCCCTCTTTTAAAACATGCATGTCTAATCACATGAATTAGGCAACAAGAATCAATGTGGTAATACACTTACAACTAGTTCTCTATTAATTAATTTAGATTTGTCGGAAAAATTACGTAGAATATTATTCACATTCAAGAATGAACTATAAATTACCATGTATAATAACTTGAATGAAGCAATTAACTCTTTTGATTCTTTATTTCGATTATTATTATTCATTAGGCCTACATATTGTTATTTTCATTTATTTAAAAAATATATATATTGCAAGTGCTTAACTACGCACTCCAATAATAAGCAAGATGTATTGGCATCGGAATGATGCGAACTTCATTCTATTGGGTGGTCTACAGTATACGGAAAACACGAAAAACCTCTGTGAAGATGGTTGGTAATGACTGGAGATGTTTATTTTTTCGCATGTCGTGAAGTCGCGCAAAGTTTTTCAGTGATATAGTCAAGGTATAAAATATAAATATGTATCTACAATTTTTCAGGTAGCATAAATATGCAAAATACCAGGAAACCAATATTGTTCCATAACACCAAAATCATGTTGAAACAGTGAATTACTTGGTGAAATTTGTACGTATCTTCATTTTCTACAATTCTGATATTTTTTAATTAACTTTTAGATTTTTTTCTGGACACTTTTATTTCTCCAAAGATATGTAGGCCTATGTTGATTAGGCTATCTTCAGAATAGACACAAACAGTATTCTTTATTTTCATTTTTTCCACTTTCTATTTAACGAAAAAAATTTACCTCCTGTATTTTGACCATTTTAGCCACACAATCACTGATTACCGTACTGAAAATTCAAAATTCATGAATGAAAACCAACTTTTTACAAAACCATTTTCAAACAACTCTAGAAATGATATATCAGGATGATGAATACCAGTACACAAATTCATTACAGTGTTACTGCTTACCTTGATGTAGACTCCTACTTCCTTAGTAGGGTCCCATAGGAACTCTACCGTGTTGAGCAGCCACTGATCCTGGATGACGTCGTAGATCCCGTAGGAGAGCGGTATGTCCACCTCGACTATCCTGTCTCCGGGCCGGGAAGCTCTCCAAGCTGCCATTTGCTCGTGTTCCATGTACTGCAACCGACGCTCGTGGAAACAGATTCGGATCACGCTCTGGAAGACGACAAGGATTACGGTGGCCGTCGTCGATCAACAACAGAATAATTAAAGCCGCCCCCGTGGCTCTGTCAACTATCGCACTGCGTTAAGAACTGAAGGCAGATTGAATGTGGGTTCGAGTCACATATGAAGCATGGGTTTTTGTCAACGTCCTTTCACCTAACATCACATCATCGTTTCATCATCACCCGCTCATTCGTACTCTAATATAACCTAGCTGTTGATGAAAAAAAAATAATAATAATTAAACTCCAACATTTTGTTTTGATTCACTGAATTGCCATTTAATAATTGGATAGTATAATATAATAATATTTAATAATTGGATAGTATAATATAATAATATTAAATAATTGGGCTTTTAAATAATTGTAAACTTATAATGATTTTTTCAATTCATTCTATTTGTAATTCACATAGTTCATACTTTATACAATGCACATTTTTGGTAGAAACTAAAAACAACGGAAAGGTCTTTGGTGAAACTCACTTTTGATATCCCGATGAATACCTAATACAGGATCAATGACAGCTTTCTTTATAGTACTACAGCATCTCATCTGTCTGAGACAGTCAAGGCATTACCTTGAAAACTACAGTCAAGCCCGGTGGGTGTTTCGAATCCAGCGACATGGCAAGGGCTTATTTACCCGTACACATAATTCAAATTGAATTCGCTCATTCCTAGGCCTACCCACAAATAACTAAACTGTTGGAGAGGTAGCTAAAGCAATAAATCCTCTATATTCTTAATTTTATTCATACATACTGCTAATAAACATAAATATACTGAAAATATATATTTTTCTAAAAGTAAGCCCTACAGTGGTTACTTATTACTACATAGTCTCCCTCCGTAAGTCATTCAAATAAGACACCCCTTTAGAAACTGAAGTCATCGTTTTTGTAAACGTCCTTTCTCTCATCATCATTTAATATGTTTCATTAACTGCTCATTTGCACTAGGTTTGTACCAAGATATAAAAAAAACATACACATCACATTAATAATTAATCGTAGGCCTACATCTATAAGCCCTATTTTTTATTATTTTAGATAATTGTATGGAATGTTCAAATGTCATATCATAGGCCTATTGGAATTTTAAATTTATTTTTGTCGTTACAAAAGCGTTACTCACTGGCTTCATAAAAAGTATTCTATAGTTTAATGCTTTCGCGCCCAGGTCACTGATTGAAGGAATCACGAGAACGGAGAGGCAGGACGTTTAAAAGATGGTTTTGATAATAAAAATATTATATTGCAGAAAATGAACCGATTATCGTATCTTTTGAAAATATAGATTGAAATCGGTCAATGAATATGAAAAATCGTAAAAATTGATTGTAAAATATCGGTATTGTTGACAACTCTTATTCGTACGGTCGAACTGACAAATTACATAGCTGTTTGTGGCGTCGTTGAACAGACAATCAATAATATTATATGATATTATTAATACAGTAAGCGCAATCTTATTACATGGAAATCAGAATCAGAATAAGAATGCATAATTGACTCGTCAATTGAACCAAACATAAACACGTTTAGCGCAAGCTTACCTTGAGTATTTTCCCCCGATATGCCGACAACTCTCCGAGCTTCTTCAGTTTAATCTCGTAACTCTGACCTTGATTCAGGTATGTTAGAGTCTCCTCATTGACCTTGGTAGCTATCGACGTTGCCGCAGCCAGGACATATTGAAACCTATTCACCAGCCAATGAAAGAACGCGGTTAATCAGCTGAACGCTATATAATTAAGGTCCTGAACTAAATCCACTCTAAATAATATACTACATTGAAAATTAGTTACACCAATAGATTTTATTAACAACATTACAGTGCGTCGTTAAATCCAACATAAATAAATTGAAATTTCAATTATTATCATCATCATTTATCATTTTTTGATGCATAATTTCAAAAATTGCTATACTAGATTTTACATGTGTAGGCCTAACAAACACTTGAAACTACATACCTGCAATCGATGCCCAGATCCTGCAGTGTAGTGGTGGAACTGGCCGGCGCGGTTTTAGTGGCACGCTGTTGGTACCCCGCGTCCGGACTGTTCGTGTCTACTTGTGTTGGGTGGTTGGTACTGCTCACGTTGTTGTAGTTGGATTGTAAGAGTTGGTGAAGCGAAGTCGCGCTGCCATGTTGAGAGTTGTTCTGAAGCGCGTTCTTGAAACTAGGAGTGTTCGAGTCAGCTTCTCGCACACCGTTTGTCGAGTTGGTACCGAGGCTGTGCACAGGAGGAACATGGTTAGAACTTAGAACACCGGAAGAAACCGGATTTTAAGTTATGAAATATAATTTTTACAAGACATGTTTTAATAGAAAAATAAAATAAAATAAAATATTGGTGTATGAAATAAAATGCATGCAGATTCTTAGAGTGAGTTCCGATAATTTTTTTTTGTGACATCCTCCGGCTTTTACTGCGCATCATACATAATTATTTTCAGTTACTTTCACAACAATTGGATCAGAATTAACAAAGGAAATGCAATAAAAGTATACATTTTATTGAATATGGGGATCAATTGGTTTTGCAAAGTGTATATGCGACAGGTTGCAGCACTAGAAATATCAACAAGTTGCAGCTAAGGTTTTTGAATGGTTGATGTAATCCAAGGTCTGTAAATGTAGATCGAGCTGACAGAATATTCAACATTCTAGATTTCCATACTTCTAAGCTCATCTCACAACGCATATTCCGCGTTTTCCTAGTATTATTTATATAATATTCTGACCTATGATTTTTAAACAAGTCTGTTAAAAATATTGTACTGTATCAATATATTTTAATATAAAAAAGAGAATTTTGAACTGATTGATGATTGAAGTAAATAAATTTGCATACCCATTATCAATGTGTGAATTTGGCGATGGTGCCTCTTGTTTAAGAACTGTCAGTGATGGTAGTGCCAATAGTGCCTCGCTAAAAAAAACAAACAATGGAAACAATTATTATTGATGCAATCTAAACATGAAGTGGTGAACGTTTTCTACACGATCTGTAAAGGCAAGGTCAAAAGTTACGCGGCAAAAGTGGCATAAACAAGACTGGTAAATGGCAGCCTACTAAACGCGAAATTAATAGCCATAAGAAATGAATCTACGAAAACCAACCATTATCCTCGCATAGCAACACAAATCACAACAAATAATTAATCAATTTAAATTAATTAAATATTTGTTTTTACCTTCTACATATTTCTTCCATAAATTGATGCATTCTTATTTACCAATTCACAACATTCACATTCGTATTTTAGTCTCACTTCGTAGAACAATATGATTCTACAATATCAACACAGTAAAAGTATTCTCAATGGCAGAAAACATGAATTTACTTTTTCACTGACAACAGTTATTGATATTGAAATGGCCATATGTATTGTAAAATTAAACTGAATATGTATGAAAAAACGCGTGCACTTGATGAATCTAGGTTACTATCTTGTTTAAAGACCAAGGTGTTGGGGCTTAGATAACCAGTTATTTCCAGTTATTTCCCCCCACTCCACACTTGTTGTCATTATCTGCTGGCGCCTGCGCACATCGTGCTTGATTCATTGGTAATAGTTAATTAATCAAATATATGCCAATAATTGTGATAGTGATTGCATTACATAGAGACACTATTGTTTTGTTGAAGAAATGAAATATATTGTGGTGTGATTTTGCACTCTGAATAAAAATATATCTACGTAATGAGATTATCTGGGATTGATATCTTATGAAAGGTTACTGAAAGTAATTAAAGAAATGAGTGAACATTGTAAAATAGTCTGATAAGTATTACACCGTTCAAAAACATCTGTAATCGTACGTGATTTTATTTTGATATGTCGAATGTAATAGAATTGAACGAAAAAATAATATGATAAATGTGTGATAAATTCATATTCTCAAGTGATCTATCTGGTAGATTCAGCGAGTGTTTAATCAATTGTATATTAATCTGCATTTTTCCGAAAGTCTTTTGAAATCGTTTTTACATTATTGAAGGAAAATCTTCAATTCCAGATTGAAATATTGTGACGAATAATAATAACAAAAGCAAACACAATTAACTTTTATTTTTAATGTTTACAATACATAATTATTACTCGTCGGAATACGTACCAGTAATAGAAAACAGAGTTCAAATATATTCGAATAAAATACATGAAAAATCTAAACGAATCGTAATTTTAGACCTCGTTTTAGACCTAATTAGTCAACTAGCGCACAATTCAACTGAAATAATTTTCCGTTTCATAGGCCTATAGAAAGAGTATTTTTTCAAGAGAACATGACGAAGATGAATAGGCCTACAATAATAACTATGATTTACGTGATTAAAATCTCACTGATTAAACTTGCTTTTTTTTTTAGAAAGTCTCGATAGAAATCTTGCATTCATTTTGTCAGTCTAGTATTTTTAATATCCACATAATTAATGAATGTTGGAGGTAAAGAAGTGAGATTAGCGCTGAAAGTGTTGGGTATTTCCCATCCATAAAAAAAGATGATTCAAGAAGACGTCATTGGTAGCCTTTGGCTTAACGTACCCAAGAAGTGGTCATAAGTGGCCAACAAGTGGTCAATAATGGCCAACAAGTGGTCAATAATGGCCAACAAGTCGTCATAAGTGACCTCTATAAGCAGGGCCGCGTCAAGATATTTTGCGCCCCATAAGTCCAATATTTGGAGCCCCCCAATTTACTTTTGCAATTCATCAAATACGTATATTTTATAGGTATTTTTTTAGATTGTTTTTTCATTCATTTTTCATTTTTTCACTCTTTATTTAGGAATTGATCTCTCAATACGAATGTACCTTAATATTAGATACAATTATTTCAAAATAAATACAACTTCATATAATGTTTTATATTTTTTAATTTCATTGGGCTGGTGCAATTTGGCGCCTCTTAAATATTTGGCGCCCTAGTCCCAGGACTCGTGGGCGTGTGCCTCATAAGGGGCCTGCCTCTACGCGGTCAGACCAGATGTAGGGAACTGAAAGAGCAATCACAATATATCACAATATGAGGGATAGAGGAGACGGTCAATCCATACTGAAAATACTAGTGAACCCTCTCAGGAGCCCTGAGTTCGATTCCCGATCTGTCCCGAGTTCCCGAATTCTCTGCCCCATCTCTAGAAGGGGCAGAGCACCAGCTTCACCAGCGCCTTTATATTGTTCCTTGACCATCCTATAGAAGCATATTAAATCATTTGAAGTTAGCGTGTATTATGAAAACCTAAAGTCGATTCAGCGAAATATCAGTTTGGTGATAACTCGATGAGATATCAAAATTCTAATACGGAGGAAATACTGATCATTTTAACAACTTACCTTTTAGATGGTGTAAGTTGTAACTATTCAACTCATATCGCCTAATTGTCAATTAATTTAATTTTACTTCAACCATGGCATTACACAATATTCTTTTTATTATTTTCTTGTATTTAATCCACAGTCAAGCTTTCAAGGGCTTTGTGGACATCACGTGACTGTTCATTATTCATATCTATGTCTTTGTTCTTTTGTCAATAAAAAAATAAAAAAAATAAATAAATAATAATAATGAATAATACAAAGTGTATACGGCTAAAATACACATTTTTTAGCCGTATACACTCGACAATTATAAGTGACATAATTTATATAGTTATATTTTAATTTTTAAACCATCTTGAAAGTATTGAAAATGGCCGCATTTCCTCCGTATTTCAATTTTGATGTCTCATACCTTTTGGAAGTTATCACCAAAAAACAGATATTTCGCTAAATCGACTCCCATGCATTGTGACGGTGTGAGGGTAATGGGTCAGGAACATTATTGGGAACATAACATATAACAGGAAATAACAGGAACATAACAGAAACATGACTCTCCTTCCTACGCGCCTGAAAGTAAGTGTCACGTGTCATTACCTCATGTTGTATGATGCTGTACTCAGGTCCACCCCGAGCCCTGAAAGGCTGCCGTCGAGATCAGCTGCCAAGTTCTCAGCCAAGTCCCAGGAACTCATTCTGGTGCCTGGAGAACCTACACACAGACAGAACATCACGTGTAACTGCGTTGTTGTTGTTGTTTTTGTTGTTGTTGTTTACTTAACGACCTAACCAACAGCTAGCGGTTAGTTAGGGTATCTCCTGTGGGCCGGGGCGCTGAAGAGCGTATACTGGGATACGGATACTATACCAACTAAAGTGGGTTGAGAGGACGTATACCTATTCGATGTAATCCCACCTCTAAAAGTATATTTCTTTCCTCGAATAGATACGCCAAGCCCACGTTCACTCTTGGTAGCATACGTATTCAGGCGCCCCTCTCCTTCGTTGTATAGTACAACCAGAAAAATCAGATTCACAACTTTTTATTACATAAAATGAACAAATTAAAAAATATAATATAAATATATTAGGTCCATTTATCACAAAAATGAAAGTATTTTATTAAATTAAAATCATTTGCAGAGAAAATGTTAGAAATTGATTCAAATAATTCATTTTGAATGTTTCTCACTTATATTAGTTTTTAAATATTCATAAATGATAACAATAAATTGACTACATGGTGTAAGATTTTCGTATCAAGAGTTGATTTGGCAATTTTTTTTTTTTGTGATAACTTGTAAACTGTACGAAACATCAAATTTCTAATTCGAAGGAAACACATATATTTATAATACGGTACCTTCAAGACGGTATGAGTAAAAACTATTCAACTCCTATATTAATTGTCAAATATACAAATGAAATTTTTTTTCTAGTTGTATATAAGTTTGACAATTATGAGATACGAGTTAAATAGTTATAACTTATACTATGTGAAGATATTGAAATTCGAAAATAGGCCTATCTGTGTTCTCCCAGTATTATAATTTTGATACCTCAAATCGTTCGAAAATATAATATTTTTTTTTCGCTAAATCGACTTCCATACACTCTCGAGATAATTTTTTCAGAAATATACTAAAATTTCAACTAAATATAATATTTGAACTCATCAACTATTGCTTCCATTTTCTGTATTATGCTGCAAAAATAATCAGTATCATGTATATCAACTATGGCCGACACCAAAATTATCATTATTATCATTTTTTCAAGTAGGCCTAACCCTTCATTTATAAGACAATGAAAAAAGGAAACACTTAGTGAACTTGTTTCATTGTGAACCCGAATTTTGTCCAAACTATTAATTTCATATAATTTCTCATCCCACAGATAAACTTTTTTGGCTTTGTGGAAGAGCGTATTGATTAATCTTGTATGTATGTATTATTTAAATCTAATGAAAAAAAATTATCATCATTATTATTATTATTATTATCATTATTATTATTATTATTATTATTATTTAAACTCTTGCAATTGCACATAAAGCGCGGAGGCAAGTTCCCTCTGACGAAATAACTTTAACCCCATTTCATCGCCTTCAAAAACAGTTCTACTAAGCCCATTCCAGTCCCTACCTGTCCTATTCAAGAAGGAGAATTTACCGACATCTAATCATGATCTAATAATGATAATAATAATAATAATAATGGTTTTATTTCCTTTCGGATCATTACATGATATAATGGAAAGTCATAAAAAAAGTTGTATAACAAAAAATCAAAATATTCAATATAAAAATCTCAATATGAACACACTTTAACAAAACTCATCTAACCTATAAAAGCATTTTTCAATCAGATAACTGAGTAGTCTTTTTTTGAATACGATTTTAGAATCGAGTTTGCTGGCATCTTTTAGCACAATGGGTAAACAATTAAAAAATCTACACCCAGCATAAACTGAACTTTTCTTGAAGAGCTCCATCTTGTGAGCCTCCAAGACGAATGCGGATTTGTTTCTTGTGTTGAAATCATGCAGTTTGTCATGCGTTATACTGTCCCGGCTGTTTTCCAGTACGAACATTATAGTACTGAAAATGTATAAGCCAACAACTGTCAATATTCCAAATTGCCGGAACAGTGTTCTGCAAGAGTCTTTATACCAAACGTCAGCACACGGGTCATTAATGAGATCAATGCATCTATGAGATGCATTGAGGGTTGCGTCGGTTTGCCGGTTTGAGAAAAAGAAAGAAGCGGCAAACCAACGCAACCCACAATGCATCTTGACCGACGCATTAATTAGACGAGCTTTAGCGAGGATTCAATTTGACATACTGAAAAAAATTGGTGTTCGTTTTTATGTTGTTTTTTTTTCGGTTCTCCACAGGTCAAACGGCTACAGCTATCAACTTCAAACTTTTTTTCATTATGGTTCCTCATCTAGCTTAGATCTGTATAGTTTTGTGGCATTATCGGGTGGTAACTTGTATTTTTATGAATTTTAGAAATTTCAAAAATACCTATTAGAATAACACGGCAGAAAAAAAATTAAAAAATTTTCATTTTCAAAAAAATTGAAATTTTGTGTGAAGTTGAATAACATCTTGATACAAATTTCTGGAAATTCTCAGCTTGATTACGTCAGCCATTTTGAAGAAAAAACATGAAATGTGCTAAATTGGTATCACTCGAAGCAGTTTTTACCCATTTCTAACTTAAATGTCACCCAATTGGCGAATTTAGGCAAAAGTTTGGCAAAGAAGTCGATATACTATTACTTTCCGCTCGTCTAACAACGCGTATATAGCGTTTTCCTAGTTACTGCCTTGATCATCCTACCTTGACTGTATTGATTCCTCAATATTTTTCGCATTCCCACAAAAAGACAAGAATTGTGAACTTGTTTTAAAAAAAAAACAATACACGATGATGATGATGATGAAACAGAAGTAGAAATGTTGATTGTAAATGGTACACTGTTGTTGGTTATTGAAAGTTGAATCTGAATACTAGTTTTGATGAAATGAGTTCACTCAACAAACTATATACACAGTTAACTTTGACCTCTAATTAAAACTACTGAAGATTGGCAATACGCATTAACTAGCTATTAAACTAGAACGTTTAAAACAGAGAAGAAATGGTATATAACTATAGTTTGCCAATACTTCGGCGCGATTTTATTAAAATGTACACTTGCAGTCACGTGAGATGGTCGATTAAGCCACATTAAAATGAATCCTGGAAGAACATCACATCCATGAAACTAGACTGTAACGTATAATGACAATATTTGATTCCCTAATTTCAGAGAAAACCAGATGATGAATTTTCAAATTTAAAATGTTATCAAGAGTTTAAAAAGACTTACTAAGTGAAAATGAAGTTGGCCCTATACATGACTGTGTGCATTCATTTTTTTCTATATTTTATTTCATTTTTTTTTTTAATAATAATAGGCCTATGTATGTTTTTTTCTCTCATTGTATTACATCAATATGTTATTTTCTTCCAATTTCCAATTCCTTAAATGCTATATTTTATTATTTTATAATTTATAGTTATCTTAGTGGCTGGTGGTAAGGCACATGTTACAGGGCTCGCTCTATTCTGACCACCAACGGTACACTACATTTTAAAACTTATGTATATAACGTATTGTGTATCAAAAATAAGTAATAAAAAATAATAATAATCTCAATTTCAGAAATTATAATTACCGGTAAATCTATTTGTCCTCCACTATTCGCCCCTTATTTATTTTATACTCTCACGAATGTCATAGACGGTGGCGAGGACAATATTTTCAATTACAATAGCACACTATACTAATATTACAATCTAGAAATATGAAAAAAAAAAAAAAAAATCTTAGTCGTGACGTAGACATATATTACTCGATTTTATCGATTACTCGATGTTTCTACAGAGAATCGGTAATGCCTACGTCATGACTCATGGTGTCTGTAGGTCAAAAAAATTAATTTCAATTTCTGAAATTGAGATGATGATTTCTAGTTTTGTCAAAAATATGGGAAATAAATATCGACATTATTTGTTGAGATCTAGTTTCATGGTTGTGATGTGCTTGAAGATTATTATTCAATAATAATCATTAATTAATTAATTATTAATAGGCTTACACATCATAAAACTAGCAGACAAACGTGAAGTTGAAACGTATGGACAAAATATGCAGCTAAAATGTTTACTTGGATTATATTATATATTCTAATTTAAATTTATGAACAAAAAAATGATGTGACTACGAACAAGTGTATACGTTGAATTTAAATAAGGAGACACAATCGAGTTTATTATAGGTTGGTCAAATTATGGTTGAAAAAAATTATCACAATCATTTATTTGCTGCATTTTTCAAGAATATTTAATATTCAGAAAAACGATATTTTTCACTCGTGAAAAATGAACCTTCGGTGAATAATGCATTGCTGATTTGAGTAGAACAATTTGTCAAAAATTATATAAAATTTGATATTTTTCCCATCTTTGTTGATAATTTTCAAACGAAACTGGTAATTATCAAAGTATAACGTTATAAGTATTTAATATTGGATCTAAAAATGGGTAAATAAAAAACATGTGTCGCGGAAAATGATGGATAATCTCAATTACAGATAGCAACCAAGACTTAATACAATCAGCTAACCAACGCAACCCTCAATAAATCTCGATAGCAATTCCATGCTATTTAATATAGGTAATGCCACCCATAATAGATGAAGGATAGATGAATATTTGCCTTCCTTTATTTGTGATGAAGCATTTGTTGAACTCTGCTTGCTCGTTTATTTATTTTTTTGTCATAATGATGTATGTTACAGAATATTACAGAATATTATGATTGGATGTGCAGACATTTGGTTTATTGTTGGTTGATAATGAAATGATGAAATGGTTGAGACACAGGATGAAGGACATTTTGAAGTTTGAAGAGTGTTATAGTGTATTGAAGGGTTGCTTATTTTTTTAAAGGGTGTTTTTACAGTTCGAAAGTTTATTTTAAAAATTGTTTACGGAACTCCATTTTATTTTTATTTTCCATTCTATTTCCAGTTTATTTATTATTAATTTTGGATCATAGTTCTCTATATCATCTTGAATATATATTATCTTAATATATATATTTAATATATATATTATATATATATATATATATATATATATATATATTATATATATAATAATATATATATATAATATATATTATCTTAAAATATGCTAAATGAAAGCATCTATCTAAGAAAAAAATCTAAGAAAAGCCTTGTAAATTGGCTCATATTTTGGAGTGAGTCGGGATCACTGTTTTTGCTTTTATCCTACATGATTATAAGTAGATTATAAGATTATAAGAAACTATAAGTAGGGCTTATACAGTGATGTGTAGGGGCCTACTATATATATATATATATATATATATATATATATATATATATATATATATATATATATATATATATATATATATATATATATATATATATATATATATATATATATATATATATATATATATATATATATATATATATATATATATATATATATATAATATATATATATATATATATATATATATATATATATATATATATATATATATATATATATTGTGTGTGTGTTGTGATTCTAATAATTCTATTATATCCGAAATTAAGCAATTCTGTGGCACGATGAGCTGAGATCGAGCAAGGAATAATCAGGAATTCATCAGGAATAAAGTTATCGATGAGCTTGAATACCAATGTTAGCCTACATCAAAGCATTGAGCATAACACAACACTGTTATTTCAACACTGATTCTCTTATTAATTCACCAAAATTAATTGCACGGGCCTCAATAATGTGTTTTGTTTGTTAACACACCAAGTTCGTATGGAAGAATAATTGATACACATTTTTTTAACGATCTCGGCCTTATACCCTACGTGTGGTCTATTACTTGTTTTTAATTTGAGAAACGACATAATCAAATTAATTTTACCTATATTCAACAACTTTGTCTATTGTATTTTGTACATTTCGATATAGATAACGATTTTGCATTAGCCTATATTTATAAAATCAAATCAAGTATGCCTAGATATAGATACACATATTCAAAGATTCAAAAATGCTCTCAGAAAAATTCAAGTTATTTTGTAGATAAATATTTTATAATAATAAGAATAATAATTTAAGAGGCATTTCGTATTAGGAAACGGAAATTAAATTAAAATAATGATCTGTGTTGTGTGTAGCTTACCAGAATTCTTCTTTATCGTTTCCCTCTGCTCCTTTCGTTCATCGGATTGTTCCGAACAATCCCTATCTTGTTCTGAATTTTCGTGTTGCTCCCAAAACTTGCGTTTCCGATGTAGCGTGGCCATAGTGACACCTATTGAATTGCCCGCTACCACCTCGCTGGGATTAGTATGATCTCGAATACCACCGTAAATAGTTCTATTGTTCACTTTCAACTCGTCTTCTTGCCACGGATACAGATCGTCAGATGAATTAATAGCCTCGTCGGGAATCGAATGAGGACTAGTTCTTTCTTGCCAATCGTGTAAATATTTAAAACTATTCTCGTCTGTCGTCGTTTTAGTTTGTGAATGATTCAAATCATGAAATGGTGACTCCATAATATCAGCAACATCATTCCAGACGATTTGAAGTTCCATTCCTTGTTGCGCGAGCGACAACAAAGGATGCTATCTCGATGTGACTTGATTTACTGCCAAAATAACTACACAAAAAACATCACTCGTGTAGTTTGAATTGGGAACATTCGTGTTCTAAGACAGTCTAAACTCGTCATAATGGCATTTTTTATTTAAAAATAAGAAAGCTGTATTAAAACAGTTTATTACGATAATATGAATGAAGAACTGTTCAGCCGATTGAGTTTCTAGTGTTCAATATGTATTTGGAATGTATGCGTTACGGAGCAAGTTTTGAAAAGCAACACTTTTTCGTTGTAAACTACAAAAAAAATGTGAATTTGATATTCATTTCTTCATATCACCATCGTATAGGTATAGTTCCACCTTGATTAAAACAAGACACTACCAAATTGCCCTGCAATGATGAGATCAGATTGATTAGAAACCCGTTGTAACAATTTGTGCTTCCTTTACACATAATCGGGGGCGGGATGGAGCATTTTCGAACGAACGGTGCACAGTCAACAATGAAGAAGGCGTCGTTAAAAATAGAACAAAATCACTTCAAAAATATGGAACGTCACTATTATTTTCGAAAATCGAACGTTGTATATTTTAAAAATATATATATTTAAAAAATCACAACTGGTTTTATATCACAACAATAGCAATTGACAAGTAACACTTTTCACACGAATTAAAGAAAAACTGTGTCAATAAAAAGCCAACTTTGATTGCAAATAGACCGCTTCTTTTCTCGTTTTGGTATCCAAAAACATTGCCGACGAGAGAGTACTCGGCGACAAAAACGGGATGGTTTCAAGACAGCTGATTGGTCGGCCAATGAGGGCTGAACAGCGTCGAAAGTGGGTGTGCTGGCTTCAAGATACATTCAGAGTTTCTGTAAACAAATCAGACAAATAAATAAATTACCAACTAGGCTAAGGTCCAACGAGTTATCGTCAATTTACAGACGAGAGAGTTTATAAAGTATAACAGAGAAATGCCGCATTCGTTTAGAGAAAGAATAAAATATACTCGATCTCATATACGATCAACCGTAGTTGACCGTGGAATAACAATTGATGTAACTTTAATTGTTGCAACACTTCAGGTTTTAACAGAAATGTATTGTTGTCAACAACGATGTAGAAGGAGAGAAAGAGCTAAGATCAACTTGTGGAGCTGACAAACTTTAGAAACCCATTTATCGACACATTTCCATGTGAAATATAGGCATACATGACCCAAATCAAAACAAACCTCAATAAACTAATTAAATCGATGTTATTATTACTTAGCTTACGATCATTTCGATCAGATTCGATCAAAATCGTGTCTTTCTCTGTTTGTTGTTCATTTTTTTGTGAGGTTTCCACAGTTGGAGAAACTGACAATCTTCCGATTTCGACTTGCATAGTGTTTGGTAAGAGTCGGTCGAGTATATTTATCGAAAAATTGACCATTGAAATTTTGAAAATACCGATAAGAATATACCAGAAAGAAAAAATCTGAAAGAAATGTTTGTCTAAAAACAGTAATTATTACTTTAAATACTTGAATAATTAGTTTCATGAAAATGTGGATGAGCGGTTTTAGAGAAAAAAATTAATGTCAGCTATTTTCCGCTTAATTTCGTGTTTTTGGAGCTCATAATTCAACGCGAACATTTACAAGAGATGATTCAGTTATTTTAATGTTGACTTCATTGAACTATAATATAATATTGGTATTATATGGTATTAATTAATATATATGAATAATACAATATTGAAAACGCATGAATAAGTAAGGCTTTAGCCCATCACCAGTACATCTTGCTATGTTGTAATTTGACGCAGAATTCCACTTGTCAAAGTAAACAAATGATCATGAAACTCAAGTGATATATGCTCGACTTATCTGATTGCGCGTGTTGAATAAATAATTTCAAAAGCTGAAAACAATTTAATATTACGTTACTTTTATGAAGATCACGACTGTAATTATTCTCATAAAATATATGTTAATGCTATTTAAAGGTGACGGTATCACTGATAATATTAGATTATTAATACATAATACTTGAGTTAAATAATGATATCAATATCAAAACATGCGATAATTCAGAATTCTGTTATATTTTTTCAATATTTGAAATATTCGAAGTAATAACATTTTTCAATAAAAATTCAAATTATGTTGTATTTATTGAAACTTCGAATATAAAGTATTGCATATTACATACTTACACGTAACAGATTAAAATATTTTGCAAATAAAACGAAGTAATAATGTTTCCAAAATATATCATTAAACATGATTCGAATTTCTGTCATTAATACCATCAACAGACGAAAAAATACAAAAGAATCGTAATAAAAGACTGAACTTGGAGAACACATTTGAAAACAATTTTCGCCATAGTTCTCTCTCTTTCTCTCATTTGAATAATTAGAGCATGCAGTCAACGACCTGTTGATCCTTTTTAAACGTCATCTTTATCATCATTGAGACGGCAATAAAAAACAAATAAAACTACAGTAAAAAAACAATTCATTCATACTGGTGAGCGAAATGAATATAAGACTTCTATAGAACTTTAAACAGCAATTCACTGGCATCTACATAGAAGTTATAGTCTACAACTCCTGAAAATGAGGCAAGGTAGATAGGGGAGGAGGGGGATTAGAAACAACGTGGAATATTATTAGTTGTTCAACGACTCCCCCAACAATAGCTACGTCATTTGGGGGCACGAGTCAGCGAGTCGAATTCGCAATAATGTATAGCTCAGTAGGTCAGTCAGCGAAGACACCACTTCAGATACTGAAGTCACGATGGACGTGAGTTCGAGTCCCGCATAAGGTATAGGTTTTGGTAAAAGCTCTTTCACTTATCATCACGTCATATTCACATTATCACCTGCTCATTCGACATTCGTAACTCCTTATAACCAAACTATTAGTTAGTTCGTTGAGCATAACTTGAAAAAAAAAAACGTATATGTTTGGATTGCGGGACTCGAACCTACGAATTATTGTCAAGTCAAAATGAAGTATACAATTATTACCTTTAAAACGTTTTAAATATAAGGGATCATTAACATTCCTACGACGCGATATTTTGTTTTGGTGGAGGCGCCGGGTTATAAGATCATACGTTGAATACTACTGCCAGTGTATCTATTTATCAATATTATGTTAAGTGACACACTGTAATGTCAAGTAAGATATATTGGCGTGAGTGATTTATGAATGAGCTGGTGGGAATGTGTTTCGGACAGATGGGAAGGAAACGGTCGGGACCATCTCAGCTGGCTTACTCACTCCAATGACACGGCGATATTTCATGAATGGATTAAAGAAAGACCCACTTCACCCTATATCTATCTTGTATATTGACTACAATTATGTTAAACATGATGAAACAAATGAACGTATACTGTAACTCAAATATAATTATGAAATTTTACACCAAAAATCTCATTTATAATTTTATAAAAATAATAAAAAAAGTGAACGTACAAAAAAAATGTTGGTTATAAAAAAAACGATATTGGATAAATATAAAGCGCTTTTCAAAGATATATATAACTTCCGATATATATATATATATATATATATATATATATATATATGTTTTTATCCGATATATTTAAAATTTGTCCTGTACACACCACATACCACAGCTGTATAATATTCTGCTAGACACTGTGTATTTGCACTGAGACTAGTGGATAACATGCTGTCCGTCATTCAGGAGACCGGGATTCGATTCCCGCCATGCTCGATAACTCTATAAGAAAGGTTTGCGATTATTTGCCTCTCAACAGAATAAAGAGGACTAGAGAAATAGAGGACTCTACATTGATCTATAAACTACAGTGAAATGAAAAAAGGCGTTTACTGTTGTGCTGTTGGGTTGGTAGACACATCTCAAACTTTCGTGAATTGAAGAGCATAGTTATATTCTTCAAGAACTTATAAAATACACGTTGATTGGTTCGAGATGATTTGACGAACGCGTTTTCTTACATCAGACCAAGTAATGTGAACTACTTTCCATTTTAAAACAGTTTATATAGGTATACATAAGTTAAAATCACATGTTGCAAAGTTGATTTGAATCTTGACATTTAAATGGTAGGCCTACTCATTTAGAATGTAGACTTAAAGTAATTAATACATGATCGTGGGCTAGTAATTATCTGCTATACAATTAACAATTTGGGTCGTAATTTTTAGAATACGTACACATGAATGAATGAATATTAGAGTTTTAAGGCGCATCGACAGCGAGGTCATTTAGCGCCTGTACGTACACATTTTTACCTTTTTTACCTTTTTACCTTTTTTAATAACGTACACATTATTATACCTCTAAAAGTGAGTTTGGATATTATATAGGATGATGCTAAATTGCTAACCATTAATTTTAATGAATGTGTATCCAGAAAAATCATGTGTCTTTGAAGCCTGTGGATTATTGAAGCAATTCACAGTTTTAACTAATTGCATACACATTTTCGAATGCACGATTTTACAACTGATATATACTGGAATTCTGATAACTAGTTATATAGAAACAAAAACTCAATAAAAAAATGAAACTACATTTGAGGAATTGTGGAAAATTGGATGTTTTCAAAAATATATTGTTGTGTATTTTTTTTTACTACGAATTAATTTAGAGCTGAATTCGTAGTTTCTGCAGCCGAAGTTTCAAAGTCGATTGGGATTCAAGTTTACATGAAGTCCATGCACTGCAGACCTATGCTAACACGACAATCATATGATGGTCAGTATTCACTTCGACGACTGAGGAAAACTACTGAAAATATCACTCAGTATGATCAACCCATGGACTTATAAACGCAGTATTAAAGTCCATGCTCGACCGACGGTGTCATAATTAAGCCTTGTATTTGTATTTAATTAGCTATTCGCCTAGCATCTATGCATTTGATTAGACACCACTGTGATGCGTTTTGCCTATTTAATACCAGATTTAGTTCAGTGTTGTCGAACTATTCAATCTGAACCGTAAATAAAAAGTAACGTACACCATTTCTTTTATACTTTTCACATGTGTACGGTTAGAAAACCTTACGCGTTCAACTGTATATACTCTGAAATTTACAGGGCTAGACGAATAACTGTTTTAGATGGTACAAGATTTGAGATTTTTTTACGAAATGAGAATTTTGTTGCCTCTTACCGTACAAAAGTAAGAAATTACAGACTGATATTAGTGATATTATACATTATCATATCCCAAAAACGCCGTGTCATCGAAAAATACACAAAATACACAATCAAAAGAATGAAAACCTAGTGACACAAGATTGTATGTATAATGATACACGCGGTAGGCAATAATATATATATATATATATATATATATATATATATATATATATATATATATATATATATATACATATATATATATATATATATATATATATATATATATATATATATACATATATATATATATATATATATATATATATATATATATATATATATATATATATATATATATATATATATATATATATATATATATATATAGTCGACTTGGAATTTCGATATCTCATACCATTCAAGAGGTAACAGTTACACACCGTTATTACATAATTATTCCCAGAAAAATATGTTTCGTCCACTACGAAAAAGATAATGTATACAAAAATAAAATGTAATAAATAAGTAAAGTGCCAAAATTATGTTATAAACTATCAACCAAAGACAGTTTAAACGATGTTAAATTAATTTCTCAACCACACACTCAATTCGATGACGTCTTTAGTGACATTCTAAGCTAGGCCTACATGGTCTCACACACACACACCTGTGGCGTGAGACAAGGGCTCAAGGCATACCGGTCTATGACGCATGTACAACTGACAGGTACGAGAAGAAAGTCCGAGTGGAAGTATGATATACGCGCATGGAGGCGCGAGCCATGTGATCAGAAATTAAATGAAATAGCCGTTATATAGAGAAATAGATAATGATGATGATGATTATTGTTTGCTTAACGACCCCACCAACAACTAGGTTATACGGGGGAACGAATGAGTAGGTGATTATGAAATTATGATAAGTGAAAGAACGTTTACAAAAACCCATGTCTTATGAGGGACTCGAACCCACGCCGAACGGTGACTTCAGTTTCTGAAGCGGTGCCTCAGCTGATTGAGCTACCGAGGGCGGCTTCGAGGATATTATCATGAGGTTATAATACATTTTGTGAATCGTCTTGAAATATTCACAATTCCACGTGTTATGGGTTAGAATGTTTGCGTAATGTCTTATTTGACGTTTGGTCAGGCCCTATCACGAGATCAATTCATTCCACAATCCGGAAAGGCAATTTCATTTCAAATTTTGGAAAATTCATTTTGAAAGAAACTGTCTATTTGGGATTTTTCCTTGATTTTTATCAACATTTTTTTCACGTTGTACCACAGATAATTGAGTGTGGTTGTACGTGTGTATAGTCTGTCTCACCATTCTGGAGTAAGTGTCAGAGATCTTTGTCTATAGTTTGCTCATCTATTTTCCAGCGAGAAGGTATTATGTAAACATGTCATCCCTACAGACTTCATGGATTCATACACTGTTGTATTTTACTGAAATTATATTATACCTAAATTGACTCGAATCTAAAATACGACTTTAGGGTTGAATAATGAAAGATCGTTGATTATATCTACACAGGTACACATGAATATGTTCTCAGATGTAGCAACGTGCCTAACAACCCTTACCAAGTCACAAACTTGTCCAGTCCTCAAAATGCAGGAAGAAGAGTTTCTTTCTTTCTGTTGGAGTTATGATTGACATGTTTACCTATTCAGCAGTTATAGGCTGGTCGATGAGATAACAACACTTCCTCCAGAATGGTGAGATAGACATATATACAATATGTTATCATCAAGTACGCTGGGACACGTACCAAAAAGCGTCATCCATCAACCATCGTATACTATATGCATATGACATGCACACAATATCTGCAGTTTGATTAGGGTCACAAAACCTATGGACTATCGTAAAGAGGCATTAGGTAAAACTTTGCATTTCCCAAAACTTGATGATACATACTGAGATAATTATCAGTGCACTGACTTCTGAGCCATCATTAATATACCGAGAGATGAAGGCGCGAACCGGGGGCGCTGAAGAGCGCATACTGGAAACTGGAATAGAGATACTATACCAAGAATGAAGGTGGGCTGGGCTGTTATTAGTGTCATAATAGGAGCTACTATTTCGGAGTATTGGTTAGAGCACAGAGGAGCTGGGTTAGGGTTATTTCGGTCAGGTTATAATCGTTTCCATGGATCGTTTCTTCATAATAAGGTATATTGTGATTGTCAAAGTGATAGGCCTACAACAAAAATAATTTTCGTAGAATTGAATAATGTTTTACATATGTCTCGTTATATATAGCCTACATATTTCATTTATGATTTGACATAATTACGTTTAAATATATCTATATATAGAGAAAAATTCTTTATGGATTTCTTTCTTCATTTCCATTACCGATATGTATGAACGTTTTTGTCAAATCATAAAAATGTGCCCACTCTGGGAATTGAGTCCAGGGCGTTTTGGTTTGAACTCAACGCTCTACCCATGCACTGAGCTAAGCAGACACCTAAATTCAAGTCGATGATAATTGTTTGCTCACCGACCCCATCAACAGGTAGGCTATGCGGGGGATTCAAGTCGAATAACCGACACATGTATATGACAAGACTGTTTGTCTTTGGTAATTTGATTTGACAAAAACGATTATATATATATATATATATATATATATATATATATATATATATATATATATATACATACATACATATATATATACATACATACATATATATATACATACATACATACATACATACATACATACATACATACATACATACATACATACATACATACATACATACATACATACATACATACATACATACATACATACATACATACATACATACATACATACATATATATATATATATATATATATATATATATATATATATATATACATACACATACATACATAACACATGTATATACATATACATACATACATACATACATACATACATACATACATACATACATACATACATACATACATAAATACATAAATACATAAATACATACATACATACATATATATATATATATATATATATGTATATATATATGTATATATATATATATATATATATATATATATATATATATATATATATATATATATATATATATATATAAAAATATATATAAAAATATTTAAATATATATAGAAATATATATAATTTAATTCATAAACTCAATTTTATTTTTTTACATATAATTTTAACAAATATTATCCCAGTTATACCTATCGTGAATCACCTCATATTATATATTATATTATTAATTTTCAGTTATATAGACAAGTATAATTGAGACGATTATCAAACTGACAGACAGCTAACAGACACTCGCACACGACACTAGCAATTGAAGCTGGATTTTTTTGAAGTGTTAGCTAAATCGGTTGACCTACGTGAACTTGATCTTATCAATACGAATATTTATATTCCGCTCCGTGATAACAGAACGAAAAAGTAACTGATTGCATTATATACGTTCTATAATCTAGAGAGAAATCGTTTAGAAAACTAAAACAATTTTCGGAAAAAATTAGTGTCAAAGTGAGTCAATTTTCATGATGTTCAAATTTTCAAATATAGGCCTAGGCCTATAGTTTAAAATATCAATCTATTCTATAGGATGTATCTAGCTCTTTGTCCCATTACTTGAATTTTCGATCCATAATATTTTTATTCCTTTTAGGTCCAGTTTTACGAATAATAAACTTAATAAACTTGTTGATAAAGCGATAATTAGCGGATTAACAATTGTTACAATTTTAATAACACCGTAATAATATTTATTACCAATACTACAAATGTATATTTGTAATCCATTTGATATCGAAGTGATAAAAATGATGTCGATACATTTGTATCATTCCTAAAAAATGGTCCAAGACTGAAAATGTAGCACTCAGTTATTGTTCCCCATTCAAGATCAAGAATGATAAAGTAGTATCGTTTGTACGGGGCACAATCCACAAACGGCGATCTTTTTCATCGCAAAATAATAACAAAAATAAGTACAATTATTGTAATTTATTCAACAAAAGTTGAAATAATATACTATCGAGTTAGGGGATGACGGAATAGTAATTAAGGAGAACATTGCACTTCCGCAACAAACAACAAAACTCACAGAAAATTATTGAGCGAATTCATCTTGCACATTAACAGAATTAACTTAGTACCAGTAAATCTCCCGTCCAAATGTAAATTCCGATTTTCAGTCGAAGGGAAATGAAGACGATTTTGAGATTATATGATTTTTGAGATTATACATATATATATATATATATATATATATATATATATATATATATATATATATATTTATATATATAGGCCTATGTATATATATATATATATATATATATATATATATATATATATATATATACCGTATATATATATATATATATATATATATATATATATATATATATATATATATATATATATATATATATATAGGCCCATGTATATATACATATACATATACATATATATATATATATATATATATATATATATATATGTATGTATATATACATATACATACATATATATATATATATACATATATATATATATATATATATATATATATATATATATATATATATATATATATATATATGTATGTATATATACATATACATACATATATATATATATATATATATATATATATATATATATATATATATATATATATATATATATATATACATACATATATACATATATACCTGTTATGTTCACTTGTAAACATATGTATCTTCTCAAATAGAAGTACACTGTAAAACACGAGACAAGGTTCTTTTCGTGTAGGTCACTTTCTCACATAATGTAGAACACAACTTCTTGCAGATACACAGTTTGAAAGTCAAGTCACAGCTTTATCAGTAATTTGTTAACATATATCTCTACGTCAACACATATTGTATAGGCTCAGTAAGTGACGTCACAAGTAGTAGAGATGCACTTCGTCTAGAAATGGCTATTTACTGATTGTAAATAATCATTATACTTTAAAACGAATACAAAATGGTGGATGGTATTTTAATGATGTTTACGAACATGATTTGTGATGCTGCATCTTATATATATCAGATTTTATTCATTCAATTGAATACTATGTTGGAGGGGAATATCTTTTCATCGAAGTATGAAGTTTCCACTTTCAATTAACTCTAATGACGGTGGTAAACTGTTCAGCGAATTATCATGAGATGAAAGAAGTAAATGAATCCATCAGAATTATTTATAAAATGAATTTGTATATGTATTATTTATATTTATTTAATTATATTATTTATTAAATTAGTTTATGATGACTAAGAACTATTGGCGTTGGATGAATGATTGATGAGATGGTGGAATGAAAGTTTTTATGGATATTGGGAAGGAAGCGGTCGTGGCCTATATTGTGGGAACCATCCCGGCATTAGCGTAGACAGACTACAGAGGAAAACCACGAAAAAAAACCTATAAAGATAGACGGTAGCGGGGATCGAACCGGGTCCGACATGCCCACTGCCTCACGGGTCACATGAAGCGAGTGTGTTGACCACTCGGCTACATGTGTCGGTACGACCTTCTTTCGTGGATACAAGTAGGCCTACACGCAAGTAAACGGTATTCAACAATTCAAGAAATCCATACATTTGCATTTCCACACATGATTTCGCTTTCACCGATGTTTTTAATAAAGTCAAAAAGTTGGAAGCGTCGACAAAAAAACGTCTCTAAATCTTTGTAATCCTGACAGTTGTCAATTATAACTTACACTCCAGCTTATACGTCGTACCACATAATATATTATCTTAGTTTTACATTTGAATATATTATTGTCACTTTTCATGGGACACTTTCTTCAAGATACACGCGCGGTAACATTGAAGTGTCTAGACTGTTGCAGCTTTAGTTATATTGACTGAATTACAAAGCGTATAATTGCAAAATACAATAATTAAACTTCAATAAACAGAGAAATAGGAATTGCATATCCTCGTGCACATTTGGACAGAATAGTCATGCGACTCGAAAGATAGCTGCCATTTTATTGTATACAGATAAGGAATACAATTAGAATAGGTCTTGTCTAAGAACATCATAAAGTAAGGTTAAGGAAATGAAGTTTCACCCACAGCCTTCTTTATTCAGATCATTCTTCTCTGATACTGCCCTTTCACTCGGGGTATGCTTCCCATGTTAACCGATGTCCAATTATTTTAGTTCACAAAATCGCCGATGGTGCCGTTGTTTCCAGACCATGACGTCACTTTCCAAAGATGTTCAAGTAAATCAGTTTGTTTGAAGTGTCATATCTGCGAAGATACGAATAACTTTGGGAATTTCCGTAAGATAATTTAAATTACGCACGCATTCTATTTGATATTTTATTTCGTCCCGTGGACCAGTACATAGTACATAGTATAGGATAATGATAGACAATAATAGATAATGATAGTTTAATTGTAATAAAGTTAAAATAATGATTAGGTGAAATAAAATAAGCACAAGTAAAATTTCGAGTGGGATTAAAATGGAAGGAAATTATGGTTGAGGTATTCAGAGAGGCTGTAAAAAGGATGTTGGGTTAGGAAGGACTTGAGATTATTATCAAAGGAGGGGCGGGTGGTTAGGCCGTGACTTCGCGAGGCCACCAACTTGTAACTTTGTTCATGATAATAAATGATATGAAAGATTTTATTCAATAATATAATGGATCCGGAATATCACCGGGACAAGTTCTTGAATGATGTTCATTGCTTTGTTTGATGTTGTTTGCATTGCTTTGCATTGTTCATTGCATTGCATTGCTAAATATCGTTCACGTCTAAATCTGGGTAAGCCTATAGGCCCTAGCCAAAATGTAGATATGACATAACCTTGATAACCTCAATAACGTCGCAAGAAATTGACAGAATATTGTGACAAGAATGACTGTTAAAAGAATGACAATTGTTCGAAATTGGAACTTTAGATACCAGGGTGCAGTACATACCAGACAATTTTTGCCTGCGCGAGCAAATATGCGCGAACCCGTCAAAATAGCCCGAGTGAAAGGGCAGTATAAGAAATGAATGATTTGAATAAAGAAGGCTGTGGTTTCACCATTAAAAGAAACATGCAAGTTACTGAAGAGTAGTCGTATGAAAGTATTTCGAATAGACAAACATATGTATGAACGGCAAGGAAGTCGGTTAAGGAAAACTTGAATATTTGGAGAAAAGTTTCAAAAGATACAAGATATCAAAATTCAAACTTCGGCACAGACAAAACTGCGACTATACGTACTCAAGATTCGCATGGTTTTATTAATTTTATGAATGCGTTAAAATATTATACTGTACATAATCTCGAGGAATTCGTGCACGCCAGTATAGTACTTCAATCCGCACCAATCAAGATATGAATCGATCGAAGTA
Organism: Brachyptera risi; assembly: GCA_964007535.1. Classification (NCBI taxonomy): domain Eukaryota; kingdom Metazoa; phylum Arthropoda; class Insecta; order Plecoptera; family Taeniopterygidae; genus Brachyptera; species Brachyptera risi. The sequence continues at coordinate 28,607,483 of OZ023333.1, forward strand.
TCATTGATATATCTGTGAAACTTGAATCCCAGATTGAGGTAACCAAGATTTCGCGAAAACTCGCCTAATTCTGAATAAGGTGGGTACTATAAAGAAATAAATGACAATATTCCCTTAGCATTACGCAGCAATGAGCAAGAATGAAGAAGGGAAGATGTGTACAGAACGACGACAAAGAATTGCATCGAAAACATGAGACGATAAAAAGAAAAAATGGAAGATGGAGATGAACCTAAGAACATATATTAAACATGAAACTATATATTTAAAGTTTGTAAAAATGAATTATATATTATAGTTCATCATTTCCTTAGAGGGTGGTATTAGGTCGCCCCTAAGTTGCCTGGTTAAACGATCCTTGTATTCTTACCTTCAATTGGAAACAACGACTCCGAGTGAACCCAAGTTTTAAAAGTTGATATTCATTTCAAAGGGTAATTGCTCAGAATAGTACAGAGGAAAAGATTATGAATTTACCAATTATCCATCAAACGTAAAGAATGTAATATATCACCATTTAGCGACATGTTTGACGGTCAGACCAGAATATGATCGCAACCAATCAGAAATCCAAACAGATGCGATTACAAGTATATTTCAGATTTGTATTCCATTTTGAAAATTTCTTTCTATAGAGATCGCGTACAGCTGTGCAGTGAAAAATTAAACATGTTACTTAGGCCCGGTATTACCAAGTCTAGTTAGCCTTTATCTGACAGTTCAAACTTGTGATCACCATGGTTACCTGTGCTATTTGTTTTCACCAACTCTCAGATAAATACTAACTGGACTTGGTAATACTGGGCCTTATTATTACTTATTAGTTAACACTACCCAATTTTTATGGAACGATTACTGGCAACAAATGAAAATTGTCACTTATAAACTGAGATTATGTTAATATTATGCGGACCAACTGAAACTATTATTAGAATATGTGTTTTGAGTTTTCATAGCAAGTTACTAATTGAATCATCACTTAAAACTCCGGAAAAATCAAGAATAATCTGATGTAACGAGGATATACAGACATTTAAAATTCATAGAGATTTTTCAGATTTTTTGTTCTTAGAATCGACCTATTGGAAATATATCAATTAGAGATTTCTAAATATAACGGACAATCAAAATTGTAAATGAAATTTGAAAACCATGAGAGCAAATTCGAATTCGAATTCGAATCGAACATTACCGTATTCTAAACACAAACAGCGAATACCGAAGAAGCAATAAAGACTAGATTGATTTACAATTTTGAAATCAATCTGTGATAAGAATTAAATTTCACATATCGACCGTTTTCCAAATATTTCGTTAAAAATTATTACGCGTTTTATGGTGTATTTACGAACATTTCTTCCCAAACCACTCACATCAATTCAATTCTGTAATATTCAAAAATATAAATTGTCAAACAGTTAAATCTTCATAACATTATATTCCAAGTTCACTTTAAAAATAATTTGCATTATTGCTGTAATTCACACTCTATTATATCAATTTATATTGTTTAATTGTTCATTTTTTTTTATTCATTTATTTATTTTCATTTTTTTTATTCTATTCTAATTCCATTATTCTGTTCCATTATTCAATACGTTTAATTAGTTTTATTTAGTCTTAAGTTTATATTGTACATATTTTATCATCAATCCACAACCTGTTTCAACCTACTTGTATAGAAATAAATAAATACATAAATAATAAATAAATCCTATTCACTGTAATACAATAAATTCCATCTATTATACTAGAGCTGATCTTTGCGGCCAATCAACATGAATAAAACCATTGAATAAAGATTCATCTAAATATTTATATCCGTCCCATTTTCTACAACTGGCTCCACACCAAATAAATACTACAACATGCATATCCATGATACAATTAAGGAAGCTGTGAGGTTCGGTCATGGGACTTGGGACTCATCAGATGAGCCATGCATGATGGGGTTATTAACATTACATATGTAAAGCGTAATTATCAATAATTATATATTATATACACCACTTGAGACGAAGTTGTGTAATTAGTAAATAAATACACATGCTCAGTACACAGTTCAGAATACACATCACAATGTTGTATAAAAACAAGTTTCTTATCGAGTATAATTGGATATACTTGTATTCACGACAGCTTAAGGTGGTCTACCAACAAAATAACTGTCAACTGCAGAGTAATCTCTGAAGATTTAATTATGTAACGCTTCTAAATAAAGTAGTTATGTTTCTAATCGTAAATCTCGTCATATAGAATTATTGACACTCAAAATACCGCAAGTATATGCGAATATAACGGTGGTATTAGTGTTTGTAATGTTGGTAGACAGTTGTTAATTCTCGTGGATACAAGTATAGATAACTGTAAAGAACGGTCAGATGGAAACTATATGTACAAAAAAACACTATATGATGCACTATCAAGATTGGTTGTTTACCGAGACTGTGTCTTGTAATGGCATGTCATATAATTTAACAGTACGAAAGCACGCAAATGCCAAACGTACATTTCAAACAAAAGATTTTCAAGAAACTCTCGGTTTCTCAATAAGAAATACGCAAATTAAACCAATAAATACGACGTCTCTAATAAAAAAAATAATATATAAATCCCCAAAAATATATTATTTGAATTATATGTATTCGAATATGAATATATATTTGAAAAAATGAATATTAAAATGTACTTATTATACACACACTCGAATTTGAACAAAATCCTGGCATTTTGAAGATCTTTTAGCTCACTTTTTTCAACATTTGATAAATCTTAGCAGAATACATTTGATTTCATCGTGAACTATATATACTCACGTTAATTGCACTAATTTTTTCAACAATATTGTTTTCTTCTTTTCAACGACCCCATGCACCAGCAGCTAGGTTATACGCGGGAACAATATTGTTTTATAGAAAGAGCTTTGTTTGTAAATTTTTTCATCATACCTATTGAATCCGAGAAGGTGGCTTCAAAACTTAGTGGAGACAGTATGCAGTACGTGCTATTGAAAAACGTAACAAATAGGCAGTGTCTTATAGCATATTAGACATACCGGTACGGCAATTTCAGAGCATGGTGTCTTAGTATCTTTATCTATTGAAGCAGTGGTTGATGAGCGTAGCGAAGTCTCCATCCCACTCTTATAGGGCTTTGTCTGTGTGTTTTTTTTTTTTTTTTTTTTGTAAGCACTCCACAGGTCGCAAGGGTTGACTGATCAACATGAAACTTTTTTTGTACACGCAAACTCATCCAACTTAGAACTGTATAGTTTTTGGGATGAATCGGTTGGACCGATTTTGAGAATCATCATCTCAAAGTTTCTAAAAACCCCATAAGATTTGGCTGGGCGGAAAATGTTGAAAAATAAAATCTCTCCAAATGGGATGAAATTTTCTCTAAATGTGTATACATGGATTCTACACATTATTACGATTTTTTAAGCAATTCTGATCAGTCATTTTAAAGAAAAAAATAAAATGACTGATAATATTCATAAAATATAATATAAAAATTGTGACAGAATTAAGTTGTCAAGATTCACTGCTTTCTAGATTCAAGAGTTGACCAACAATGAAGTATTTTTTATATGCGTCAAGGTGTGTAGAATACCAGAGTCAATGAAGTGGCAAGAGTAGAACTACTTTAACGACTTTAATAGCTTATTCAGATATCAAGGTGTGTAGAATACCAGAGTCGATAAAGTAGCAAGGGTAGAACTCCTTCAAGGACTTTTATACCTTATTCAGATATCTCGCTCATCTTACAACGCATATTTCGCGTTTGACTAGTATATACATATATATATAGGTACCGATACTATCTTGCATCTTTCTAATAATTGAAATGATTGCATCTGTATCTTTTTCATCGTGCAAGATACACGATACACTTTTAGGGATAACATCAACCTCTTCTAAAAAATTTCGATAATTCACTCACAGTCTTTCACTGCGACATTTCTATATAAGTATAAGTACGTGCATAATTTGGCTATAAACTGTCCTGTTATTCTCAACTTGGTTTTCCAATCATTACCCTTAAAACTGTCCCGCCTTGCTTGTCAGTTGTCACTAATAGATTTGAAAATACTTGGAGCTACCAAGTAGTCAGGAATCTTAAAAGAACCGAAAGAATCTTTCATCATATAATACTTTTTTGAAAGTATATCTTGTATCTGTTGGGCATTTAGAAATGTATGTTGTGTCTTCAAGAATTTCAGGAGAGTTTCTTGTATTTTGTATGCAAGATATATTACGTCAATATCTTACCCATCTCTGCATACAGGCCTATATAAAATATTCATATTTCAGATTGATCAAATGAATACACACGTGATTCAGCAATCATAAAAATAAAATAAGATATTTGATTATCACTTTTTCATGATAAAATTATGATCACTATTTCTCGTTAAAATTGTCCCACAGTTGACTACACTCCTCAGCCATCACCCCCCGAAATACCTCGTAATTATGATTCAAACTCGGCATCGTGTGCAACTTCGTTCTCGTCCCTAACGCGCCTTCAGGACTCGCACACCCGTAGAACACTCTTTTCGCCCTCGAGTGCACGAGTGCCATGGCACACATGGCACACGGCTCTCGCGTCACATACACATCGTAACCGGTACACAGATAGGGGCCCGTCTTCACTCGTTCCGAACCGCCAACACTTACTACCGCCGAACCGGAAGTCGATTCATCTATTTTAATTTTAACCTCAACAGATTCTTGACTATTTGAATCAATTGGATGCGTCGTTTTATATATTTCAACCCGATCGGTTTCTGATCTAGACGATTGAACAGCCTCATTTACATATTTTACATTTTTTAATAATTCACCTTTATTATTCAATTCAATGATAACTTCATCCGCTTTTCTCCTTCCGATAAAACTACCCCCCACCTCCCACACGCCACCCCCTTGTTGCCTAGCTACAAGATCTATCGCCACCATGACAGCGTGTTTGAGCGGGTGGCGTCGACGGTCGTCACCGGTAGCCACCAGTACCACCCCTAGACTGGGATCAACAACTGCCGCCCCCACCCCCGCCCCTCGTCCCGCCGCCAAGCAAACACTCATGTAGCCTTGGATAGCGACGAGTTGGTCAACAGAGAATAATCTACCACTTAACATCTTTTCCAAATATTTGTCCTCGTGGTAATTAGCTGGCCAGTAAGCCATTGCACGCTCGTACTGTGTTCTAGTTCTAGGTTTTATAGCCGATACTAATTGACGTTTTAACACGGGGGTTTGGGCGCTAGTTGCCAATTCGGTTATTACGTCGGTCGAGTCAGATTCGGATACACATTTCGAAGTTTCCGAATTTAATTTAACAAACGACTCTTCCACTTTGACAGGATTTCCTACACCGAGCCCGTTCAAATTCAACCCCTTATCTGTGAGGATCCTCAAACATTCCTCCGGAGTTGTTTCGGCCATCGCCACTATCACGCGCGAATTGTGACACCGTTTTAGATGAATCAACTCTTTCAGTGGACACAAACCATTCAAATCTTTGATAATACGAGACGTTTGTTTTCGATCAACTATCTCGGCAGTGTACACTTCAACTAAAGGTATTGCCGAGAGCAATTCTTCCGATAATACCGGACTTACACTCCAGTGCATCCCTGAACGATTCGCCCCCTTTTTACTGATTAACGTGCTTTCATTGTCAGTGATGATTGGTTTAAAATTTTCCAAGGTGGCCGACTCTGACGTAAGGTCAATCTTCATACGTTTCTTGCAGTGCATTATTGCAATAGGGGAGTCTGCCAGTTCTGGAATAAGAAAAGAACCAAAAGAAATAATGGTTAATTCGTTTGTAATTATCTTTAATTACGATTGATTAATGAAAGCTCCCAGAACTGACACAATTCTGACCATTATTCATCACATTTTACTTGGCATCGGAAAGAATAATGTATTATAATGATATATTATCTTGTTTTCGCTTCTTTACCACAAAGTGCACAACAAAAGAAGGCACGTATATATATAAGGGACTATGTGAAACAGCAATACCATGCAGTTTTCAAGTGTAAAACAAGGTCAAACGATGCACTAATTGCATATTAAATATGAATATTCAATAGATACAATGTATAATAGCCGTTGGGAAGTACAGAATCATTGACAAATCATAGACTCGAATCACGATCTTGTATACCATTTTTTCATCGCGACATTCTGGCTTCGACAACTGTCTCTGTCACGTACCAGTTCTACCCAGATTGTAATGATTGCTAATATTATTAATACTGAATTGATTGATATAGCAATATAAAAGTAAGTGGACGAGAAGGTGGAATGTGCAATTATAATTATATGTACAGGAAGTGTAGAAAGGGTACCGATTTTCTAGCTTCATCAAAACACGTTAGGTGGTGTAGTAACTAATAATACAGAAACATGAAACAAAAAATAAGGAAAATAAGGACTAGATTGGAACCCTAATGTACATTATTACCTGTATCAGAGTGCATGTAACAGATTATGTGCTAACTGTTAGTTAACTGTTATATGAGTTGAAGATTGACTGTATGAGTGATCATTATTGCTTGTTTTAAAAACGACCCCAACAGCAGCTAAGTTATTTCAGGGTACGATGTCATTGCAAAAATCCCAACTCATTCGCGGGACTCGAACCAACGCTAGACTTGACTTCACTAAAGCAGTGCCTCGACTGTGATTGAGCTAGGTAGCGACAGATTATAATTATGTATTCGATTGAACAGCTATGTCACAATTTACTTCAACAATTACAAAGAAAACCACCAAT